>CM031618.1:37855046-37862546 GCA_018398815.1 Conus ventricosus
GATCAGACCCCTTTCTAGTCAGTGCCCAAGTCCTCCCGCGACTCTGTTCCGTGCACCCCCCCAAGAAGAATTAAACACTCTACACAAGTCATCATTTTATCAGGGACTTTTTTGGGCCCAAATGGCTTACAACCTCGTTTTTCCAAATCACTAAAAAAACGAAAATTTTTATGCATCATTTATAGCCTTTTTTTCTTAAGGTTTCAATTTTAACCAAGAGATGTGGAAACATTGTCAAGTGCTGCCATCTGCAAAGCCTCTACAAAAGGGAAATTTTAGTCCAGGGGTTCTTTGTGATTTTAAAATTTTGTTTACTCATCTACATATGTAAAGCAATGTTTTCCCTTTTTATCAGCGCATATTTCCTCCACCACCCAAACCCTGAAAACGATCCCCCTCAAAGGTATTTGCTGGCATAACCCATCCCCAAAAACACAACTAGAATCCATAACAAACTACACAAACATAACAAAAAATAAACGCAATAAAATACTAAAAAGCTGCACATTCCTCAAAAACATTAAAATAAAAAAAACCCCCAAAAAACCAGAAAAAAACAAAAAAAAAAAAACAAAAAATTTTAACAAAACCCAAACAGTAAACAAGGCAAACGCCCTAGAATTTTTTAAAGAAAAAAAAAAGGACGAAAAAGGGGGAGGTAAAAAAGGGGGAAGGGAGGCTTTGGGGGCAGGGGGGGGGGGGGGGGGGGGGGGGGCGGGGGGAGAGACACTGGTGAAAGACACGAGTTCCTTCCACATTTGTTTTGTGCTTTTGCCCACAAAAAATGAGGTGTTTGGGTGAACTCCACTACGCCTTTTTAAAAAAACAAATGAAAAATCGATGGGAAATCACAAAAACATGCATAAAACCAAAAGCGCAAAAAAGAAGGGAAGGGGGGGCGGGAATTGGTTTTAAAACTCACTCATAAACAGAAAGAAAGATCATTTTACAAAAAAAAAAAAAAAAATAATTCAGTTTTCCCTTTGGGAAGATAAAGTGGGCGTGAGCAGAAAAAGCGAACTTTTACCCCCCCCAACCCCCCCCTTTCCTTCCACTTTCCCCCCCTTCCCCTCTGGGGTTGCCCTCTAAAACATAAAAACCGTCACAATCACCGCCACCATCCCCAAAACCTAACATACAAAACCGCTAAATCCCGAGCATAATACCACACCCAAAATCAACTCAAACGTTCCAATATAGCGTTTCGCTAATTTGCTTTTTTTTTATTAACTACTTTCCCAGACACTCCAGCGGTCGGACACCCGGGAAAAAAATTAACTTGTCGTTTCGCCCCCTTTTCCCTTCCCCACACTAACCCCGTTCAAAAGTGGGGTCGGGGCCCCCCCCGGGGTACATGCGGGCGGGAAAATTGGGGAAAGGAACGGCAAAATAAAATTTTGCAGGGTTAACGTAAATTTTGTTCACTTTTAAAAAAGGGTTTTCCCTCCTTCTTTATCTTAAACCCAAATTGATATACAACAGTTAGGAATTTTGCTAAACAGCTTTTTTGAATGACCCCGGGGTCACGTTTTAGCCTCGCCCTGAACGAGTCAGAGAAAGGCCAACAATAGCCCCTAGACCACAATAGACCTAGGACCACTAATAGACCAGGACCACCAAGAGTGAAACTATGCACAAACGCAAAGGGAAAAAAAAAAACAGGCAAAAAAAAATTTTCCCCCAAAATGACGTGCAAAGAGATTTTCCCCCTTTCTTTTTGGGTCTGTTTGTTTGCGTCCGGCTGTAAAACCCACTGACTAAAAATACACGGGTTTTCCCTTTCGCTAACGCCCGAAAAAAAAATTAAAAAAAAAAAAAAAAACCGCCTTTAAATGCTCACCCCTCGCATTAGAAAGAGAGAGAGAAGGGGAGAGGAAGACAGACAACAGCCCAACAAAACAATAGACAGAAGAAAGAGTCTCATTGCCCCCTATCCTTTTTTTTTTTTTTTGTCTTCTTTCCCTTTCCCTTTCTCCCCTCCCGTGTCCCCCCCCGCATTCTTTCATCTTTTCTTTTCTTTTTTTTTTTTAAACCAATCCCTTCCCTTTCCACTTTTCCTTTCCTTACTGAAGCGGGGGGGCGCTTCACATACTTTACCTTCCATCATTCCTTTCCTTACTAGAGGGGAGGGCGCATGCACATACTTTAAACCTTTTCCATCTTTCCCTTTCTTACTGAAGCGGGGGGGCGCATGAAACAAAACGTCCACAGAAATGCCACAAATGCATCCATAATTATGTTTTTGGCTCTTTCCCAAAAAAAACCGGCAATGTTTTTTTCAAAGACCCAACAAAAAACATATTTACAAACACTTGCCTCGGGTTTCTTGCAGAGAAAAATTTTGTGACCCAACTTTCATGTTTTTTGGCCTATCCCATAGTCTTGCCTGAAATTTTGTCCCTGATATGCCGAGGCAAACAAAGGGCAAGAAGGACAATGCAGATTGTCCAGGGAAAAAAGTGGTAAAAGTATGTCCTGGGGGTAACAGAATAAAGTTCGGTAACTTACATTTTGGTCTGATTTCCAAAATCAACAAGACCAAGAAACACCCCCCCGGGGGGACCTGGGGGCGGGCAAACCCGGGAGTGGTTTTCAGCAGGGGGGAATTTGAAAAAAATTTCCGGGACCGTGGGCGTTTTTGGGGGAGCTGTTCAAGGTCTATCTCGGCGAAGCAATGAGCCTTTAATTTTTGGGGTTTGCTCCAAAAACAAAATTTTCTTTAAAAATTTTTTTTTTCCCCGAAACAAATTTTTCTAAAATTGGGCCAATAACATGATTCAGTTTTTTTAGCTTTGTTGGGGGGCGTTAACTAAACTCCCAGAGGGAAAAAAAACCTGCTGAAAAATTTCAAAAAAAAAAAAACCCTTTAGTTTTACAAAATGAAAACGAGGTTTCATGTTTAATAATAAGCCCTACTTCCAAACGCAGATGATATCAATTTTTCTTCATTAAAATCATGAGTGTCGTTTTTTACAAGTCTTCAGCAATGCATTATGTTTCATCTTAAGTTTTTTTAAAAATTCCTGGTGATAGCGTTTTCCCATTGTCAATTTTCCCCTGCCCCCAAACCCTTTATGAAAAAAAAAAAACGTTTAAATGTGCCTGACTTAAAAATAGAAAACCTGAGGGGAATTTTTTAATGGGAACTGCCCTTTCTTTAAAAGAATAGGGCCCCCTTTTTAAAACCATATCTGCTTTGAAAGCGAAACTATTGTGGCTAAAATTGGGTTTTTTTTTTTTTTGGGTTTTTTTTTGTTTGGGTTTTTTTTTTTATTTGTTTTGTTTTTTTTGTTGTTGTTGTTGTCCCATGTTTTTTTTCTTTCTTTCTTTGTTTTTTTTTGGGGGTTTTGGTGTGTTGTGTGTGGGGGGGGGGGGTCTCGTGTTGTTTGTTTTTTGTTTTCATTGTTTTTTTAAAAAAATGAAATCAGAGTGATCGCGTTTTTTTCCCTCGTTTGAGCAAAGGACACATGTGCCAATGGGCAAGCCCAAAAGAAATTCCGACCATAAAAAGATCTACCTCCACATCCCAAAACTTTTTCCATACAAAAAAGTACACACACACCACACACACACACACACACACACACACAACACACACACCCCGCGCGCCGCGCGCGCGCGCACGCCGCACACCAAAGAAAGCACACAACCCCCCCTCCCCCCCCCCCCCTCACGCGTGCCCGGTTGGGGGAATGGAAAAACACCACCAAGTCCCCCAAAACGTTTCGAGTTCAAACCCAACCGGGAAAACCCCCCCATGAAAACTGTGATTTTCGAATCCCATCTTAAAAGGGTGGGGCGTCCCTGTATTTTAAAATGTGAGAACTGGGGTTCTCCCCCCCCCTCTCTCTCTCTCACCCCCCTTTTTTCCCAACCCCCCCCCCCCCCCCTCTCTCTCTCTCTCTTTCTCTCCTCTCCTCTCTGTCTCTTTCTCTCTCTTTCCTGAGATGCAAGGGGGATGGTGGGGGAGACAGAACGGTGGAGAGGTGGTTTGAGTGACGTGTGTTCATGTGAAATTTTTAGTTTTTGTTCGCGGTAATACGATTTGGGTTTCCCCCCTTTTCGTACAGGGCTAAATGCTGAAAGGACAACGAAAAAACTCTTCCTCTCCTCCTCTCTCTCTCTCTCTCTCTTTTCTCACACACACCACACACACACACACCACAAAAACACACACACACACACACATCCTACTGCTCTATAGAATTTAGATCCCTTAAATTTAAACATTAAAACAGGACCCCTAAATTACATTTTGTTTATAAAATCCCAATTGGGGGAGCCACCAAAAAACAAAATTTACTCGTAATAACAAACCCCAAACCCAAATCATTTCCTCAACTCCCTACTCCTCAAACCCCCCCCCCCACCCCCTTTCTCCACAAAAACCAAAACAACAAACACACACACACCACACGCCGCCCCGCAAACCCCCCAAAGCACGCACACGCACGCCGCGCCCCGCCGGCGCCCCAAAACCCAAAACACACACACACACACACACACACACACAAACAAAACACCCACACAACACACACACACTTTTTTCACCCTCAAAAATCCCCCCCCCCTTTCCTTTTTTTTTTAACCTCCCTAATACCCAATGGGAAAAGATTTAAACTGAAAAACACACACACACACCCCACCCCACACACACACACACACACACACACACACACAAACAAAGCGCGTTGGCTGTCCCAAATTTTGCCCCAGGGCCCCTTTTATAAATGTTGAGGTTTAAAACCTTTAAACCCTTTTCCCCCATCTGTTTTTCTGAATCTTTCTTCCCCCCCCCCCCCCCCCCCCCCCCCCTCCTCCTTCTCATCCTCAAACCCCCAAATTTTCCCCCACCCACTCCCATTTCCCCCCGCCCCCCACCCCTCTCCCCTGTTTCCCCCTTTCGCCCTTTCCCCCCAACCCCCCCTTCCGCTACTCTCTTTTCTCTTTCTTTCTTTTGTTTTTTTCATAGCAGGGGCCCACTTTCACTTTTTTGTTCCCAACCCCAAACCCGCTTTTCAAAAACCATATACATACTTTGGGGGGTTTTCCCCCTCAACCCTGGAAAAGAGAGAGAGAGAGAGAAGAGAGAGAGAAGAGAGAGAGAGAGAGGGGAGAGAACAGACAGACAGACAGACAACCCGAGGGCACAGAAGAGACAAACAGAGAGATGGGTGGTAAAGAGAAACAGAGAGAAGTGTGTTGGGGTTTTTGCGGTGTGTACTTTTGGGGGTGTGTGTGGTGTTGTGTGTGTGTGTGTGTGTGGGTGTGTGTGTTGTGGGGTGTTTTAGAGAGAGAGAGAAAAGAGAGAAAAGGGTTAAAAAACTTGAAAAGAGAGTGTGGGGGGGGGGGGGGAAAAAAAAGAGTGGGTTTAGAGAGAGACTGAAGAGAAAAGAGAGAAGAAGGAAAAGAGAAGAGAGGGGAAAAGGAGAGAGAGGGGAAAAGAGAGAGGGGTTCTGTGTTGGTGGCGCGAGCATGCTGTGCCGCGTTTTCCCGTTGTGAAAGGACAGAAAAAGAGAGAGAGAGAAAAGACAGACCGACAGACGGACAGAGACAACAGACAAGAGAGAGCTGACATTTAAGAAGAGAGAGTGGTGTGTTAGAAGAGAGGGGAGAGAGAAGAGAGAGGGAAAAAGAAATGTGTGTATGAGAGAAGACAGGGGAGAAGTGTGTTTTTTGTTTAAAGGTAGTCATGAAAACAAAGATCCACATCAGTTAAGTTTGAATGTACGGCCACGAAGGGAAGGAAAGAAAGAGCGCAACATCAAAATCGTAACACATGCACATTCCTCAAAACATTAATACCAAAACCAGCAAAAACAAAAAAGCAAAACATCAAAACTTAACGAAACAAACAGTGGAACAAGGCAACGACTAGAATGTTTTTAAAGAAAAAAAAAGGACGAGAAAGGGGAGGTAAGAATGGGGGATGAGGAGGCTTTGGAGCAGGGGGGGGGGGGGGGGGGGGGGGGGGGGAGAGACACTGTGTGTAGCACACGAGTTCCTTCCACTATTTGTTTTGTGCTGTGCCCACAAACATGAGGTGTTGTGGGTGAACTACACGTACGCCTGTCATAACAAATGATTATCGATGGGATATCACAAAAACATGCATAAAACCAGAAAGCGCAAGATAAGAAGGGAATGGGGCGACTGGAGTGGTAAAACTCACTCTATAATACAGAAAGAAAGATCATTTATACAGAAATAAAAATAAAAATAATTCAGTATTTGCCTTGGAAGATAAAGTGTGCGTGAGCAGATAAGCGAACATTACCTCCCCTACCTCCCCTTTCCTTCCACTGTCCCTCCTTCCCTCTCGGGGTTGTCTCTCAACACTAACACGTCACTATCACCGCCACCATCCCATACCTAACAGTACATATCTGCTAAATCTCACTGAGCATATACACACAGCATATCAACTCAAACGTTCCATATAGCGCTCGCTAACTTGGCTTTGCTTTTATTAACTAGCGTTACCAGACACTCTCAGCGGTCGGACACCCAGGGAGGTAATTAACTTGTCGATTCGCTCCCTTTCTTCCCCACACTAACCCCGTTCACAGTGGGGTCAGGGCTCGGTGGTACATGCGGGCTTGGAATTGGAAGGAACGGCAGATATGAATTTGCAGGGGTTAACGTCAAGTTGTTCACGTTTTAAAAATGTATTCTCCTGTCTTTATCATTAAACCGCAAATTGATATACAACAGTTAGGAATGTTGCTGACAGCTGTTTGATGAGCCTCGGTCACGTTTTAGCCTCGCACTGTACGAGTCAGAGCAGGCCAGACAATAGACCTAGGACCACTAATAGACCTAGGACCACTAATAGACCTAGGACCACCAAGAGTGCACTATGCACTACTGCGAAGGAAAAAAAAAACAGTGCAAAGAAATATGTCCCCGAAAATGACGTGCAAAGATGATCTTCCCTTTCTCTTTTAGTCTGATGTGTTGCGCTCGCGGCTGTAAAACCCACTGACTACAAATACACTGGACTGCCTTCGCTAACGCCGAGTAAAAAATTAAAATAAAAAAAAATCCGCCATATTGGAATGCTCATCCTCGCATTAGAGAGAGAGAGAGAGAGAGAGAGAGAGAGAGACAGACAGACAGACAGACAGACAGATAGACAGAGAGAAAGAGTCTCAGTGTCCCCTATGCTTTTTTTTTTTTTTTGTCTTCATTCCTTCCTTTCTCACTCCGTGTCTCCCCGTCATTCTTTCATCTTTTCTTTTCTTTTCTTTTTTTAATCAATCCCTTACCTTCCATCATTCCTTCTTACTGAGAGCGGAGGGCGCATGCACATACATTACCTTCCATCATTCCTTTCTTCTTACTGAGAGCGGAGGGCGCATGCACATACATTACCTTCCATCATTCCTTTCTTACTGAGAGCGGAGGGCGCATGCACATACGTCCACCCGTATGCCACAAATGCATCCATAATTATGTTTGTTGGCTCATTCAACAAAACCTGGCAGATGTCTTTCGAAA
>CM031618.1:37870046-37882546 GCA_018398815.1 Conus ventricosus
TCGGAAGAAGTACAAATAAAATCAGAAATAAATTATCCTAAACGGGCCAGACAGATATCTTCATTAAAGCCAATTGGCTCATATGTATCACACTTACTTAAAGAGTCGGAAATAAATCCACAGAGTATTGATGCACAGCAAGTAGTTTCTCCTTACCCTAACTGGGAGATGAATAAACCACATTTTGATATCAATTACACTGATGTGAAGAAGAATGAGAATCCAAATATTATGCAAAGTGAAGTCCGACTTTACCTAGAGAATGAATACCCAGTTCATTTAAAGGTATACACAGATGGCTCACTCTTAGATGATCACCGTGCTGGTTCAGGTTTTGTTATACCAGCTTTGAAAAAAGAAAAGTCATACTTCATTGGTAAAAATCGATCAATATTTACCGCCGAACTCGTTGCTATACTTATGGATCTTAATTACATAGTTGATCTTCCGTTGAACATTTTTCAAATTTTATTCTGCGTCGATTCTCAGTCCGTACTGTATGCTTTACGTTCATTTGATTACAAGAAAAAATCCAAAATTATCAAAGAAATCAATCAAATGATTAACATTTTAAGTTTAAAGGGAACCAATATCACCTTTTGCTGGGTTCCTTCACACGTTGGATTATATTCAAACGATTGTGCTGATAGAGCCGCAAAAAAGGTGCAAGGCAAGACAGGGAATCAATAGAAATAAACCTCCCATTATCCATTACAGAAGGGTATCATTTACTAGAGCAAGCATCGTGGAACAAATTTCAAAATCTCTCCATAGGAAGGAGAAATTCTCCGGTCTCTTACTGAATTCGGTTGGTTTAACAAACAAAATAGCTGTGAATTATAGCAACAGTTTCAAATTTAGACACATTACTTCGCTGTTTTATAGGATAAAGCTTAATGCCTTCAAAATAAAATTCAGCAAGAATGTTAAATGTCTGTGCGGTGAACAAATTTCAAACCAACACATTCTTCTGGAATGCCACAGATTGAGACCTATTTTACCGGCTATTTCTGAAAGTTCTCTTGACAGTATTCTTGAGAATTTTAGTTTGTTGTTTGATTTTGCGAAGTGTTTACTACGCAGTCCTATGGGACATTTGTTATAGTTTGTGTTATGATTCAAAATAGTTATTTAAAGTTGGCTTTCCTATACCTTTTTTTCCATTGTATTGTAAAGATTGTATAAGATGCTTTTTTTGTTGTATATGATTGCAAGACAACCCACCTACCCACCTCCTTCTCATGCTCCCCCTCTCCAAATCCTTTCCCTTCGTCTAATATCACTTAATGTGGAAAGACGTTAAATTGAAGACAACAACAACAACAACAACAACAACACACACACACACGCGCGCGCGCGCACGCACGCACGCACGCACGCACGCACGCACGCGCACGCGCGCGCACGCACGCACGCACGCACGCACGCACGCACGCACGCACGCACGCACGCACGCACACACACACACACACACACACACACACACACACACACATACACACACACACACACTGGCAATGAAAAGACATGAAATAAACCACTGAACTGAACCCACAATGAAGCCACTGCAAGATCCTATATTGACTTCCAGAAAGCAGCAGACTCAATCTCTTCATTCACAACACAATCAACACTAGCACCTTTGATTTTTTTCCCCACCGATCTGGAATTAAAATTAAGGAGACAACGAAATCTAAATGTACGTCTTCTCTTCCTCCACCATGATAATTTGAAAGGGGAACTTTACAATTATCAGTCACTTCTCTTTCAGAAATTGAGAATGAGTTGGAGGAATAAAAGTGAACGATTATATACAAAATGCATATCCTTTTCATCTTAAAATTTACACAAAAGAAGCCCTGCTACACAACAAAGAAACGGAAGCAGTATTTATTATTCTATCTTTAAAAACAGAAAAATCATTATGTCTTGGAGAAAAGAAAAAAAAAACAAAAAAACTCTACTCTCGAAGCTGAGTTGACGGTCATTTTCATGCCTCTGTAATATCTTCTAGACTTTTCAAAGCCGTTCAGGTGTCCTTCTGTGTCGTTTCTAAATCAGGTTTATTTGCTCTGAGCAAATAACACTCCAGCACCCCCCAACCACCACCACCACCACCACCACCACCACCACCCTCTCTCTCTCTCTCTCTCTCTCTCTCTCTCTCTCTCTCTCTCTCTCTCTCTCTCTCTCTCTCTCTCTCAAAAATGTCTTATTACTGAAATAATTACTTGCTACTGTTTTTAAGGGGGTACAGATTTAGTTTTGTTCTGTTAAGTTCTTCTCACTGTGACATCTGTTTTTTGTTTGTTTGTTTTTTTCAAGAAGGTTGACAGCGTGGCGAAAAAAGGAGTTTATAATGTGAACGGATCATTTTCTCTAAATATACTTTTGTCTCTCCATGAGGGGCAAAGTTTACTACAAAGTACATGTAAGAAATATTTCAAGGACAAAACTTCAACAGTCTGCTTAATCCCTAAATATTCATTCCAACGAGTTTTACAATAGTGATTTTCTCAGCACACTAAATTGCTGTAGTTTACGTCATTCAACGGTTTCAATTTTTTTTTTTTTTTTGGTCACTCATAAGATCAAAACAAAGTGCATTTAAAGATAATTGCTACAATAGGCACAATGCATTTTGTGGTGAAGAAAGTAGACAAAATTTATACATTCTTTCCCGTTGACAGCCACTAAACCCATGTTTGCCTGTAATGGCAAGTTATTTCCTTGGAAATTGTGTTTTAATAAACGTATCACTTTATGAGCAAAGTGGCAACTGCGTTACTTTATAGTCCAACCTCTAGCGCCTCGTTAACATAATGTTATTTAATCGTGATCATCAACTTCATTTTCTGTCACCTGTACCGTTCAGTTGTTACTATTATTCTCTCATCGTTCTGTTATTGTAATCGTTGTTGTATCTGTTTATTTTTTCACGTCTAGCAGCACTTAATGTGGACAGACTTTAAACTGAAGAGAGAGAGAGAGAGAGAGAGAGAGAGAGAGAGAGAGAGAGAGGAGAGAGAGAGAGAGAGAGCATCTCTGATTGAGCTTCTTTACGTGTATAATCCGTTTCGTTTTTTCTGTACAAACAAAATAAACAAGTGTGTTTTAAAGGGATAGAGTTCAGAAAGGCTCTGTGCTAAAGGTTCAAATCCGGTGTTCTCTTGAAAGACGGAATGTTGCCCAAGGACAAGCTCATTGCATTTTGGTATGGATCCGCGACCGTCGATCCGCGGGATCAGGCGGCGGATCTAGGTGTCTCTTCACAACACTGGATTTAGATTGTTACCACATTTCCACTGACCGTGAACTCTGTGATGTTACTGTCGAGAATTGATGACTATGTACGATGATGTGATGAAATATGAAAACGTTCTTTTTATAGAAACATTGGTATTTCGTATCTTTACAAGTCCTGAAAAGCGCACGGGAAATAACCCCCTCGGTCTGAATCAACTTATTACTTCCCCTGGTTGCAAAACAATAATGTTTTCATTCTGAATTCACTCAATGGGTGGATCTAAGACTCGTCCGATCTTTGCTCTTTCGGGTGCTCTTCCAGTTTTCACGCCTATATCTGATACACCATAGGAGCAAATGGTACCATCTTTCTGACTGGTTAATGTCAGCAGAATATATGTTCAAATTATACGCACGAAGTTATCTTGGCTTGAAAACAACAGTCGCTTTCTTTCTTTGCTGTTCGTTACATCTTTCTCTCAAACGAATGGGGAAAACACACACACACACACACACACACACACACACACACACACACACACACACACACACACACACACACTCACACACACACACACACTCTCTCTCTCTCTCTCTCTCTCTCTCTCACACACACACACACACACACACACACACACACACACACACACACACACACACACACACACACACACACACGCACACACACACGCACACACACGCACACACAAATAAAGATGTCGGTATAGAAGTTATACACGGCCTTGATGTTTCTTCTGATAGGATTTTCATGGATTCTCGTGAGGCTGTCTCCTGTAACTTGATTGTCTCAAGCTGGGGGGATTGAACCCAGGATAATCGGATTCCAGAGAGAGAAGGCCCATGCTTTATTCCACAGGCCCCATTCATCACACGAAATCATCTTTCCTTTTGCACTATAAACCACATGTTCTACTTAAACATATAAAGAAAGCATCTACTCCCACTCACCCTGACTTGTGAGTGGACTTGAACGCGGTGACAGCCCTAATGTGGTCCTTTGCGGTCGGCTGGGCTGTAAGAAACATTACCCCACCAACCCCTTACCCCCATCCACCTTCTTCTCCTCACCCCCAACCCCATCCCCCCCCCCCCCCCCCCCCCCCCCCCCCCCCCCCCCCCCCCCCACACACACACACACACCCAACTCCTGTTTTACAACGGAGGACGCAAAACCACAGCATACGACGAGGTAACCAGGATCAACAACGAAGGCAGGTTTATCATAACAGGTGGCCGGGCCTCGGGGCCAGTTGACAGCGACAGTTGCAGCGGGGTGCACGCACTACCGTAAACTCCAGACATCCGTCCGTCCGTCCGTCCGTCCGTTGAGACAAGCCGTGAAGATATCTCCACTCCTGTTCCTCTTCAGCCACTCACGGGTACTCGTCCATCGTCACCATGAGGGAAATCGTCCACATGCAGAGCGGCCAGTGCGGCAACCAGATTGGCGCCAAGGTGAGCTCTGAGAAGTATTTGCGTTCTCACATTTTGGTTGTATTGTTGTTGTTGTTGTTGCTGTTGTTGTTGTTGAACTAAACCACACTGAATTCACAAAGTTCGTGTAGTGGGGTGAAAGGACAACAGGTGGGCCTACAGGTGCATGGCCTGGGGAAGCGCGGGCTCACCCGAATCTTGTTGATTGGCATGATGGCATCTGTTCGTGGCGAAAACGTATCTGTTCTTCTTTTTTTTTTAGATATGTTGTCAGCTTTTTACACAGCTGATCACAAGATTATTATTCTCTGGGCGCAAACTTTTGTATACGTGACACCACACTAAACTGGTTTAGATCGCATTTCTTTAAACAGAAAACAGTTCGTCCTTATTAATGCGAAATAATCCTCTGAAGAAAAAAAATTCATCGGAGTTTGGCGTTCCCCAGGGTTCTGTGCTAGGTCCAGTGCTTTTTATGTTAATATACGCAACGCTCCAGACCGAGATCACCAACGACCATTCTGTTCATCATGAAATGTTCGATTATGACACTCAACTTGCACATTCTCGAACATTAGATAACTATGATAATTTAGTCAAAGAGAAAAAAAAAGCTTCAAGTCTGTGGCACTGATATATAACAATGCATGCATCACAAGAGACTGAAATTTGACATTGACGAAAATGAAGCTGTCCGGTTTGTGAAACACTCGGGCACACACTCTAGGACTCAGACTCCCCAGCTTCATCCGTCAGTAGTCCTAGACTCAACTGAAATCTCCTTCAAATTATATGTTCATGATTTTGGCCTCTACATTGACTCTGATATCTCTTTAAAACACCACATATTCAGAATCCGCGAAGCATCCTTTCATGAACTTTGTCGCAAGAGTGGTACGAGACCTTTCTTTACGGAGCAGACTGGAAAACGTTGGCGTCTGCCTACATTCCGTCGAGATGCTCATTGTTCCAGGTTGGGCTAAACCTCCAGCATTACTCCGACCTCCTCAACAGATGTTGTGCGAAAGTCGAGCAACCACCTGAGAGAGAGAGAGAGAGAGAGAGAGAGAGAGAGGAGAGAGAGAGGAGAGAGAGAGAGAGAGAGAAACAGACAGACAGACAGACAGGCAGGTAGGCAGGCAGAGAGAGAGAGAGAGAGAGAGAGAGAGAGAGAGAGAGAGAGAGAGAGAGAGAGAGAGAGAGTTACGGAAGAAAAACGAAGCGAAAATTAGGCAAAAATAAGGCATCGCAAGCAAAAGCAAGGAAAGACAGAACCCCCCCCCCCCCCACACACACACACACAACACACACACACGAGCGCGGGCGCGCGCACCACACACACAAAAAAAGAAAAACCGAACAAGTAGCGTGTGGAGAGAACCCTTTCGATGGATTGATTTAATTTTTGTCACGCTACCCTTCCTCCAACCCTGTTCCCCTCCCTCCCCCACCACCACCGCCGACACTATCCCCCCCCCTCCCTCTCCATCCCCCAACCCCCAGTACCCCCTGCAGTCACCTCCTGCTGCTTCACATTGTGGTCGGACACAGGTGACTGCATAAACTCTGTTCGTTTCCCCGGATGTATGCTGTCGCCCCTCAAAGCTGCGATCGGCCCATTGGACTGTGACAAGAGAAAGAGAGGTGGGGAGAGGCATTTGTGTAGAGGGGGAGAGGAAGAGGGTGGGAGGGGGACACATAAAGCCCCCATATGTAATGGGGGGGGGGGGGAGGGGGAGGAAGGGGATGGTGGAGAGCAGAGGAGGGTGGAACAATGGAGGGAGGGTGGGGCTGCAATACGGAACACTTTACCGATATCGTTGCAACTGTCCATGAACATATCAAAGGGTTTTATTTGTTGTTGTTGTTGTTGTTTTTCAGAGTTTAACCACTAGACGAACAATACGATATGATTTTTGATGAGAGAGAGAGGGGGGGGGGGAGGGTTGGGTAGGAAGAGAGAGAGGGGAGAGAGAGAGAGAGAGAGAGAGAGAGAGAGAGAGAGAGAAGCCTATTGCATACGAATGGGCTATTTTGATCCTTGAAATAAATATGGACCAAGTTCAAGTGGTCAAAATGAAAAGAAAGGAAGAGAGACGGAATGGATGACCAAATGCAAATGGAAATCCTGTAGAAAGTCGGAAGAAATTCTAGGGAAAGCTTGACAGCGAACGGTCTTTAGAGAAGAAGCAACCCCCCCCTCCTCTATTTTGGCCCTGCTGTCCTTTATACTCTAAAAAAAAGGGGGGGGGGGGGGGGCGGGGAGGGGGGCTGGCCGAATCGAAGTCATGACTCCTCTACATGCCCTTCTACTGTCAGAAATATTTTTGGATGCCAGCGGGATTTGAACCTGCAACTCCTGGATAAGTGGGAGTCTCAAGGTGTGTTTCTTTTGAAGGATGTCTTACCCATATAGCTGATGGACACCTGTTTCCCTGTAATCATCACTACCCAGGAGAATGGACAGAATTCGTGAACGTGTTAGAGTAACATCACAGTCACGTTCTTCTTAAACTGGGAAATTGAAGCCTTATGTATTCACTTTCGTTCCTCACTGTTAAAACCATCCTGAAGGACAACTTCAGAAGACCGTGGCACCAACGCCCGGACATTGGGACTGAAGAGGACAGCATCCACTATCTTCAGGCTGCGAACACGACACTGCCAGCTCCTCTCCCATCTCACATGCCTCAAACTCTCTCATACTGACCAGTGCCCTTGTGGCACAGGCTCCCAAACTCCCACCCACATCTCACAGTCCTGCCCTCCTTTGAAGCCTTGAGACGCCAGACGTGGCCCTGTCCGGTTGAGGTCCAGGAGAAGCTGTGGGGACCTAGCATGGCCGGGAACGCGAAAGAAAGACAGTTCCTCACTGACCATAATCCAGCTGGAACTCTTTTCGGCTGCTTCTGCAATTGCCTTTAGGACCCTGGTCCCTCTACTTATAGAAATCAAGAGTTGTTTCATTGAGGTCATAGGCTGATGAGCCCCAAACCCCTTGATCCATTCTCTGTAGTGAGGACTTCAGCTGGTTTTCCTCAAGATGCTGGCTAGGCTGGCTGTAACTCTGTGTAGTCGATGTAAGTTTGTTCTGTTGTGCTTTCTTACAGCACAGGCGGCTCAGTCAGAATGAGTCGTGTTGATGAACATGTGTGGAGCACCACACTCAGTCTCACGCTACTCTTCCTGGTGATCTCTGGGTGTGGGTGTGGTTTTTTTGCATTTTGGAAGGCCTGTTGTGCACCCCTTTCTTGTCAGCCACTCTATCCGCGTCTCGAGCTCATAATATCACAGCTGTTCCAGACCATGAATTGTGGCCTCCTGCTGTGTGGAAAATTGTAATACCGATCACATTCTTCTGTTATGAAACGTATTTGCCGACATACGCAAGCTATTTTTACACCTGCGCGGACACATCTGTCACATGCACACGCGCGTGCGCGCGCACGCAACACACACACACACACACACACACACACACACACACACACACACACACACACACACACACACACACACACACACACTTCTCTCCATCCCTACCCACCACAAACACATGCACGTATGTCAAGCGACTAACTTCTGAAACGTTACTAGTACTACTATCTTAAGAAAATTATAGCAGTGTTTTCAGAATATAGTAGTACTAGTAACGTTTCAGAAGTTACTCGCTTCACACACGTACGTATACAGATAGGCGCACACACGCTCACGAGATCGCACATTACGAAAAAGCATAATCGAAATAAATTCTTCGTTGCTGCTGCATATATAAACGGCCTCGATACCTCGAGCGATCTTAGAGTGACGTGCATTAGCACCCATAAAAAAACCGACCTTAGCCTTTATAAGATCAGTGTTGTATCCTTCTCAGTAGCCGTCGGTTCGATGTGGGCTTTTTAAAGATTTTCACAGGTTTCAGATATAGACTTTGCCACCTCAAAATACGATGTGCATTTAGTCAAATGCGCACAGCGTCTGCCTGCAGAGCTGACGAGCATGGGTTCGAATCCTTCGTCTCCGGATTCTGTCTCTCTCTCTCGCTCGCTCTCTCTCTCTCGCTCGCTCGCGCGCGCGCTCTCTCTCGCTCTCTCTCTCTCTCTCTCTCTCTCTCTCTCTCTCTCATCTTTTCTGTGTGCTGTTTCAGTTCTGGGAGGTGATCTCCGATGAGCATGGCATCGATCCCACTGGTACCTACCATGGGGACTCGGACCTGCAACTGGAGCGCATCAACGTCTATTACAACGAGGCCACAGGTGGGTGCAGCGCTGCAGACTATGCAAGCCATGGAAAACACACCAATTTGCTGCTTCTTCTTCTGTGTTCTGCTTTCTTTGTTTCTTTCGTGTGTGTTGTTTTTTTTCCCTTTCTTTCTTTCTTTTCTTTCTTTCTTTTTCTTTCTTTTCTCTCTTTTCTTCTTCAGAATCATCATTATAGTCATTACCATCATTATCATCATCATCATCATTATCTCTCTCTCTCTCTCTCTCTCTCTCTCTCTCTCTCTCTCTCTCTCTCTCTTTTGTGTGTCTCTGTCTGTCTGTCTGTCTCTCTCTCTCTCTCTCTCTCTCTCTCTCTCTCTCTCTCTCTCACACACACACACACACACACACACACACACACACACACACACACACACACACACACACACACACACACACACACTTTTTTCTTTCTTTTCTCACTTTTTTCTTCTTCATAATCACCATTATCATCATCACTATCATTATCATCATCATCATTATCTCTCTCTCTCTCTCTCTCTCTCTCTCACTCTCTCTCTCTCTCTTACACACACACACACACACACACACACACACACACACACACACACACACACTCACACATGCTGTGTTCGGGAATGATGTTTGCTTGCATTTTTGGTGGTGGTGGTGGTGATTTGTTTTTCTACAACACCTCTACCACTTTCCCAAATCAAGTAATAGTGCTGGGGGCCGGAATAGCTCAGTAGGTAGAGCGCAGGACTCTAATCTTGGTGATCCTGGGGTTGCGGGTTCGAGCGGGGGGGGGGGGGGGGGGGGGGGGGGGGGGGGGGGGGGGGGGGGGGAAAAAAATGCAATAGTGATCATAGCCCAGCCAACCTCGAAAGCTGCGACAGAACTTTCTGCAATGCCATGACGGAAAAGTCCGAACCAAGCTAGGCTAGCTGTACCTAGAAGTCTGATCTAAAACACTAAATTACCAACCCGCTATTGGCATACTGCAGTCACACACGATGACATACTGAAGTCATATTGACCACACGCCACATTGACACATTCAAACACTCGACCACAATCCCCATCCTCCCCACTCCTTTACCCGCTCCCCCCCACCACCTTCACCTTGCCCCTCTGTCATCTCTGCCAATACACAAACTGGCCGTGAAATAAGAAACATTACCCCATGGGAGGGGCGGGGGTGGGGGTGGGGGTGGGGGGTGTAAATGAGGGAAAGGGAGAGAAAATGGAATGTAAGAACAGAATCCAGGAAGGGGAAGTAGAACTACGACATTGTTTCACATATTCAAAATCACGCAATGACATTGTTTCACACGGTCAAAATCACGCACAGATATGTACACATCATACACAAACTAAATACTCATAACTGCATTGTATGAACGACATTCTGCAAAAGTACAAAGTGTTTTTTTTTGTTTTTTGTTTTTTGGTTCAATTATATGAGTTGTAATAGGATCAGTTCATTTTCAAACTTAATTTGATGTAGGTGTCATTTTTGCTATTATTGCTGTACTTGTAATTAACCCTTTTGTTGACGGGTGCACCAGGCGGGAAATACGTTCCCCGCTGCATCCTGGTGGACCTGGAGCCGGGCACCATGGATTCCGTACGCTCCGGTCCTTTCGGACAGATCTTCCGTCAGACAACTTCGTCTTCGGCCAGTCCGGAGCCGGCAACAACTGGGCCAAAGGTCACTACACCGAGGGCGCTGAGCTGGTGGACTCCGTGCTGGATGTGGTGCGGAAGGAGGCTGAGAGCTGCGACTGTCTGCAAGGTATGGAACTAGAAAGGGTTACAGTGGTGATGTCCACCTAGACGCGGTGGTGCGGTAGGTACTATCTGGAACTTGCGGGCTGAAAGTTCCATTTCCATCAGATGCCTATGTTTGTGGCAATTTCCATCAGATGCCTATGTTTGTGGCAATTTCCATCAGATGCCTATGTTTGTGGCAATTTCCATCAGATGCCTATCTTTGTGGCAATTTCCATCAGATGCCTATCTTTGTGGCAATTTCCATCAGATGCCTATGTTTGTGGCAATTTCCATCAGATGCCTATCTTTGTGGCAATTTCCATCAGATGCCTATGTTTGTGGCAATTTCCATCAGATGCCTATCTTTGTGGCAATTTCCATCAGATGCCTATCTTTGTGGCAATTTCCATCAGATGCCTATCTTTGTGGCAATTTCCATCAGATGCCTATCTTTGTGGCAATTTCCATCAGATGCCTATCTTTGTGGCAATTTCCATCAGATGCCTATGTTTGTGGCAATTTCCATCAGATGCCTATCTTTGTGGCAATTTCCATCAGATGCCTATCTTTGTGGCAATTTCCATCAGATGCCTATCTTTGTGGCAATTTCCGTCAGATGCCTATCTTTGTGGCAATTTCCATCAGATGCCTATCTTTGTGGCAATTTCCATCAGATGCCTATCTTTGTGGCAATTTCCGTCAGATGCCTATCTTTGTGGCAATTTCCATCAGATGCCTATGTTTGTGGCAATTTCCATCAGATGCCTATCTTTGTGGCAATTTCCATCAGATGCCTATCTTTGTGGCAATTTCCATCAGATGCCTATCTTTGTGGCAATTTCCATCAGATGCCTATCTTTGTGGCAATTTCCATCAGATGCCTATCTTTGTGGCAATTTCCATCAGATGCCTATCTTTGTGGCAATTTCCATCAGATGCCTATCTTTGTGGCAATTTCCATCAGATGCCTATCTTTGTGGCAATTTCCATCAGATGCCTATCTTTGTGGCAATTTCCATCAGATGCCTATCTTTGTGGCAATTTCCATCAGATGCCTATCTTTGTGGCAATTTCCATCAGATGCCTATCTTTGTGGCAATTTCCATCAGATGCCTATCTTTGTGGCAATTTCCATCAGATGCCTATGTTTGTGGCAATTTCCATCAGATGCCTATCTTTGTGGCAATTTCCATCAGATGCCTATCTTTGTGGCAATTTCCATCAGATGCCTATCTTTGTGGCAATTTCCATCAGATGCCTATGTTGTGGCAATTTCCATCAGATGCCTATCTTTGTGGCAATTTCCATCAGATGCCTATGTTTGTGGCAATTTCCATCAGATGCCTATGTTTGTGGCAATTTCCATCAGATGCCTATCTTTGTGGCAATTTCCATCAGATGCCTATCTTTGTGGCAATTTCCATCAGATGCCTATCTTTGTGGCAATTTCCATCAGATGCCTATCTTTGTGGCAATTTCCATCAGATGCCTATCTTTGTGGCAATTTCCATCAGATGCCTATCTTTGTGGCAATTTCCATCAGATGCCTATCTTTGTGGCAATTTCCATCAGATGCCTATCTTTGTGGCAATTTCCATCAGATGCCTATCTTTGTGGCAATTTCCATCAGATGCCTATCTTGTGGCAATTTCCATCAGATGCCTATCTTTGTGGCAATTTCCATCAGATGCCTATGTTTGTGGCAATTTCCATCAGATGCCTATCTTTGTGGCAATTTCCATCAGATGCCTATCTTTGTGGCAATTTCCATCAGATGCCTATCTTTGTGGCAATTTCCGTCAG
>CM031618.1:37887546-37892546 GCA_018398815.1 Conus ventricosus
CTGAAGTTATAGCGTTACTTTTACGTCAGGTGTAACTTCTGAAGCTATGGTAGTTACTTTTATGTCAGATGTAACTTCTGAAGCTATGGTAGTTCCTTTTATGTCAGATGTAACTTCTGAAGCTATGGTAGTTACTTTTATGTCAGATGTAACTTCTGAAGCTATGGTCGTTACTTTTATGTCAGATGTAACTTCTGAAGCTATGGTGGTTACTCTTATATCAGATGTAACTCCTGAAGCTATGGTAGTTCCTTTTATGTCAGATGTAACTTCTGAAGCTATGGTAGTTACTTTTATGTCAGATGTAACTTCTGAAGCTATGGTCGTTACTTTTATGTCAGATGTAACTTCTGAAGCTATGGTGGTTACTCTTATATCAGATGTAACTCCTGAAGCTATGGTAGTTACTTTTATGTCAGATGTAACTTCTGAAGCAGTGGCAGTTAATCTTCAATCAATGAACATTTATCTTATCAGGCGTATACTTTCGAGCTAAACGAATTAATCGCGCGTCAGGAAAGTCTTCCATCAATGAAATTCTATCTTATCATGCCTAGCTTTTTTCTTCTTTTTTAAAGAAATCCCTCATTAACCAAATTTATTCGTGATAGACATACCTTTTGAATCCTTTGCAATCAATCACCCATTAAAACACAGGAACTGTTCTGCAAGTTCTCTCTCTCTCTCTCTCTCTCTCTCTCTCTCTCTCTGCGAGCACGCGCGCGTTTGTATATATGTAAGGATGCATCTCTCTCTCTCTCTCTCTCTCTCTCTCTCTCTCTCTCTCTCTCTCTCTCTCTCTCTCTCTCTCTCTCTCTCTCTCTCTCTCTGTGAGCGCACGCGCGCGTGTGTGTATGTGGAAGGATTCATCTGTGTGTGTGTGTGTGTGTGTGTGTGTGTGTGTGTGTGTGTGTGTGTGTGTGCAAGCGCTCGCGTGCGTTTGTGTATATGTGAGAATACATCTCTCTCTCTCTCTCTCTCTCTCTCTCTCTTCTCTCTCTCTCTCTCTCTCTCTCTCTCTCTCTGTCCCAATCGTCCTCATCATCTTTCACACAATCATTCATTTTGGTCCACCGTCAATCAATCAGGGGTCACCACCTGCCTCCGGTTCCCCGGTCAGCTGAACGCCGACCTGCGCAAACTGGCGGTCAACATGGTGCCCTTCCCGCGCCTCCACTTCTTCATGCCAGGGTTCGCTCCCTTGACCTCTCGCGGGTCGCAGCAGTACCGGGCCCTGACGGTGCCAGAGCTGACCCAGCAGATGTTCGATGCCAAGAACATGATGGCGGCCTGCGATCCCAGACATGGCCGCTACCTCACCGTGGCCGCCATCTTCCGGGGCCGCATGTCCATGAAAGAAGTATGTATGGTTTGGTGGTGGAAACAAACAAAATTTGTTGCAAGGAATAGTGACTGTAGGCAGCATCCGCTGCAAGAGAGCAAAGACAGAGTTACGATACGGCCAAACGGACGAATCAAAGAAAGTTAGAACACAAGTCACAAAACAGACACCACGCGTTTCGACCTGTTGGTCATGTTCAGGTGGGACAAACCAGTGAAAACAAACACACAGGTTAGTGACTCAAGGCAGTATCTGTTGCAAGAGACCAGAGTTAGGATACCGCCAAACGAACGAATCAAAGACAGTTCGAAAACGAGTTACAAACCAGGCACAACGCGTTTCGACCCATTGATCATGTTCAGGCAGGACGAACAAAAAGAAAACAAACGCACAGAAAGTCGAAGGAACATTACAGAAAATGACAGAGAATGGCGACTCTAGGCACCATCAGCTGCCAGATACCAAAGACAGAGTTACGTTACCGCCAGACGAACGCATCAAAGAAAGTTAGACAACAGACACAGCGCGTTTCGACCGATTAGTCATGATCAGGGAGGACAAACGAATGAAAACAAACACACAGAAAGCCGAAGGAATATTACAGAGAATGACATAGAATAGTGATTCTAGGCAGCGTCTGTTGCAAGAGTCCAAAGACCGAGTTACGATACCGCCAAACGATCGGATCAAAGAAAGTTAGAAAACAAGTTACAAAACAGGCCCAACGCGTTTCGACCTATTGATCTCGTTCAGCAGGTAACAACAGCAAATGAAACAAACAAACACAAAGCTGAAGAAACATCACGGAGATGGACATGGCTTTGTCAATGTTAGTGGGAAGTGGGGCGAGTTACGTTCTCCTCAGTTGTCTAAAAGTAGGGAGTGGAACTGAAAAGAAATGAGATAACCTAGAGAATGTTTTTTTTTTTAAGAAATAAAAGTCAGAAAAAAGTCTCTCTCTCTCTCAGCTTTGGGACATTAACCGATTAATCTTTTTAACAGTTGATTATAAACTTCATCGCCATTACAAACACAGCATTCTTCATAAAGTTGGAAGTCATACCTGTGTGTGTGTGTGCAATTAAAAATAATGCTCTCTTGATGTCCTGAGCTCCGCACCTTATATACAGAATAAACTGAAATTAAAAACCAGAGACGGTAAAATACAAGAATAAAAACGACAGTCTTTTCATGTTTCAAGACTTGTACTTTCTAACAAATTTTCGCTGTTAAAACCTTCATCAGGCCAAGATACAATGAATGATAAACACCTCACATCAAGTAGTAAAATGACATATCATTGATAGTGGTGAATTCCTATTCAGGAAAAAAACAGATAAAATCAGGTAAAAAGAGGAAATATATATGCGTGTTTATATATATATATATATATATATATATATATATAAAAATGCTGAACAATTAAATAGTGGGGGAAAACAAGTGCTGGCTAACAATTCTTCAGTCGTTATATTAATGACTTGGCAAAGATTTAAACTTTTAGAAAGAAAAAAAAATTGAAGATGAAGAAAATGGGGAATATATTATAAATATGAGAAACTCTTCACTAGCTGCCTGAGGGAACCATCGCAATCCCTTTCAAAGACACATCTATTTGTATTGCCTGCTCCGAGGCCTTTCGTCCGCTGGATCAGACTGATCAGGGAGACATGACTGGTTATGTCTGTGCTCTTGGTGTCAAATAGAGACACACCACAGTCCATAATTCTGTGGTGTTCTCACCACCAAGGGTTCAAAAAAGAATCCAACAGCACCCCCAAAGCAGCCAGCGAAGGGTAGTTAAATGGAACCAAACGAAAGTGCGGAGAAGAAAAAAGTTGCTGAAAAACTAAAAGCATTATTCAAACAGTATAAAATATAGAGGACAATCTTTGAGCCTATGCTTGAGGATCCATTCAAGGATGCAAGGGAGATCAAAAGGTATGGAACAGTGTGAGTGGTCAGCTCTATATATATATATATAACCTTTTTTTTCCTTCAGGTGGACGAGCAGATGCTGAACGTGCAGAACAAGAACAGCAGCTACTTCGTGGAGTGGATCCCCAACAACGTCAAGACGGCCGTGTGCGACATTCCGCCCCGCGGACTCAAGATGTCCGCCACCTTCATCGGCAACTCCACTGCCATCCAGGAGCTCTTCAAGAGAGTGTCGGAGCAGTTCACCGCCATGTTCCGTCGCAAGGTCAGCCATGTGTTGATTTTTTTTTGTGTCACGTGGCTGTCTCTCTCTCTCTCTCTCTCTCTCTCTCTCTCTCTCTCTCTCTCTCTCTCTCTCTCTCTGTCTGTGTCTGTCTGTGTTTCTCTGTCTCTGTCTGTCTGTCTATCTGTCTGCCTGTCTGTCTGTCTGTCTGTCTGTCTGTCTGTCTCTCTCTCTCTCTCTCTCTCTCTCTCTCTCTCTCTCTCTCTCTCTCTCTCTCTCTCGACCTTGCTATGTTTTGACGATTTTGTCTTACGTGGTTCTGTGTGTGTGTGTGTGTGTGTGTGTGTGTGTGTGTGTGTGTGTGTGTCTCAGTCTCTCGCTCTCTGTCTGTCTCTCTGTCTCTGTCTCTGTCTGTTTGTCTGTCCGTCTCTCTCTCTCTCTCTCTCTCTCTCTCTCTCTCTCTCTCTCTCTCTCTCTCTGTCTTGTCCGGCTAGGTGATCCATCCAGTTTGTTCACTTTCTTGCGATTGGGACACAGAGTTCATGCCCTACACTTGTCGAGAGTGGATAGAAATTGACAGCGGTTCCTTTGACCAATCAGGTCACGTTATTACTTTTGGCGCATGTATGGAAGGAGGAAAAAGGGAGGGAGGGGGGAGGGGGAGTGAGGAGGACGAAAATAACGGCTGAACATTATATTTTCGAGAGAAGAAATTCGGCCTCCGTGGATGGTCAGCCTACAAAACAGCGCGATTGGACTTGAACTCTGACTTGACGCTCCTTTTAATGGTGGTGTCCTGTTGCTTTCTAAATGATCTACAGTTCGTTCACTTTTTCTTTTCGATTCAGATCTCTCTCTCTCTCTCTCTCTCTCTCTCTCTCTCTCTCTCCTCTCTCTCTCTCTCTTCTCTCTCTCTCTCTCTCTTTGTTCTCCCAGTTCTTATAAAACAAGGAGTACTTTAGGATGGGAACGAAGAAATGCTGTCTATGTGTCTGTCTGTCTGTCTGTCTGTCCGTGGTCAAAATGTGTTCCACTCGCTCCAGACAAAACTACCGGGCCGATCTTTCTGAAAATTTGTAGGTATGTTCATTATGGGTCACGGATCATGCTCGATGTGTTATTTTACTGTTATAGCCGTTACTAACGGCTATAACGGCCCATAACGGTTTTCTTTTTTGTGGAATATCTCAGAAAGTATTTGGCCGATCTTTCTGAAAATTTGTAGGTATGTTCATTATGGGTCACAGATGATGGCCGATGTTTACCAGAAGAGCCGTTACCAACGGCTATAACGGCCCAAAACGGTTTTTCCCTCTTCATGGACTATCTCACGCATATTCAAGATAACCTGCAGGGGAGTACGTTTATATGCTTTGCATCTTGTTATTTTTTTTGTCGTTGTTGTTGCTGCCCAGGCTTTCCTCCACTGGTACACCGGGGAAGGCATGGACGAGATGGAGTTCACGGAGGCGGAGTCCAACATGAACGACCTGGTGT
>CM031618.1:37897546-37902546 GCA_018398815.1 Conus ventricosus
CAGTCTTTTATTCAACAAAAATCTTCTCTTTTTGGGGGGTTAAATATAGCTACTAAAGCAAACAAATAAACAAACACACAAAATCAAAAACAGAACAAAGCAAACAAAGAAATGTTATCTCTAGGGGAAGTTTGCTCTCAGATTTTTCACGTACTCAACATGTTTGTTTATAAAATTCAAAAACACCTGTTTTTCTTCGCTATTCTGCATCTGGCCTCTCCGAATCTGAAAATTAATTGATAGCTGTTGATAATTATACGAGTATGAACAAAGTTTAAACAACTTCATTCTTTCATTCAGCGTCTTTCTGTTTAAAACAAACAAACAAACAAAAAAGAAGAAAGAAAAAACATCATTTATCCTTAATATAACAAAAGTTTAAACAAGTGTGTGTGTGTGTGTGTGTGTGTGTGTGTGTGTGTGTGTGTTTTGTGTGTGTGTATGTGTGTGATTTATTGATATTTGTTGGCAATATGTTTGTCAACAAATGTAAACTTGAAAAATGCGAACCAAATGTAGGCTACCTGCTTTGGGGAGATGCCTTTCTTCACATCAATTGGTTGAAGAATGTAATACGGGTTATTTTTGACAAAGTAAATGACTTGAAAAAAAAGAAAGAAAAATGGTTGATTTTAAAACAAAGCAGTAACATTATCAAAACTTACCACCAAACACCCAGTCACATCTTACAAATAAAATTTGCCATTATTTCTCAAGAAATGATTGTTAATTATGGTTCAAATATTCAAAATCAAAATAATGAACGTGCATATGATAAAACTATCTGTCGATTGTCAACCTTTTTCCCTGATAATCATGTTTAATTCTCTAGATTGACTATAATGATTCGTTTTGCTTAAGGGAATTTTTGGGATGTGTGTGTGTGTGTGTGTGTGTGTGTGTGTGGGGTGTGTGTGTGTGTGTGTGTGTGTCCATTTTGCTGTGTGTGCAATGTGATTTTACGTTATCGTGGTACGTAGTGTTAGAAATCAAAATTTCAAAAGGGAAACAACCGCCCCCCCCCCCCTCTCCCCCCTGTCCCCATCTCCACCCCCCACCCCCACCCCATCCCGCACCCGCTCCCCCAAATCTAAACAAGTAAGCTAGTTACATTCCATGCAAGAAACGAAGGTGTGTTCCATCTGTACACAGGTAAATTCAGACTGCAGCTATCAGTAAGGTCACAAATATAATGAGACTCGCATACATTCCTGCTCATCAAGTGTTCATATCGTCATCCCCATCTACGTTTTCAGACTCAATGTTATGCAAGCGCCTATATTTCGACGACTGATATGCAGTGAAATCCTCATTAATGTGATCGCTTACTCTACCATGTGAAAAGCATCTGTATGGAGGTGACTGCTATGTAGGACATAGTCCATGTCAGTCAAGTTTCGTTGCCGGTGTCTGATCATAACTGTTCCCACTGAGAAACGTGTTTCTACAATACAATCGGGCCAGCGAAAAATCTGATTTTTGTCAAGAAATCTCTCTGTTAGATTCAGATCTCTTTTCATCCACGAACAAATGGTAGAAGACCAGTTTTGTTTTCGAACCTTCAACTCTATCCTCTATCCGATGAGGGATAAGCTTTTACTTGATGTCGCGCAGCTTGTTTGCGAAGTCTTCATCTACGAAACATGTCGCTTCCGTTCTGTTATGTGTCTATTTTTAAGACGCGCAATCAATTTAGCCTATAATTATGAGAACTATCTAGTAACAAGGGAGAGCACTGTATCACTTTGCATTAAACTGATGAGCCCAAACAAACTCACTCATAGTCATCCTTCTGAGCAATCACATTCATCAACTTAGGCTCACGGCCATCCTTGGTCTCACAATCGCTCTTGTTTAAATTACAAATAACAGATGTTTTTTATCCCCCATTTGAAAATCACCTGTGTTCTTTTCGAGGCTTTCAGTTCTGTCACAGAGGTCAGAGGCCATTCTTTTCAGATCAGTTGTTCAGTGTTCGCAAATCTGCCATCTCCCTCTAAAGACCCCAGCTCCACCTTCTCTTGCAATGCATCATGCCGTTCAGCTGTTCCTCCGCAACAGATTGAAATCAATCACACGAGAGAGAGAAAGAGAGAGAGAGAGAGAGAGAGAGAGAGAGAGAGAGAGAGAGAGAGAGAGAGAGAGAGAGAAACAGAGAGAGAGAAACAGAGGGAGAGAGAGAGAGAGAGAGAGAGAGAGAGAGAGAGAGAGAGAGAGAGAGAGAGAGAGAGAGACGGCCGAATTCAACATCACCTAATTTAGAGTCCATGGCTTTGTTGGTCTTGCGTACGGAAGCAATCAACCCAACCCCTAGTACGTATGCCTTTAAGAAGAAATACTTCACAGAACATTAGTACAGAGATTTCTGCAACAACAACAAAAGTACTTTTCAGACTGTGTTTTTACAACAAAATCGCTTGAAACTACACACTAGCACTGCACAAAATGAACATACAAAATTCGGAACACAGCCGAGACCTATGCCTTTGCGTCCATGCTCACGACCTTTAACTGGCAAAAGGGGTTAGATATAGGCCTACCAATGCTTCAAAAGAAGACAGACAGTACTCAACACGTGGTGTGTTCGAATCCTGTGAAACTCATTTTCTCGACACTGCGGCTCCAGATACGAACAAGATTGAAATAAACTGGCAGCCTAAAGATCAACCAGACCTGAATTTGTTTAGATAAACTGCCAAATAAAAAGGTTTGAAATGACAACCTGTCAATCCATCTTAGTTGCAAAATATACTCCGTGAATATAAAAATGCAAAATTGCTCCGAATATGGAACCATACAACTTACGGCCGGATATAAGCCACGATAGGTGTCGACAGTATTTGCTATACTGAGTCCTTTGTGGGTCCTCAAGACAAAATTAAAGTCTGACAGTGTCTGGGTCTTTCCCCTCTCTCTCTCTCTTCTCTCTCTCTCTCTCTCTCTCTTTCTCTCTCATACACACACACACACACACACACACACACACACACACACACACACACACACACACGCGCGCGCGCGCGCGCGGGGCGCGTGCCTGGAAGCACTGTATGTAATAACGTCGGGGTCAGGTTAAGGTCAAAATCCCACAGGCCACTGGTCGAAGGGGGTAATGAACTGTCAGCGGTTCACCGTGACCGTGTCACAGTATGATGGAAGGTTAATGAACTTTCACTTCTCCAGGCCTTCTGCTGATTGAACCTTCTTTCGGCTGCATCAGGTATAATAAGGATACGGGGTGTCGGGAAGGGTTCCAAGCCATAATGGCCAATCCCACGTGCGTCTCGAATCCACGCCTGGTGATTTTAGCAGGCAAACGCTCTAATCATGTGTCTGTGGGGCGGCCGCTCTGTCTAGGCTTATCTGTTCAAGCCAAGGAAGTATCAGTAACAACAACGAAGAGAGAGAGAGAGAGAGAGAGAGAGAGAGATGTTTAATTCATGTAGGTCATGGCCCCTCATGAAGGGGGTGTCGTGAACAAATCGTTTCAGACAAAAACAAACAAATAATCAAGCAAATAACGATCTACAAATAATCGACAAACTCGATATTACACGTCAGACGAGAATTGATACCTAACTACATGCTACCCTTCGAATCTTAAATGCCTTGTACAAGAAATTAGCGAAACGTTTGAGAGAGAGAGAGAGAGAGAGAGAGAGAGAGAGAGAGGGGGGTCAGAAAAGCGGAGCCATTTAAAAAGAAAATTGAAAAGAAAAGGGGGAAAAAATAGCGAAGGAAACGTCTCACAATTGATGAAAGATCAGGGTGAAATACATTTCGGTACATCAACTTTTATATCGCTGAAAATGGACCAATAATTATGAAAATAGATTTGCCTGAGAAGGTAAGCAATTTCAGGCGGTGGACGCAACGCGAAGCCGCTTTGTGGTTGTGTCCCTTTTCTCAGACTCCTTTTACATCATAAAGGTTATTCTTATGTCGACGGCAATATCACGTCATGTGTGCTGTTTGACTATCTCCTCCTCCCTCTTAACTTTTTGACTTGTCTTCGTTCTCCACGTGAGCTCTTATCAGTCCCCAGTCAACACATTGTTCGTTAGTTTGTTCGTTTGTTCAACTGTTAGTTTGTTTCAGTTTGAGTTTCTTCTTTCTCGTGTTTCTTTCTTGCTTTCGCTTTTAAACGATTTGTCAAGCCGCAGGAACTGCGACGGTCCCTGACTAGGCATTCATCATAGAGATGAGCGTTTCAACAATGTGAGGTTAATTTGGGGCGAGTCCAGTTCAGATTCAAGCCACACAGTATAAGTACCCTGCCGATGTGTTGTTGTGAAGCTGAAAATATGAACTTCATTTCTGCTCTGTCAGACACCACGCAATCAGGCCGACACGGTGAACACATGGGGTCATGCCGCTGTTCCCCAGGTTCTTTGTTCCCCAGTCTCTATATTCCCCAGTCCCGGTGTTCCCCTCAAGAAAAAATCGAAATTCAGTCCCTAAGTTCCCCAGTTTCGTTGTTCCCCACCCTGTGGCGATCCCGCTGTTCCCCATTCCCGCAAATCCCCGGTCCCGGTGTTCCCCAGTCCCGGTGTTCTCCAGGCCCGCTGTTCCCCAAGTTTTTGCCGTTGGTGGTGTTGGTGGGTTTTGCTGACTTAAACGTTGTTACTGTTTTCATTGCTATAGGCGAGGCAGTGGGAGGGCGGGGTGGGAGGGTCGGGGTATTGGGGGTGGAGCGGGAGGGCCGTAGAAGAGGGGTTTCATGCCGACTGGACAGCGCTGGAACCAGCAGGTCAGCACTTGCATGACCCCATCAGGTCTGTGTAGACAGTCTAAAAGTAAAATGGCCCGTTGCGAAAGAAAAGGTGTAGCTCACGCAAAGTGTGATATAAAGGGATAGGAGTTCCAAGCGTAAAATGAAGCACATCACTGTCAAAACCCTTTTCTGGCGTCACAAATTCATGCTTTCCGTTCTAGAATCATACACGATCGAAATACTCGTGTTTTCTTATTGATTTGACCAAGCAACTCACAGCGAAATT
>CM031618.1:37905046-37912546 GCA_018398815.1 Conus ventricosus
TGATGGCACCCGGCAGTGAGTTCCACAGCCGCACAGAACTAGGATAAAAATGAATGTAAGTGGCTGTCAATATTTGATGCAGGTATGGTATAACATTGACTGCCACTCCTGGTGCTACTTTTATTCAATACTAGTTGTTCCATTGGAATATCAATTAGTTTAGCTCTGCCTTTGAAGAAGATGTTAAGTTTGATAAAAGCTCTTCTCTCTTCTAAGGGTTTCCATTCTAATTTCCTCATGTTCTTCCTAGTATTCCCCTTTTCTCTGATGTGGTTCCCTAGCTGTTGCGAACCGTGCTGCTCTCTTCTGAATCTTTTCGAGGTTATCAATGTCCTTTAGATGGTAAGGATCCCAGACTGAGCAACCATATTCCAGTACTGGTCTAACCAGCGTTTTGTAGCAGTCGTCTTTAACCTTTGGGGGCAGTCATTGATATTCCTGTATAAGAAAGCTAAGATGTTATTTGCTTTCTTACATACTAAATTGTAATGTTCTTTCCGTTTGAGACGACTATCTATAATCACGCCTAAATATTTGCAGCATTGGTTTCTTTAAGAATAGTATTATGAATAGAATATTCTGATCTAGTTGGTGAGCGTTTATTACATATACTTAACACTTGGCACTTTTGGGGATGAAATTCCATTTTCCAAGTTCTTTCCCACTCTTGTAAAGCGTTTAGATCTTCTTGTAGAATGCGTGTATCATTCTTGCTTCTGATTGTTCTATATACGAAGCTGTCATCTGCAAAAAGCCTTATAGTAGTTCCAGGAGAGAGATTTCTACTTATGTCATTTATATAAATTAAGAAGAACAAGGACCCCAGAATAGTTCCTGTGGTACACCTGACAAGACTGGTTTACAATGGGATGACGACCCTTCCACAACAACTTTCTGCGTTCTCCCAACGAGGAATGATCTAGCACATTTTAGCAAAGAACCGCCAATGCCAATGTGTTTCTAATTTAAGCAGCAGGCCCTCATGGTCATCTTATCAAACGCTTTAGAAAAGTCTAATAAAATTGCATCCATTTGCTGTCTGTTGTTAAGACAGTTATTAAATTCATTGAGAGTTGTTATAAGTTGAGTGTCACAACTCCTTCACTGTCTAAAACCATGCTGGGCGTTATTTAAGAAGTCATAATAATTATTTGTCAAGATGGTCCATTATGCTACTGTATATTATGTGTTCAAGTAGTTTTGCTGATATGGATGTAAGAGATACAGGTCTATAGTCTCTGCTTTTGTTTTGTCACCTTTTTTTTTTTTTAATAAGGGAACAATGCTCGCATCTCGTCACTCATCAGGTATTACTCCCTGGTCCAGTGAAGCTTGGTAAAGTAGTTGGTATACCTCACTCAATTCATTGGCACATAATTTTAAGAGCTTGCCAGGGACGCCATCAGGACCAGTAGCTTTGTTTTCATTGATGTTGGTCACTAACTTAAATACTCCTGCTTTGTTTACTTTGATGTTTTGCATTTCAGGGAGTTTATCATCATCCTTTAGTCTAACGTTAATTAAAGGCTTGGGATTGAGAAAACCGAACAAAACTGCTTTCCCTTCAGGGTCCTGTATTAGGTTATTCTGGTTGTTTCTCAGGTCTGGAATCCCAATGTTGTCCTGTCTCTTACTTCTTATGTAAGACCATAATTTCTTGTTTGATGATCACCTTCTGAAATCATCGAATTAACATAATTGGGTGAGCAAGCCTACATTCTCTCTGACACCTTCTCTTAATATGTTTATACCCAACCAGTAATCGTTCTGAATCAGGGTGTAGTTTCAATTTCTTAAAGAAACGATGTTTCCTTCTCAACAAACGTTTAGTTTTTGTATTAATCCATGGCTGGTGGTTCTTGCTTGAAGTTATTTTAGTAGGTATGTTGTCATCCATAATAAATTCAAAGTTAGTTTTTAACACTTCCAAAGGTCATTGACATTATCTTTAACACTATGCGACCTCAAAAAAAAAAAAAAAAAAAAAAAAAGACGACTGAAATCATGAGTATCCCTGCGTAATTTTGGTAAGTCTGCTTGGTTCCAGAGTCTGATTGTACGTTTAGGGGGTTTTCTTTGAAAGGGTTGAAAGTTGCTCTCTAAGAGAATTATGTCATGATCACCCAGGCCTGCAATTAATTCCTGATTGCCTAAAGTGCCTGGACAATTGGTAAGAAATAAATCCAGGAATGCCTTACCACGTGTTGGTATTTCAAGTGACTGCACTAATCCAAGGTGGTATCAAAAAACTGAGAATTAATATTTTTATTGTATTGAATTACCAGTATGGCATCTTCACCCAATCAATATCTGGTAAGTTGAATCTCCACCAATCCATAATATTGCCTTCCTATTGGCCAAAACAATGTCAGAAATGTCTCTGCAAATAGACGAACATACATTTTCATCCGAGTCTGGAGGTCTGTATACTGATCCAACAATGACAGGTCTCTTATTCTTAAAATAATCCTACAAAATAAACTTTCACTATTTTTGCCTTGATATAAAAACTCACTGGCTAAATTCTTCCTAATGGCAATCAAGACTCCCCCACCTCTTTTTCCAAGTCTGTCCTTTCTATAAATATTAAAATCCTCCATTAGAAGTTCACTGCTGGATGTTCCAGTTTCTAGCCAAGTTTTCTGTTCCAATTACAACATCAATGTTTTTTTCGGTGGCTAAATTACTGAGTTCTTCCTTTTTCTTGATAAGTGATTGAAAGTTTACGACTATGCATTTAAGTTTATCTTTTTCTCTTAATGATTTGGAATTCGGCTGCACTTTATGATTTGGGATTTTATTTTTTTAATCAGGGGTGGATGCAAACTTAGGACAAAATTTCAAGTTTTCTTTTGGGATCGGTCTGGTGAGATAGGGTCAAAACGGTTGCTTTCTGAGCTGCAGTCTTCAATAGAATCTTCAAAAAGTCTCGAACTAAAGTTTGGAAGCCCGCAGGTAAAACACGTCCAAGATATAGGCCTATCACTATTGCATAACGCTTCATAAACTGCTGAATTTAATAACATACATTTAGTGTGATACCATGTATTGACCGAGTTGTCACTGAATTTTTTTTTCTATGAGAAATCGAGTAGTTTCCTGGCGTAGCATGACAGATTTTTTTTTTTTTTCTCCTCTTCTAGTGACAAATTTTGTCCCGAGCAACGTGCTCGTGCGAGATCAAAATTTTGATATTCACCGGATGCGGGTTGCATTCGCCACGCACGAGCATTGACACATTGGCCTATTACGCGTTGGCCTCTGAAAACGGGGCGACATTTAGTGATCATCTCTTGGGAGGTACATCCAACAGTGCAGCAATATAAGTGCAATTTGGAAAAAAAAAAAATGGATAGTGCCAGAATTGTACGTGCTTTCGAACAGGACGAGGGGGCAATATCCTTGATGGCTGGCTCCCCGGGGCCGGAGACTTTGAAAGACTGCAAAGACATTTTGTTGAAAGCCACCAGCTACATGTTGGTATGTAGGCCTGTTCAAAATGCATTATTTATAACCATTTGGGACACGTCTGTGATAGCTGTAGCAGTTTAAAGTCAGTGTGTCTGGCGAGGAACACATAGCTCAGGTTTAAGATGATCGATAGAGCACTGTGTGTTCGTATGTTGACAAACGACACTTTGTGAATGTGTGGGTCAGTTGGTAAACTGTTGCACATGGCTCTCCTGATTTCGCCCCCCCCCCCCCCCCCCCCCCCCCCCCCCCCCCACCCCCTCGCTCCTCCTTCCCTTTAGCTGGTAAAACTGGTGCAGTTAGGCTTTCCTCCCCCACCCACCTCGATTTTTTTTTATTTTTTAGGGTCAGTGCAAAAGTTAATGTTAAAAAAAATTGTTCAACCGTCCGTTTTCATTCAACAAGTAGACCTGATTGAGTTGGATTCACACTTTTGGGGGAGGGGCGGTGTGTGGATGGGGATGCGTGTGTGGGTGGCGAGTGGGTGTTGCTTTTCATTCCTCTGTGTGTGTGTGTGTGTGTGGTGTGTGTGCTCTGTTGTTTTAATTGCAGACTTGGGGCATCAATTTATGAAATTAATAATTTAGCAAGACGGACAAAAGGGATGCCCACAGCTACAGTTCATTGTCTTGTTTCATCATTGCAACCTCCTTGAATTTTTTTTTCTTCCACTGCTTACTGGTGTCAGTTGTATGTATGTGTACTGCGTTATCACGAACAGGAGCTGAAGTCGGCACTACAACATGGAGGTCACTGGGGCATTCTATCCTGTGTCATTCTATTCGCACCCAAGCTCCCCCTTCATTCCCCATTTTTCTCTGTCTCTGTTGGTCTGTCTGTCTGTCTCTCTGTCGCTGTCTCATTGATGTGTGTGTATGTGTGTACTAGTGTGTGTGTGTGTGTGTGTGAGTACTCTGTGTGTGTGTACTATGTGTGTGTGTGTGCGTGCATGCACGAATGTATGTGTGTGCATGTGCATGTTTGTGCTGCTTTTGCTTTTTTAAAAATTTTTTTATATATCAGTATCATATTAGATCTTTGATGTATTGTATTTTCATTCAAATCTATCTCCCACTGTACCCACAGTTTTTGTTGTTTGTTTTTGCTTTTTGTTGGTCATTCTTATTTGTTTTAGTATACATTCGTGTGCGTGCACACACATACACACAACACACACACACACACACACACACACACATATACCAGTACACACACACACACACACACACACACACACACACACACCACATATATATATATAGGATAAAGGAAAACCAAAACCAAAACGACCAATTTACCTCTGATTGTTTGTGTCTATTCCTCATAAATTCAGCTACTCTTTGTCACCTTTGAAGTTCTGTGCATTTATAAATTAATAATTCTGATGAAAGGGATTTCCATCCCTCTCCTCCCCCCCCTCCCCCCCCCCCCCCCTTGTTTTCTTCTTTCTCCCTCCCTCCCCAGTGATAGGATAGGATAGGATAATGTTGCTTATAGCCCAGCCGACCGCAGAGGGCCACATCAGGGCTGTCACCCTCCCCAGTGAATATGTACTAAACATCAGCAAATACAGAAAGGAATAATAACATTAATTTTAATTAAATGCAGAAATAGAAATTACGGACAAAAGGAACAATTTTTTTTTAGCTTGTTAGAAATTGATTTTCAAACTTACTTTGTATGTTATATTTTATTAATAAATTCTGCTGTCACCCAATGAGACTGAAATTGTCTATGGTGTGTGTGTGTGTGTGTCTGTGTGTCTGTGTGTGTGTGTGTACATATATATGTGTGTGTGTGTGTGTGTGTGTGTGTGTGTGTGTGTGTGTGTGTGTGTGTGTGATATGTAACTGACTGTGTGTGTGTGTGTGTGTGTGTGTGTGTGTGTGTGTGATATGTAAATGACCGTGTGTGTGTATCCATGTGTGCATATGTTGGGAATAAAGTGGATGAGAATCTGAACATTTGTTTTACAAATTATAAACACCCCAAGCTTGACAGAGAAGGGATGCATTGATGTATTTATCTACCTCTCTCTCTCTCTCTCTCTCTCTCTCTCTCTCTCTCTCTATATAATATATATATATATATATATATATAATAATATATATATATATGTTTACGCTTACATACACATGCTGTGATAGTCGAGTCTTACATTAACCTGAGCTTGACAGAACAGGGGTGCATTGATCTATCTGTCTACCTATATATCTATGTGTAGACATAGTCTTACATTTTCTTCACCATTATTATACTTACAAGTGAGTTAGGGAGGGGAGAAGATCAACGTCCTGCCTTCTGATGCATGCATTGACCTTTGACCTGTGTGTGGGCAAAGGACGAGGACACAGACCCGACCAGCACCTTTCGCTATGGGCCAGACATGGGGGACCTGGAGTTTCGTGAGCAGCTGGCGAATTTTCTGACTCAGCAGTATGGAGACACTGTGGACAGGTAAACACCTTTCTGTGCAGTTTATGCTGGCAAAGTGATAATAATGATTTATAATCATTTTGATGACGATGATGATTGATGATGACAACAATAACAGTAATAATAGCAGTAATGATAATAATAGTAATGATGATGATGATGGTGATGATGATATTAATAATAATAGTAATCTTAATATATAATAATGATGATGATGATGATAATAATGATGATAATAGTAATGATGCTGCTGCTGCTGCTGATAATGATGACAATAGTAGTAGTAGTAATAAAAGTAGTTGTAGTAGTAGCTGTTACTAGGAATAATGATAGCAATAATAGTAATAGTCATCATCATCATCATCATCATCATCATCATCATCTTTAACTGATTAACCCTTTCACCGCCAGACATTCTGTTTTGCATGAATCCCCCATCGCCAGCCATTTTTTTGCGAAAAGCTATAATTTCATACCAACATGTGTGAAACGCAGATCATCTAAATCTCAGAAACTAGAAAACCAATTTTCATTCAGTGTTTGTTTTTTTTTAAATGGAGGAGAAAAAGTGTATTTTAGTAATATTATAATATGTTAGTAATGTTAAGTCAAGAACAATTTCAATTTTTATTTTAGTAATTTCAAGTAAAAGAATGCAAATAAAATTTTGAATGTTATCTTTCATCTCAACATGAAAAAGAAGTAAGCATGCCAACAAAATCTGAACAAGGAAGGAAAAATACTCCACTCACCAAATGAAGACCAAAAGTATGTTAATAATCCATCAGAAGAATGAAATATACAGCCTCAAAGTCAAAACACATATTCCAAATCAGAAAACTGGTGATGGAAGTGCACAATGACAGGCAAGTATCAAGTTTGTGAGTGTGTCCAGGGTTCGTTTTCAGACAGAATGAAAAAAAAAGAATTCTACAACTACAAATGACACTATTTCTACTGTCTGTGCTGTGATGCAGAGAAAGCAGTCACACACACACACGCTTGCGCTCGCGACACACACACACACACACACACCACACACACCACACACACACACACACACACACACATCACACATCAACACACACACACACACACACACACACACACACACACACACACACACACACACACACACACACACACACCAACACAAACACACACACACGCACACACACACACCATACACAACACACACACACCACACACACACACACACACACACACACACACACACACACACACACACACACACACCATACACAAACAACACACACACACGCACACATACACGCACACATACACACACACACACACACACACACACACACACACACACACACACACACACACACACACACAAAACACAACACACTCGCACACACACACACACACACACACACACACACACACACACACACACACACACCACATTTCTAACACAAAGAGGGAATAGCACACACACACACCACACACACACACACACACACACACACACACACACACACACACACACACGTTACACACACACAACTTATGCCCCACTGATACACACATGAAAGAAAGAACAAGGGAAAACACATACACACACAC
>CM031618.1:37917546-37934626 GCA_018398815.1 Conus ventricosus
CGCTACAGCTTTTAGTTTGGCAGCAGAGGATGAGTTTTAGCAAGCAGTAGCAGCAACCTCCCAATTCTTCCAGCAATGGTGTAATTGAGCGAGCCCATTATTTTTGAACTGGCCCATCATTTTCTCCAGAAATGGTCATTTGATCTATACTACCTCAAAACAGTCTGGAGGGGTGTGTGTGTGTATGTGTGTGTGGGAGTGAGTGAGTGTGTGTGTGTGTGTGTGTGTGTGTGTGTGTGTGTGTGTGTGTGTGTGTGTGAGTGTGTGTGTAAGTGGGAGTGAGTGAGTGTGTGTGTGTGTGTGGTGTGTGTGTGGTGTGTGTGTGTGTGTGTGTGTGTGCATGTGCGTGTATATGTGTGTGTGTATGCGTGCGTGCTTCCGTGCCAAAGAAACAAGAAAAGGATTAAGCACAGTAACAGTTTACCACATCTTTGATACGTACTGCCTCCCTAGCAGCCCCACCACTTACACATTGTTGCTCAGACATCACCTCGCTAGTTCTTCAATGAGGAGAGAGAGAAAGGAGGGCACCAGGAAGCCGTTCACCTCATTTCTGCCTTAACTTTTGAAACAGACCTATACCTTTATTCTGAGCAAGCTTGCAGTCGTTGCAACTGAAACCTATGTTCAATTTTTTGCGGACACTTGCAGCAAAACTGACACATTGTGTGGTATTGATGGAGTGAGTGGCTGATTAGGGCTGCACTGTAAGGCGGTGATCGATGAGGACAGAGTCGTAAGGTGGTGACTGAATATAATGTCATTGTCAACAAGAAAATCTTTCATCTCACATTGTCAGCAAGACAAAAATCTTTATCTTACATGACAACAACAAAATCTTTCATCTCACATCGTCAACAACAAAATCTTTCATCTCACGTGTCAACAACAAAATCTTTCATCTCACATTGTCAACAACAAAATCTTCCATCTTACATCGTTAACAACAAAATCTTTCATCTGATGACAGTGCCATGTGACGAGGAGGGAATGGACACCGACGTCCTGAACGTCTTCTCACCGAACATTCTCCCAAAGCAGAGGACAAGAAGGGACAGCTGTTCTGGGCCATGGTGTACACCATTCCTGTCTACAACAACCCCACCGGCCACTGCTACAGCCCCCGTAAGTGGAGAGGGTCCCCCCCCCCCCCCCCCCCCCCTCTTTTGATAGCTTGGTTAGCCATTTGACACGCATGCAGGTGTGTGTGTGTGTGTGCTGTGTGTGTGTGTGCGGGGGAGGGGGAGGGGGGCGTGCATACAGCAATATTTGTACATAATGTTTCTTCTTTTAAATTAGTTGTGTTTAGAGCCATATGGCCCACAGCATGTGTGTGTGTGTGTGTGTGTGTGTGTGTGTGTGTGTGTGTGTGTGTGTGAATATTTATGGTTAATATTTATTTTGTACATGATTCTCCTTTTCTATTCCTTTGTTTAGAGCCATAACACATGTGCATTTGTGTATGGGTGCGTCTGCGTGAGTGCTTGTATGTGTGTGCATTTTTTTTTTTTTTTTGGTGCGCTTAGAGTTGATTTCATCAAGATTTTACGCCTTATAAATACCATAATTATTACTGTTATTATTATTATTGCTATTATTATTAGAGTTAAACAGGGGGGGATTACTGGGTCAGGGTGACAGTGTGGAATCGGTGCCATTCTTCTTCCTTCCTCGGACATGGGGTTAACTCTTTCATCCCTACAACCCGGTTTGCAGAAATCCTACCCTTCCTTCCTGCAGTCCAGAAAATCGGTTCTTCCGGTAAGCGCTTTGAACTTCGCGCGAGTCACATCATCGGTACACGTCATGACCGGGTCGCTCGCATGGCAGTGTTTATGAATGGAATGGATGCCAGATGGCCCCTACAGCATGGGAAAGTGGTCGCCGCTCTATTCTGGCCAGTTTGCTACTGAATACGTGGTAGTTCTCATTTACACTTCTTTTTTCTCTGTAAATCCAGGAATGAAGGGAATACTCATAAGAATCTAGGAACAAGAGGAAGTAATGGTTCATAGAAAAGTAGGAATGAAAGAGTTAAGATTACTTTGGCTTGTGATACTGGCGATCATAGGGTTGCGGGTTCAAATCTCCACCCCTGCCGTTTTGGTAGAGGGGGATTTTTCCTTCGGAGTTAGCATTTCTTCCAACACCATGTTTCAAAAAAGTTCTTTGAATGAGATTCTAAACTGAGGTTTTGTGTGTGAGCGCATGCATAAATCTTGCACACAGTTAAAGTCCCATCACCAAATTTTGGCTGCTGGTAAGGATGACACACATACACATTGCAGGCACTGAAAGAATGAACGAATGGACAAAAAACAGAGTGACTGATATCCAACTGAACTGCACAGGAAACGACAAAACGTAACACCAGAGGCAGCTCTTCAGTTGGCTCTACCCTGGTAGACAGGCAGCCCTTTGTGTAAATGAGAGCGTGGATTGTAAAGCACTTAGAGCTTGGTCTGTAACTGAGGACAGGTGCTGTGTAAGTACTCTTAATAATGATGATGAGCACGTAGGACTTGTGGATGATGCTTTGGGCTTTGCTGGCACGTGACGGTGAAGTAGACTGTAGATCACACAGTGTAGACCTTGGCAGGCCAGACAGTATTACTCACAGTTTATCCCTTAAGAAAAGGTGATCAATGAGCAGAAAGAAGGCCAACGAATGAGTAGATAATGTTCTCTTATGGGGCGAAAAAAGGTGGATTTTGGTGTCCAAACTGATTTACTTGTACCATGGGGTACCTATCTTGTTGTAAGATGATCTGCTAGCAGTTTAGGCTCAGATTCTGAGAATAAAGCATTGCCCTTCATAGTCTGCGAATGCCTAACGCATACATCCATATATACATCCATCCATCTATCCATCCATCTATCCATCCACCCCCCACCCATCCATCCATCCATCCATCCATATGTATATGTATGTGTATATACATATCCTTCTTCAATAGTGTATGTTTGGCATATAAGCATACATGTTTCGTAATATAGTCGTGCATGTACACACATGTTCTGTATGATGTTGTCACTCTTGAAACGACCTTTAAAGCACATCATCAGCCACAGACGAGACGTTTCTAATGAAATATTCCCTGCAGTCTTGTGATTCCAGGTCGGTGTCGCCGGATGGTCGAACTTGCCCGCAAACACAACGTGCTGCTCTTGGCTGAGGACGTCTACAACCTCATTCATTTTGGGTAAGCCCTGTCACACCTCGTCAGTGGGTTCTGTTCTGATAGTCTGTGAGAGCTGTAGATGTCAAACCAGAACTTGTGTGTGTGTGTGTGTGTACGTGTGTGTGTGTGTGTGTGTGTGTGTGTGTGTGTGTGTGTGTGTGTGTGTGTGTGTGTGTGTGCATGGGCATGTGTGTACATGTGTGTGTGGTGTGGGCTCGATTTATGGGTGTTAGTATGCCTTGGTGGGTAAGAAGAGAGAGAGAGAGAGAGAGCGTGTGTGTGTGTGTGTGTGTGTGCGTGTGCGTGAAAAAGAGAGGTGATGTATTCTTATGTGCTACTTGTTACTGTAAAGCTCTTGAGATTTTGGAAACCATTGTAAAACTGTCCTCCTCTTCTTTTTTTCATTATAGTCATTGATTGGGTAGATGAGTGCATTGTGCCTAGATGTATGGATGAACAGTTATGGTACCTGCCAGATCAAGAGTTCTTTTTTTTAACCGTGACATTTGCGTGAATAGGGAGTGTGTTTCTGTCCATGATATCTGTATGAACTGGGAATTTGTTCCTGACCGTTACATCTGTATGAACCGGGAATTTGTTCCTGAACGTTACATCTGTATGAACCGGGAATTTGTTCCTGACCGTTACATCTGTATGAACCGGGAATTTGTTCCTAACCGTTACATCTGTATGAACCGGGAATTTGTTCCTAACCGTTACATCTGTATGAACCGGGAATTTGTTCCTAACCGTTACATCTGTATGAACCGGGAATTTGTTCCTGACCGTTACATCTGTATGAACTGGGAATTTGTTCCTGACCGTTACATCTGTATGAACTGGGAATTTGTTCCTGACCGTTACATCTGTATGAACTGGGAATTTGTTCCTGACTGTTACATCTGCATGAACTGAGAATTTGTTCCCACATCTGACTTCTAAGTGAACAGGAAGTTTGTTCTAAGTTGTGAGATGTGTTTAAATAAAGAGTCTGACCTCAACTGTGGCTTTAGTAAACACGGGGAGCTTGTTCTTAATTGTGACTTAATGAACGAATAAGGAGTCTGTTTTGTTAGATTCAATTAAAAATGTATGTCTGTTCAACTCATTTTGTGACATGTCAGTTTCACTGGAAACGGGCAAACACAAGCATGCATACAGACAGTACAGTGTGCTGTAAGAGGCACATTTATAACATTTTACTGCAGAAAACACATGCAGCACTGACCATGCACCCTATCACAAGGGAGAGGTATCCAAAGGAATTCATGACGTTTATTTTGATACAAAGTATTCGACCTTCCAATTTAGTTCTTGCTGTAGACACGTGGATAGTTTACTGACACCTATCTTGTCTGAGGGTAATATGAAGAAAAAGAAGTGTACCTGTGTTTGCTTCATTAAACAAGAACATGAAATGAAACAACAGGGACAGATTCAAAGTGATGGAACAGTAAAGACTGTGCAGTGATTAAAAAGTACAGTGTCAAGAATTTAGTAAGAAGAAAGTAAGCACAGACTCTGAACTTCCAGAGTTGATGACAGCACAGGCAAGGAATGTGATTTTCAGTCTGTAACACTTCAAAGTTGGGGTGAAACTATCCCCTATGGTTTGAAAACGGAGAGTTAAGCTACCCTTTAAGCACGAGCCTTGGATGTGACGTCCTCATGAAGAGGGTTGGTCTTTCCTTTCTTCTCACGCCTTTGAACAGCATCTGATTTTTGATTGTGTGGACAGGGAGTCCTACCCTCCCCCGCGACTCCTGGCCTACGACAAACCGTCCGACCCCGACTACAAAGGTCACACGCTGTCGAGCGGAACGTTCTCCAAGGTGCTGGCGCCGGGTCTGCGGTTGGGGTGGGTGGAAGGCCCTGAACACATCCTGCGTCTTCTGCACGGAAGGTGAGGAGAGTCGTTCTGAACGTTCCCTGCTGTGTTTGTCTTTTCACTTTTGGCCTGGCTGCACTGATGGTTTGAACCTTGTGGTGCAGGGGCTGTGTCACATCTGATAGTCAATGGTTAATTTAGAATGGAGAACAAAGCGTCTGACCGGAAATGACTTAATGTCCAAGTGAAAGCACAGAATCTATCAGAAAATGACTTGATGTAGAAATGAGATTAAAGAAAACGGGTCAACTCAGAGTGGGCTGGGCGTTCGGATGAACAAAACCCAGGTCACTTTTGAAAGAAGATGAGAGCAGGGAAAAGAGAGTGAGTTTGGGGAGAGTGAGGGATGAGGTTGGATGCGGGAAATATGTGTGTGTGTATGTGTGGTGTGTGTGTGTGTGTGTGTGAGAGAGTGTGTGTTTGTGTGTGTGTGTGTGTGTGTGTGTGTGTGTGTGTGTGTGTGTGTGTGTGTTGTGTAAGTGTATGCAAGATGGTGTATGTGTAGTTGAACTGTGGGGAAAAAACTTGATGTTACCATGCTGCCTAGAGGTTTAATGTTAATTGATGGAGCAAGACAGAATGTAGTTGTGTCTTCAAATTTGTATCATTTTTCCTTCAGCTTTCTTGCAGATTTGTTTGTGGCAGTCTGTTATTAATATCTGACCAATGTCTGACCACACAAGATATGAGCAGATACCAGAACAAATAGTGTGAACAGTGCATGCATCCTCTGTCATTGCTTGACCAATCCTTGACCAATCCTTGACCAATCCTTGACCAATCCTTGACCAATCCGTACGTGCATGCATACTGATGCTTTGTGCTGTAGAGTTTTATAAGTGCACATGTTTTTGTCTGTCTCTCTGACATTGAGTTGGGTGACATTGAGTCAGGTGACATTGAGTCTTTAACTACAAGGTGTCCTGGATGGTTGTCTTGAAAAGAACGAGATTCTCGATGTCTTTTGAAATGAAGACGTCATCCCACCAGCCGCGACAGATCCAGTGCCATGCCAGATACCGTCAAAATTCCTTTCTTCTAATCACCATCAAAGCTTGGAATGTGGCACCTGAAATAGTTGTGTCAGCCGACACGATTGTCTTCATCAAAAGTTGAGGGTAGCAAAAGTCAAAAGTTGAGGGTAGCATGTAACTTAGGAACAAAACAGACTGTAGTTTGTGGGAGTAGGCAGGGGTAGGTTGCCCTTCTCCTCTCTCTGTCCCAGGGAAATTTTGTTTTCTTGTGATTTATTTCTGGGCCTGGGTCTTTGTCAGGGCATGTTGTGATCAATTAAATCTTCGCTGTGAAAAGCAAAACGTATTAGTCGCTGATAAAACCCACACAGTGTAAGCAGAGGTTTTCATTCTTAACTGTCATAGGCTCTTTCCTTCCCTGTCCGTGACTTTCTGTGTATGCTGCCCTTAAAGCAGCAGAGTAATCATAGTGTTGATTGTGGCCTGCGAATGAATGAAGAAGAAGAAAAATAGCACCAGAACAGGCACCACTGACCACCACCGCCATAGCGACTCAGCAGCAGTGCAGTGTCTCCTCAGGTGGGTTGCCTCATGACGACTTGACACTGACAGCTCCTTGTGAGTTGCTGGTGCTGGGACATCAGCATTACTAACCGGGGCGTGGCTGTGGACGGGGAGCTAAAATGAGCAGCCTGGGGCCACCGAAGTGGTGCAGAAGGTGAGAGAGAGAGTGAGAGAGAAAAAAAAAGCAACAATGCCAGTAATGATGAATTGTTTATGTTGTGATGTGTCCCACAGTTTCTTTGCCTGGAGCGGAGGCAGTCCCAACCACTATGCGTCCAAACTGGCTGCCGCCACCATGAAACTTGGGCTCCAGACAGAACATCTGAAACGTGTTAGACGTATTTATAAAGTAAGTTCTGTTTGGGGTGTTTTTGGTATGTGGTTGAGGAAAATGTTTTGTGTGTGGGTAGTAACATACACAGTATAGACCAAAATATCATGTTCCACATGTACTGTACACAGTAGAAGAAAGAGGGTGCTGTTTCTTCAAGCTGAAGTTGAAAATTGAAAAATCAACAACAACAACAACAAAGCCTTGAACGTGAAGACAAATGCAAACAATTAAAATAACAAGCAGAGGAGGTCACTTTACTCCCTTGGTGAAACTATGACATGCTAATAACTCCAAACTGACATTGCTTACGGAAACTGGTGCAGCCATATTTTTGAGTTATGGACATGTAACTGTCTGGGTTTGCAAGGTCTTTGAATATTTGGGAAAGTTTAGGTAATTTTACCTAATATTTCAAAGCCTGTGTAAGTTGGGGGAAAAGTGGAAATTACCTTTAAAGTTTGGACAATTTGGGGAAATTTGAAAAGTGGCTCAGCACGTCTGCAACACATGGCCTTTAGAATTTGGTATGGAAATATGTCGCAGGATTGAAAATCTATAAAACTGAAGTATAAGTTTGTCTGGTGCCTGTGCTTATTGTTTACACTCTCTTGGTAACCACAATTGGAAGTTCTGAGTTCTTTCCCTTGAAGACTATTCACATGATTGATCACACAGCTGCAGGGTGGAACCTTTGTGTCTGGCACAGGTCACCATGTGTATGACAAGGACAGGCACTGGCTGAAAAGAGTTAAAAAAAAAAGAAAAAGAAATTAGAACTGAAAGCACGAAAAGCGAAATGCTGTACAATCCTTAATGGAAAACAATGAGCAATGTTTTATCCAGGAGGGACTTCACCAGGGGTGTTGATGTTGGGCTTGTTCCCTGAAGAAACCAAATCTTGAAGCCCACTCTGGTCCATTCATCTTCTCTTACAATTATCTGCTTCAATTTACATGCACATTCCAGTTCACTTTATGCTAAATTCGCCTGTGTGCTTCCAGTTTACATGTTTAATTCAAGTAGATTTAATCTCTATGTCTCCAGTTCACATGTGTGTGTCTTACTCACCTGTGTGTTTCAGTTTACATGTTTAATTCAAGTTGATTTAATCTCTATGTCTCCAATTCACATGTGTGTGTCTTACTCACCTGTGTGTTTCCGGTTTACATGTTTAATTCAAGTTGATTTAATCTCTATGTCTCCAGTTCACATGTGTGTGTCTTACTCACCTGTGTGTTTCCGGTTCATCCGTACATTTTTCTTCGTGCGTAATGTACATTTCCAATTTACATGTTTATGTAGTAACATGGAATTTATGGTGGGCTAGACTGTAGCAACAGAATTTATTTACTGATCAGTATACTCATCTGCTTGTCTCAGTTTTATTTTGCATTCTTTGTATGCATCATCAGCAGAGAATGGTGAAAGCCAGGGCTGAATTGTCAAAAAACTTGTAAGAAACAATGATGATTTAAGCTTCATTTTTTTTTGTTTTAGTGAGAAACTGTTTTGTATAATATACTTGTAAGCTTGTTCCGATTGTTGTGAAGCCAAGTGTATCGTACCAATAGACTGTCCCTGAAACAAAAGAATGAAGCTCAAATCATCGTTTATTACAAGTTTTTTTCTTAACACAGCAGTGATTTTTGTCATGACAGCTTGTAGTCTGTCCCTCAAACAAAAGGATGAAGCTCAAATCATCAGTGTTTATTACAAGTTTTTTTCTTAACATACCAGTGATTTTTGTCATGACAGTTTTCGATATTTCGAAGAGCAATAAACATTAGGTTTACTCACAGTGCCAGTCATATTTCCACCCTTCATGCTCCCGTTACCCTGCTTGGGCACATGTAGATATAGCAGCCCTGATGTGGCCCTTTGCGGTCGGCTGGGCTATAAGCAACATTATCTTATCTTATGTAGATATAGTTGTTATTGTGTGGGCCACAGAATGGAAGGACGTGGATGTGGCATGGTGCTTTTGAGGGAAATAGGCTGATGGGTAGCTGTGAAATGTGGGCCAAACTGAGCCAGCTCACTGCTCAATAGCTGGAAAGTATTTTGCATAGATTTTGCTGTGGAAAAAGAAGTTTGACGGACAACCCCCATGTTCTTTATTTGTTGTGTGTGTGTGTGTGTGTGTGTGTGTGTGTGTGTGTAGTGTGTTGCATGTATGTGTGTGTTTATGTGTGTGTGTGAGTGGTGTGTTGCGTGCATGTGTGTGTTTATGTGGTGTGTTTGTGTGTGTGAGTGTGTGTTGCGTGCATGTGTGTGTTTGTGGGTGTGTTTATGTGTGTTGTGTGTGTGTGTGTGAGTAGTGTGTTGCATGCATGTGTGTGTTTGTGGGTGTGTTTATGGGTGTGTGTGTGTGTGTGTTTTGAAGTAGAATTACTTAAATTTTAGCCATTTCCTGTGATCAGGGAGGGTTCTTTGTGTGGATCGAGTTCCCCAAGGGCACAGATGCCTTTGAAATGGTGAAATGGATGGTCCCTCAACACCACATTTTCTTCTTGCCTGGGATCTGGTAAGTCAACATTTAATCTTGCCCCCCTCCCACCTCCCTCTGCATACACATACAAACGCCTTACCCCCACCACATCTCCCACCCATCCCTCCCCTTCCCATCTTCCCTGAAAATTGAGTATGGCAACTGATGCTATGGAGCAAATAGGGTCATTGGTGTCAAAAGTCCACTTTTGCAAAGAAATAAAGTGTTTGTGATTTATGTTTCTTTTTTGTGTCAAAAACCCACGTTTGAAATGAAATGAAGCATTTGGAAACTAGGTACATGAATACAGCATCTCTAAAAACAGATTTTGCAGATCTTAGGTGTACCAAATTTATCACAGAAATTTCAGTGACATAGCTTCCAGTTTTCTCATTCTGTGTTTTTCCTTACCAGGTTATTTACTTTTTTTTTTTTATCGCATGATTGCTCCCATGTTCCTTTGAGACTTTGGATTCTGGATTCCAGTTCCTTCAGTCTGTGATCTTCCTTAGTGTGTGACTTGATACATGGATTACGGTGAGAAGGCTGGGGATGGGGTGCGATTCTGTAATATGCCCCCTTATCCTCTTAGAAAAAAAAAAAGAAAAAAAAAGGAGAAGAAGAATAAAGTTGAAGGCACCTTCAGGAAATCTTTGCGGCTGAAAAGAAGGAAACTGAAAAAAAAAGACACAGTTGTAAAAGCAAACCACTGGCATGTAAAGTATGCTGTGTGTATGGAAACTGAAAAAAGACACAGTTGTAAAAGCAAACCACTGGCATGTAAAGTATGCAGTGTGTATGGAAACTGAAAAAAGACACAGTTGTAAAAGCAAACCACTGGCATGTAAAGTATGCAGTGTGTATGGAAACTGAAAAAAGACACAGCTGTAAAAGCAAACCACTGGCATGTAAAGTATGCAGTGTGTATGGAAACTGAAAAAAGACAGTTGTAAAAGCAAACCACTGGCATGTAAAGTATGCAGTGTGTATGGAAACTGAAAAAAGACACAGCTGTAAAAGCAAACCACTGGCATGTAAAGTATGCAGTGTGTATGGAAACTGAAAAAAGACACAGCTGTAAAAGCAAACCACTGGCATGTAAAGTATGCAGTGTGTATGGAAACTGAAAAAAAGACACAGCTGTAAAAGCAAACCACTGGCATGTAAAGTATGCAGTGTGTATGGAAACTGAAAAAAGACACAGCTGTAAAAGCAAACCACTGGCATGTAAAGTATGCAGTGTGTATGGAAACTGAAAAAAGACACAGCTGTAAAAGCAAGCCACTGGCATGTAAAGTATGCAGTGTGTATGGAAACTGAAAAAAGACACAGTTGTAAAAGCAAACGACTGGCATGTAAAGTATGTAGTGGTATGGAAACTGAAAAAAGACACAGTTGTAAAATCAAACCACTGGCATGTAAAGTATGCAGTGTGTATGGAAACTGAAAAAAACACAGCTGTAAAAGCAAGCCACTGGCATGTAAAGTATGCAGTGTGTATGGAAACTGAAAAAAAGCACAGCTGTAAAAGCAAACCACTGGCATGTAAAGTATGCAGTGTGTATGGAAACTGAAAAAAGACACAGCTGTAAAAGCAAGCCACTGGCATGTAAAGTATGCAGTGTGTATGGAAACTGAAAAAAGACACAGCTGTAAAAGCAAGCCACTGGCATGTAAAGTATGCAGTGTGTATGGAAACTGAAAAAAAGACACAGCTGTAAAAGCAAACCACTGGCATGTAAAGTATGCAGTGTGTATGGAAACTGAAAAAAGACACAGCTGTAAAAGCAAACCACTGGCATGTAAAGTATGCAGTGTGTATGGAAACTGAAAAAAGACACAGCTGTAAAAAGCAAGCCACTGGCATGTAAAGTATGCAGTGTGTATGGAAACTGAAAAAAGACACAGCTGTAAAAGCAAACCACTGGCATGTAAAGTATGCAGTGTGTATGGAAACTGAAAAAAGACACAGCTGTAAAAGCAAGCCACTGGCATGTAAAGTATGCAGTGTGTATGGAAACTGAAAAAAGACACAGCTGTAAAAGCAAGCCACTGGCATGTAAAGTATGCAGTGTGTTATGGAATGGGCACTGCGTGCAGTCCTCTCAGGGCAAAAAAGAAAAAACAGGGGCGAAAAGGGGAAATTGAGTCCAGTTCAAAACACACCCCCTCACCCCATATAAGCACATCCTCCCCCTCTCTCCTTTCACTCCTCTCCCCCCCTTCCCCCCCCCCCCCCCCCACCCCCCCCCCCCCCCCCCCACCACCAGCCATTTCTGCCAAAGAAGAATGAAGTCTGCAGTTCTACATTCTGCAACTCCCCGATTCACCCATCCCCGGGGAGAGCAGAATTTTTCTTTTTTTTTTTCTTTTCTCTTACAAACAAAATTTCTACCACCAAAAGGGGAGAAAGTGCTATAGTGACTGATTTATATATATATACCGGTATATATATATATATATGTATATATATATATATATTATATATATATATCAATGATGTTAAAAAGGAAAGGTTAAACTCAAGGTTAAAACTCGACAAATTTGTTTCTAGCGGCGTTGCGCTGTCATCAGGATGATTTTTGTTTGCCCACCGCCGATGTTATATAGCGTGTGGGCTCACGTTGCGGTTGTTAGCACGTGCGGGTTGGCTGCACGTGTTTTTTGGGGCTTTCAGGTTTTTGTTTTGGATGTGTTCACTAACATTTGCTGTATGGTGATGCTCTTTTTATGATTTTCCAGGATATATTGTAGCTTGTTTTTGCGTCTTTAAGTTTCCAGATATATTTGCTCAGTTCTGTTTGGTTTTTTATATTTTTCTTTATTGAATGACTGTTTGTGGTTTGCATATCTGGTTTTGAAGTGGTTTTCAGTGATCCCTATGTATGTTTCTTTTTCATTTTCTGATGTTACAGTAGCCTGGTATACAATGTGTTGTGGAGACATTTATTGTTTAGTGGGCACTGCTCCTTTCTCGTGCAATTGCAAGATTTCCTTTCTTCACCCTTCTTTGCTGTGTTGATTTTTATTTTATTGGATGCGTCAATCAGGTTTTTGAGGTTGGGCATACATGAGTACGATAGTTTTGACAGTGTTTTTGTTAAATATTTTGGACAGTTTGTGCTCTTTTGGAAATGAAGTTGCTAGGATTTTGAAGAATTCTTTCCCTATGTTTGTTTTGAGTTTCCCGTCGTATGGGGGGTTATACATAATGATTTTTCTTCTCCTATTTTTCTTGCTTTTATTTGTGTTGTTGTCGGGTTGTATTGTAGTTTGTAATGTATCCACTTGTTTGTAGTGCCTCCTGGTATTCCACTGCTGCATTGTTGAACACTCTCTCATTGCATGACAGGTTTGATAGTCTCTTGTTTATGCCATGGGGTATGGTCTTTAATACAGATGGTGGATGGTTACTTTTGGTGTGTACATAAGAGGTGTATCGTTGGGTTTCTTGTATGGTTTATATATATGGTTGTTGAGATCCAGTGTTATGTCTAAGTAGTTCACTACCTTTTTGTTTGCTTCAATGGTGATCTTTAAGTTGTGGTTTTGGAAGATTTTGCATAGTTCTTTCTTCTTGTTTTCGATGGTTCTTGGGTTGTTTGTTAGTGCAGCAAGGCATCGTCTCTGTACAGTCCGACTTGTTTTCCGAGTTTTTTCTTGATGTTGGACAGCATGAATAGTCCGACCAGTTCACATGTTTCTGCACCATCATATGAAACCCATGGTTACGTCGAATGTTGAGTTTCTGTTGGTTTTCCTGATCCAGGTTTCATTTCTGCTGTGTAGTAATGTTTTCTTGGTGTGGAGAATGATTTCCATTTCTGACCCTGTTATGTCTGTGTGGTTACTGGCAAACTTCAGGCTTTGGAGAGTAGTTCCTCATCTATGGATGGGTAAAAGTCTACTATGTCAAATGTGATAAATACTGTATTACTTTGTTTATTGAGTTTTTTGAACCATTGGATAACTTCGTATGTGTTCTTCCAGAGGTTGTAATCAGAGTTTGATTTTATGTCCTTTGTTATTTTTTCCAGAATTTTCTTGCTTATTTTGCCTAATTCAGATTTCGATGGGTTTATTAGTCTGCATGTTGGATTGTTATGAAAATTGGGCTTGTGGTCTTTGAGTGTTATGAAAGCTTCTTTTGTTGCTGTCGCTTCTATCCTGTCACTTAGGTCTATGCGCTCTGCAAGTTCTTTATCTTTAGTGCGGATACTGTCATGTATATTTTTGTCAGCTTTTTTGTAGTTTTTCTGGATGTTTTTGTCAAGGAGTTGAGAAATTCCTTTGGTTCCATTTTGTAGTAATTGCTAGTTTTGTCAGCCTTCACAAATATTTTTTTGTCATTTTGTACTTGTTTTATTTGGTGTTTTAATGTTGTTTGGAAATCGTTGTTAGATTTTTTGAATTCATTATTGGTTATCATTCTTTTCATTTGATCTTCAAAGGGTTTCATATCGTCTATGACTGGTGGTGATCGCCATGATTTGAAATCGTAGGTGTTTTTGTCCTCTTTTTTTGCATTCGGGCTCAGGAAAAAGAATGCTTTCCATCTCATATTGCGTACGAACTTTTCGGTTTGTTCTATTAATCTTTTTAAGTAGAATTGTGGGTTAGAGAACGGTATGTTTTTTGTTGACTGCCTAAAATTGATTTCCTCCATTTTAAAATCTTTCGGCCACAGTGCTCAACGTGAGGAGCAATCAAGATGAATATAATCAAAGAGCCTAAAATGATTTTAAAAGTGCTCGACCCCTTGGGGAGCAACATTTGTCAATGATGTTAAAAAGGAAAGGTTAAAACTCAAGGTTAAAACTCGACAAATTTGTTTCTAGCGGCGTTGCGCTGTCATCAGGATGATTTTTGTTTGCCCACCGCCGATGTTATATAGCGTGTGTGGGCTCACGTTTGCGGTTGTTAGCACGTGCGGGTTGGCTGCACGTGTTTTTTGGGGCTTTCAGGTTTTTGTTTTGGATGTGTTCACTAACAACGATTTCCATTTATGCCTGCAGTTGTTTACTATTTCTGTTTTGGTATTTAAAGTTGCTAAGTGTGGTTTGCATAGTATTAACCATTTTTCAGTTAAACATAGGTTGCACCTTTTTGAAACATTGCTGTATGGTGATGCTCTTTTTATGATTTTCCAGGATATATTGTAGCTTGTTTTTGCGTCTTTAAGTTTCCAGATATATTTGCTCAGTTCTGTTTGGTTTTTATATTTTTCTTTATTGAATGACTGTTTGTGGTTTGCATATCTGGTTTTGAAGTGGTTTTCAGTGATCCCTATGTATGTTTCTTTTTCATTTTCTGATGTTACAGTAGCCTGGTATACAATGTTGTTGTGGAGACATTTATTGTTTAGTGGGCACTGCTCCTTTCTCGTGCAATTGCAAGATTTCCTTTCTTCACCCTTCTTTGCTGTGTTGATTTTCATTTTATTGGATGCGTCAATCAGGTTTTTGAGGTTGGGCATACATGAGTACGATAGTTTGACAGTGTTTTTGTTAAATATTTTGGACAGTTTGTGCTCTTTTGGAAATGAAGTTGCTAGGATTTTGAAGAATTCTTTCCCTATGTTTGTTTTGAGTTTCCCGTGTATGGGGGGTTATACCATATGATTTTTTCTTCTCCTATTTTTCTTGCTTTTATTTGTGTTGTTGTCCGGGTTGTATTGTAGTTTGTAATTGTATCCACTTGTTTGTAGTGCCTCCTGGTATTCCACTGCTGCATTGTTGAACACTCTCTCATTGCATGACAGGTTTTGATAGTCTCTTGTTTATGCCATGGGGTATGGTCTTTAATACAGATGGTGGATGGTTAACTTTTGGTGTGTACATAAAGAGGTGTATCGTTGGGTTTCTTGTATGGTTTATATATATGGTTGTTGAGATCCAGTGTTATGTCTAAGTAGTTCACTACCTTTTTGTTTGCTTCAATGGTGATCTTTAAGTTGTGGTTTTGGAAGATTTTGCATAGTTCTTTCTTCTTGTTTTCGATGGTTCTTGGGTTGTTTGTTAGTGCAGCAAGGCCATCGTCTCTGTACAGTCCGACTTGTTTTCCGAGTTTTTTCTTGATGTTGGACAGCATGAATAGTCCGACCAGTTCACATGTTTCTGCACCATCATATGAACCCATGGTTACGTCGAATGTTGAGTTTCTGTTGGTTTTCCTGATCCAGGTTTCATTTCTGCTGTGTAGTAATGTTTTCTTGGTGTGGAGAATGATTTCCCATTTCTGACCCTGTTATGTCTGTGTGGTTACTGGCAAACTTCAGGGCTTTGGAGAGTAGTTCCTCATCTATGGATGGGTAAAAGTCTACTATGTCAAATGTGATAAATACTGTATTACTTTGTTTATTGAGTTTTTTGAACCATTGGATAACTTCGTATGTGTTCTTCCAGAGGTTGTAATGGATACAATTACAAACTACAATTACAACCCGGACAACAACACAAATAAAGCAAGAAAAATAGGAGAAGAAAAATCATATGGTATAACCCCCCATACGACGGGAAACTCAAAACAAACATAGGGAAAGAATTCTTCAAAATCCTAGCAACTTCATTTCCAAAAGAGCACAAACTGTCCAAATATTTAACAAAAACACTGTCAAACTATCGTACTCATGTATGCCCAACCTCAAAAACCTGATTGACGCATCCAATAAAATGAAAATCAACACAGCAAAGAAGGGTGAAGAAAGGAAATCTTGCAATTGCACGAGAATGGAGCAGTGCCCACTAAAACAATAAATGTCTCCACAACAACATTGTATACCAGGCTACTGTAACATCAGAAAATGAAAAAGAAACATACATAGGGATCACTGAAAACCACTTCAAAACCAGATATGCAAACCACAAACAGTCATTCAATAAAGAAAAATATAAAAACCAAACAGAACTGAGCAAATATATCTGGAAACTTAAAGACGCAAAAACAAGCTACAATATATCCTGGAAAAATCATAAAAAGAGCATCACCATACAGCAATGTTTCAAAAAGGTGCAACCTATGTTTAACTGAAAATGGTTAATACTATGCAACCACACTTAGCAACTTTAAATACCAAAAACAGAAATAGTAAACAACTGCAGGCATAAATGGAAATCGTTGTTAGTGAACACATCCAAAACAAAAACCTGAAAGCCCCAAAAAACACGTGCAGCCAACCCGCACGTGCTAACAACCGCAAACGTGAGCCCACACGCTATATAACATCGGCGGTGGGCAAACAAAAATCATCCTGATGACAGCGCAACGCCGCTAGAAAACAAATTTGTCGAGTTTTAACCTTGAGTTTTAACCTTTCCTTTTTAACATCATTGACAAATGTGCTCCCCAAGGGGTCGAGCACTTTTAAATCATTTTAGGCTCTTTGATTATATTCATCTATATAATATATATATTATATATTTTTGTACTACTTACTGGAGTACGGTCATATGCTTTGCATCTTGTTTTTACTGCTCTTCCTGGCATTGATCACCGGATGATGCCAATGTCTGTGGGCAGCACATCTATGGAGGGCAAGTGCAAGCACTGTGCCCGCATTCAGCTTCAGTTTCTACCCAGAGAACGTCCTGGTGGAGGCGGTGAGCACTTTGTGCAAGGCCGCCAAAGAGTTCATAGGTCAACGAGCCATCT
>CM031618.1:37935626-37973126 GCA_018398815.1 Conus ventricosus
AAACTTTCATTTATTTCCAAAGAGCACAAACTGTCCAAAAATTTAACAAAAACTGTCAAACTATCGTACTCATGTATGCCCAACCTCAAAAACCTGATTGACGCATCCAATAAAATGAAAATCAACACAGCAAAGAAGGTAAGAAAGGAAATCTTGCAATTCACGAGAAGGAGCAGTGCCCACAAACAATAAATGTCTCCACAACAACATTGTATACCAGCTACTGTAACATCAGAAAATGAAAAAGAACATACATAGGGACACTGAAAACCACTTCAAAACCAGATATGCAAACCACAAACAGTCATCAATAAAGAAAAATATAAAAACCAAACAGAACTGAGCAAATATATCTGGAAACTTAAAGACGCAAAAAAACAAGCTACAATATATCCTGGAAAATCATAAAAAGAGCATCACCATACAGCAATGTTTCAAAAAGGTGCAACCTATGTTTAACTGAAAAATGGTTAATACATGCAAACCACACTTAGCAACTTTAAATACCAAAACAGAAATAGTAAACAACTGCAGGCATAAATGGAAATCGTGTTAGTGAACACATCCAAAACAAAAACCTGAAAGCCCCAAAAAACACGTGCAGCCAACCCGCACGTGCTAAACAACCGCAAACGTGAGCCCACACGCTATATAACATCGGCGGTGGGCAAACAAAAATCATCCTGATGACAGCGCAACGCCGCTAGAAACAAATTTGTCGAGTTTAACCTTGAGTTTTAACCTTTCCTTTTAACATCATTGACAAATGTTGCTACCCCAAGGGGTCGAGCACTTTTAAAATCATTTTAGGCTCTTTGATTATATTCATCTATATATATATTATATATATATTTTTGTACTACTTACTGGGAGTACGGTCATATGCTTTGCATCTTGTTTTTACTGCTCTTCCTGGCATTGATCACCGGATGATGCCAATGTCTGTGGGCAGCACATCTATGGAGGGCAAGTGCAAGCACTGTGCCCGCATCAGCTTCAGTTTCTACCCAGAGAACGTCCTGGTGGAGGCGGTGAGCACTTTGTGCAAGGCCGCCAAAGAGTTCATAGGTCAACGAGCCATCTGATCCAGCTTTTGCCATGGCTACATTCCCGCGCTGTCGCCGACGTGAGTGTTTTTTAATCGTCGCAGTTTAGTCAGTCTTCTCCCCTGTTTTGGGGGTGGAAAATACAGCGTGGGGAACATACAGACTGCTCTCAAGACGTTGGTAGGCATGTCAAACATAGAAATCACTGGTGAAAAGACACTGGTGATTGAGACACCTTGTGAGATAAAGTGAGCCAAGGTGTGCAGTATTTTTTTTTTTTCATTGAAAAGATATTACAAAACTGTAAACAGATGTTCACTAACAAATGATTGGTTGAAATTTCTTTCATAATGTATCATGTTTTGGACATCCCATGCTGAATTGAAATCCATCTTCTGTGAAGTTGATGCTGTAATCTTTACAGTGTTATCCTCGCTGTGATTAGTTTTCCTGACTGGTTTAACTTGTCAGGTAGAAAATGCATATGTTTTCCTTGATATTTATGTACTTTTCTCCATCCAAAGCATATTCAAGGCTTCTGAAAAAAACTAACACTTAATGCCGAATCTTAAAGAATCCTTTCAGTATCAAACATTTTTAACAATCAGACACTTTTCCGCAGAAATTATTTGCTTAAAAATGATTCATCCATTTAATCATACAATCAAAACAAGGTCCCATATAAATTTTTCCTCAGGAAGTTATGTTGGAAAATTCATTACCGAGAATGCGTTTTACAAACATGCCCTTTTGTTAAAAAGAATTCTGTTTGAAAAGTCATGTACATGGAGTGATTGTTTCAATTTAAACCTGACTTTCAAATTTGTCGCAAAAGCTAGGGTGGGGAGTATCTTTTCACTGAAAGGATGGGATATAATTTAATTAAGATCACCATTGAGAGGTGAAATTGCACAGAAATTACAATTTCCATCCTGCAGAAGCTGTATTTTCTTTGTGAGCGCATTGTTGATAGTTTGAGCACGTGGTTGTGAAAATGCTGTGGTGGGAAAACAGTCGCCCTTCGCAGCCTTGACACTGTTGTGAAAAAGTTGAGTAGAACAACAACCCTGTTCGATATCATCAACGAATGTCAATGTATCGTTATGACCCACTGGTTCTGTGATTATACTGAATGATGATGTCAAGTCAGTTATATTGTTTTATTGCACTTTTTTTGGTCTGAATACAGCCTGTGGCAATTTGTAACCCTTCCAGTGTCTGTTTTTAAGTAATATGATACATCACCAATCTTACACCAATTTGACGAAGATAAGCGATTGCTCGTCCATTTTCGTTGTCCCGAGTGTTGTTTGTTTACCTTGCCTGAAGAAGACCTAAGAGGTCAAAACGTGTCATGTTTTCTCTTGCGATTCGTTTGTCCACGTTGTTGGGCGGAGTCATTCGAACACTTTTTGAAATATGTAAGAGCATCTGCTAAAAATCAGGAGCTACTACTCCGCGTTCACGTCTTCCAGTTTCATTTTCACTTAAAAGAAATGTTGATCTTCTGCTGGTTTCAGCTTGGAAAGATGGAAGTCATGGCACATCAGCTGGTGCTGCAGTGTTTCTTTTTGTTTTTCCTTGCAGGGGAGTGTGGAAAACGTTGTTATCCGAAAAAATGAAAGGCTAGTTGTAAGAAGTGTGACTGTATTCACATTATGAAAGCAGTATTCTTGAAAAAGCCGATACATGTTTTCATGCTGTGAATATTGTAGTTAGTGACGGCTTCATATTTGGCAGACGTTGTAGTTGACAATGTCAGGAATCCATTTCATTTTTCAGTTCCTCATTCTCAACTGTTGTCTGTGAAGTGTGGATTTACACCTTTCTTTCTATTTTTTTTTTTTTGTGGATCCAGCAGCCAGCAGTGGTTTTTTTTCGTATTTTTTGTTTTTGGCTGGCATGGGTTTTACCTTTGTCCCGCCACCATGTGTGAGGAAAGAGCAAACTGGACCTGTTCCAAAATATTATAATAGAGATAACTACACTGAGATAACTACACTGTTTTTGGTCTACCGTGAAGAACTGCCAATATTTAAAATGTCAAGCAAATGTTCATGGATGTTTACTATTTGGTATCCAGTGTTACAGGCCTGGTATTCGCCCATTTAGACAAATATTTTTAATCTCTCTACGGACATGGATGTATTGTTTCAGTATATGTGAACGTGCCCCAAAATGGATGTATCCATCCTGGTCATTTTTTTTGGCTGTTTATTACATGTACTGTTATATATTAATAAACTTGATGAATGCGTGTAAATTGATTAGAAATGGACAATTCTCATTACATTTTCAGTTAATAAACTTGATAAATGCGTGTAAATTGATTAGAAATGGACAGTTCTCATTACATTTTCAGAGAAGTATAAGCCGTGCACTTCTCATCTGCAGTCGTGTGCATGCTGTGATTTTTGTGTTTGTTTATTCATAACCATCCTGGTGCAGAACTCCTTTGTTAAATAGTTAGTTCATTGAGCATGAAAGGGTGTGGGCGTGGATGGGGTGGATTAGTGCATGGCTTCACCAGGTAATCAGTATTGTGTGTACGTTGGATGTTATACAGATGATACAATTTGGATATTTGTACATACGATTAAGAAGAGGTGAAGTGGATTTCTCTCTTTTTTTTCCTTTTTTTTCCGTTCTGGTGTTTAAATGTGCATTCCCCTGAGCAGAGGCTAAGGAAAAAAAAAAAAATGAGAAATATAGAAAAACATGTTAGTAGAATGTAATTGATCAACGGACAACACATCCGTAGTGTGCGGGGTGAAAAAAAGAGAGGAGATGAGAAATATAGCAAACATGTTAGCAGAATGTAATTGATCAACGGACAACACATCCATAGCAGAATGTAATTGATCAACGGACAACACATCCATAGCAGAATGTAATTGATCAACGGACAACACATCCGTAGTGTGCTAAACGAGATAACCAGTGGGCAGGTGCTGATGTAAAGAGCCTCCACCCATCCCAGTTTAACCCTTAGCCTGCTGATGGGTTTTCTTTCCTGTATGAAGAAAAAAAAATATGATCCTATTCAGATATTCACATGTACCATTTTCTTTTGCCTGTAGTTTTTGGTCTATTTTAGTTGTACCCACTGCATTATGCATCATCAACGATAAATTGATACCAGAGTTGTTCAAGACGATCATCGTGAATGTTAGTTTGCAAAAGACAGTCCTCTTTTTTTTCCATCGGCGTCATGCAGATCAGCCAGTTCCTTGAATTTTGAGTTGCTGTCATGCCCTCTCTCAGTGCTGCATCAGAATCTTCCCATTCCTGCCGTCTTGATCGCACCATTCTGCTTGCAAAGTTGCTCTGCTTGATCGGGCGTGAAAAAGTGTCAGGCAGGCAGGAATCTGAAGTGCCATAGCAGCAGATTTGGGACCTGGAGGCCTAGCTGACCTTGAAATACGTGCTGTCAAATCACACATGTCATGCACCGTGTTATAGGTTTCCCAGATTCACATGAAAGAGAGATTTGATGGGAACCAATTCTTTGTTATGAATCGGCAAGATTTTGCAGCATGTGGGTGAAAGTGTTTGTTCAGCATGCACACTGTACGCTAGCACAGCATTGTGACCCGAGATGAGTATATGTACACTGTATGGTACACTGCAGGTTGAAGGTTAAATTGCAGTATTTTTCTTTGAGGACATCACTTTTACTGTATATCCAAGTGAGAGGTTATATTTGACTGTATTTTATTGAGTTTTGTTTTTTACAATATTTTGGTGAAAAGACATTGTGTTCTTATATTTGGGTAAAAGGACATTATTGTATTCATACAAGACGATACTATGTTTATGCCATATTTCAGTATTAAACTGAACTGTTTTTTTTGTCTCGATTGTTGGAGACGCAGGATGGAATGGGTGGCAGTATCCGCATTTTGCCTCGTGAACTCCTTTTTTGAAGGTGGAGTGAGTCAAGTCCTTTTACTACCGTCTTCAGTCCATTGTACAGTCCAGACTGTAATCAACCTCGTATGGAAAAGAATATTATGGTCCAGTCGTAGATTTTGTATATGCTTATGTAAACTTAAGTGTATCTTTCAGGTTGTTCGCCCACACAAGCAAGAACTGGGGAACTGGTAAACTGCCTTGTATGCATATAAGAATCAGCCAGGAACATTGTATGAAGGCTTTTAATTTGGCCATGAGGCAGACTGTGTTCTAACTGTTCAAAGAAACATTGTATGAAGGGCTTTTAATCTGGCCGTGAGGCAGACTGTGTTCTAACTGTTCAAAGAAAAGTGTATGAAGGGCTTTTAATCTGGCCGTGAGGCAGACTGTGTTCCAACTGTTCAAAGAAACATGTATGAAGGCTTTTAATCTGGCCATCAGGCAGACTGTGTTCTAACTGTTCAAAGAAACATTGTATGAAGGGCTTTTAATCTGGCCGTGAGGCAGACTGTGTTCTAACTGTTCAAAGAAACGTGTATGAAGGGCTTTTAATCTGGCCATGAGGCAGACTGTGTTCTAACTGTTCAAAGAAACATGTATGAAGGCTTTTAATCTGGCCATCAGGCAGACTGTGTTCTAACTGTTCAAAGAAACATGTATGAAGGCTTTTAATCTGGCAATTAGGCAGACTGTGTTCTAACTGTTCAAAGTGGACTCTGGTTGTCTCTTCTGCAGTGTCATTATTTCAGAGCTCCTACTTCCCTGCCAATTTCAGCAAAACCTGAAACTGGAAATGGGGGGGAACAGTTTTCCTTTTTTTTTTCAAAAACGAAATAAAGAACGAAAGGAAAGAAGGGTAATTGAATTCTCGGATTGTGGTCGAATTTTTTATATGCTTGCAGAGAGCATTAACGACATAAGATCTTGTGTTGTGAGAGCAGCCGTCACTGTTTTGTCTAATGGGTTGAAGGTCTTGAAAGCAAGCTGATGTTGAGCTCTGATGTTGTGCGTCATCAAAACACTGCAAAAGTGAAAGATGTTGATAAAAAAAAAAGTGTACGAACAAATGGCCCTGACTGTAACTGAACTAAAAAGTTGACGGTGCTCCTCTCAGTATTCATATTTGTGTGAGGTTGCACCATTTTGAAAGCAAATTTGATTCTTTTCTTCCCTCTCACGTGAAGGTCATAGCATGTCTGCCTTCCAACCCAGAATTTCACAAACTTTTGTCTGTCCTTAGCTGGAGCCCTGCTGTTTATCCATAGCTTTTTTTTAAAAATAATTTTTTAATAAAATGTAGCTTTGGTAGAATATATTTTTGTGCGTCAGACAAAGCAGACTGACTAGGGTTCTCAGAGCGGCAGTTTTATTTTGATGACTGAATACAAGTGCCTGTGAAGATATCCAAGGCTTTTTTCAGTACAAACTGTACTTTGTCATAGTCTTCGTGTCTTCTTTGTGAAGTACAGGTGTGTTTTTTTCCCTCTCTCCCCTCTCTGCCTTTACTCTTGACCATCGTTTCTCTCACAACTAGACCAATTTCATGTTTGTTTTATATGTGTGTTGTCATTTTTTTTTTAATCTGGCGGTTAGGTAAAAAGACTGCATACTGACAATCCAGACTGGACACCAGTAATTAGTCATCGGCGTCCATTTGTTTACATGTTTGTAATGTCTTTTTGTTCATTTTTCATTCATTTTTCATGTTTTTTTTCCATTTTTGCTCATTTTTCATTTTCTGTTCATTTAAGAAAAGAAAAAAACACAAAAAAACTGGGCTGAAAAGTTCAGGGGAACACTTGGCGCTGTCAGCAAGGCCTTTCTTTTTTTTTTAAAGAAATAACTTGCAAATTGTTGCGTTGAATTATTTGCAAGACGGGACATTATTTTCCTCAATAAGGTGAAAGTCCCTCCGATGATAAAACAAAACTGAAAAGACTGAATCCAATAGACCGAAAGAAATAATTAACACCCATGAGTACATAACAAAAAGAACAATGGATAGGCATTATCAATGTTTATTACACGCTGAAGTGTTGACATAGGCATTGTTCCCACGTCATGTATTTCTGGACCAAATAAAAAAAAGTGCCTGCCTGTTAACAGCACTTCAAGTAAACCACATGTACAAAATAACAGTCAAGTGTATAAAACATGCATAATTGAGGGGGAAAAAAAACTACTATGTTTGTACAACAAACACACTCCAGTCAAAGCAGAAAACTAGCATGGGAGAACAAGCAACACGAGCATACTGCATGACTTCCTGATAAAGAACTGAAGAAAACTACTCCTCGACCAACCGTAACAGACCTCCACTGATTATCCTTTACCTCCAGAAAACCTGTACATTTCACAAAAGACAAACGGAAAATGGATACTCTAAACAGATTTGTGGAGGATATTCATTACTGATGTAGAATTCAGTTGCTCTTTTTTTTGTTTGTAGGTCGCTGGGGGTTTAGGGATGGGTAGGAGTTTATTATAAACTAGTTTTCTGGCAATCAGCAAATAAGATCTGCATGAATTATGTGCCAAGTGTTGATCATTTCAAAAACTGCTGGCATTTAAACTGCCGAGTACAGAAACGTTTCCCAGGTACACGAGTTTTAGTTGTAATTCTCTACTCTTTGCCGAGGCACTCCAACAATGTTCTGGGCATTGGGTAATAAATGTCCAACATTTGGTAGTAAATCATAAATCCTTGTTATAATGTAAATCGGTTAACTGCTTGCTGTATGTTTGCTAAATGAGAGGCTTCTGTCATAAAATTTCATCCATGCTGCTAAGTTCAGAGCCGACACTCATTTCAGATAGTATTGCAGATGGGGTAACTAGCTTTGAGTTGGGTCAATGAACCTCTAACATCTTACACTACACCAATCTTTTCTTTTTCTCCAATGCCCAGGGGTTCAAGTAATTAAATATAAATTCCTCTTTGTCAATCAGTATGGACAGTCTCAAAGGAGAGGATAACCTTCCAACCAAAAGAGAGTTCATGATGCAACTGTTGTGCTTCCCTCAGTTTCTCCACAGAAAAGGGAACAAAGGCTATGCCCAGCATTCCAGCCAATGCATGCTCTATGTCCCCGGCGCTGCCCCATCTCCAACACAAAAGCCAACCCCAGGCTCTAAGCCTGGGGAGCTGCCCTAACCCCATGTGCTCTGGGTGTGTAAAAACCTGGAACATTAAATTCTGTGCCCTGCACCATATCAGGGCTGGAGGGTTGGGAGTGGAGGGTGGGAGGAGGGAGAGGTAGGGAGGAAAAAAACTGGGTGCAAAAAAAACCGGGTTCGTACTTACATAGAAATATCCAGTCACAGAGAGAAATATCACATGGCAGGTTACAGAAAAGTTCAAACAACTCGTTTTCCCCCCATCAGGTCCTTGGGACAATTTGTTTCGAGACCAAATTTGTTTCCACTACATAGTTCCATACACACCTTTCAACCCCATGATTGCAACACACATGTACGCTACCATTTTTATAAAACAATGTCCGTAGGATTCCCAAAGGCATGACATGCATCCTTGGGTGAAATATTGAGCGTGGATTTGTATCAGACTTGCGGACACAATACTCCCTCTTCAACCTCCAGCAGGACAAAAATAAGGAAAAAGGAAGAACAAACAGAGTTCAACATCTTGCTTATTCAAAATATATATCTTTGTCCCACATTCTTGGGTACATGTGAAAAAAACTGAGCCCATACCTCGATATCTCATCACATACGCCTTGATGCTAATTCCTACAGACACTGCATCTCGCAGCTTGTCAAAATGATGACATGACTCATCATGTACACCTTGATGCTAATTACTTGACATAGCTTGACAAAATGATAAACACACAAACTTTAAGACATGAAGAAAACTAATAATATATCATATTACTACAAAATTAAGCGAACGTTACATTTGATTGGTCTGATACAAATCGCTTCCATCTATTTAACAACAATTTTCTCTGTGAATAAATCGAAACCGGTTTTTTAAAAAAAAACACACACCCAACCTCTTTCATCCCCATGCCAACACAAAAAACAACAACAACAAAACAAAACCAACAATGGAACCAAAACCCACAATGGAACCGATCATTGGCACTTCTACCGATCACAAATAAATTGACAAAATTCAACGGATCACACAGCTCAACTTGCAGACTAATACTTTTAAGGAATAAACAAACACAAAGTGAAAATCATTTTCTAATTCAGTGCCTTTCTGTTAAAAATCCTCTTCATCTTCAATACAAACGAGATAAATGCCTTTAAGGGCAAAGAGGTCAAAAGGAAATCCCTTCTACTTCTGTTTAGCGATTACATTATCCCCCTTGGAACACAAATAGCACAGTCCTCCGATTGGTAGATGCAGTGCTGGGAATTCTTACTCCCATTGCAGGTGATTTTATCCATCAGCCACTTGCTGCTTTTTTGTTTGTTTTTCTCATGCTTACCTGGAACGGAAGTTTGAAAGTGTAATGATCACAGACACAGGTTTGAATTTTACAAGGGAAGATGATAAAATGCCATTTTCGATGTAACGCTACAAATGCTTTCTCCCACCAACAGGTTTTCTTAAAGCTATAAGATCTTGATCAAAATCAATGGCACAAGTAAAATGTTCTGTGTAAACAAACTCGACTAGTTGGCATCAAAGAGGTACATTTCAAAGACAGCATTAACAGACTAGGAGACAAACAACAACGGAAACGAAACATACATTTTATGTCTTTGATCCATCAAATTTTCAACCTACAATCAACAAAACCTAACTGTATCAACAAAATCAGTCTGATCAGGAAGTTATTCCTAAATATGATACATAATCCTTTGTACTCTGACAGCAACTGCACAGAAAAAAAACCCACCACCACCAAATGAGAACAAAGGGAAGCAACAAGGCCAATGCAATGCAGAGAATCCAGTGAACAAACGCCAGCCAACAGATCTTAAGCCTAGAGAATACAATCAATCAGTAAAAGCATCTAAAGTGATAGAGTGAAATATCCAGGAGAGGTATGGGAAGGAATACTGAAAACAGAGGCGGCTATTTTGAAAAAGGGTTTTTTCTTTGGACCGATTCAAGAGTATTCTAGTTAAAACACACACACACACACACAGAACATAACTTCCAGTGCTCACCAGGTTTCAACAAAACCACCCAAATAAAAAAAAAAATTAAATGTCTGGAAATAAGAGGGAGAGAAATACAACAAAAACAGGTATAATTTCAGTCAGAAGAAATGGGGAACGTGGATATTTGTTTATTTCCACAACGGAGCAGTGATCGTCGTCAGTTGGGGTCCCAGTTGGTCGCATCCTGCGCATGGTGGATCAGAACTGATGCCACTGACCACCACTGCAGACGCTCGTCGGCAGTGCACCGTCTCCTGTGCTGGACTCATGACACTGATCGCTCCACGTGGTCTGCCAGTACTGAGCCCCTGACTGGACGAACCCGGTGTGGCTGTGTATGGGACAGCCAATGGTAATGTTGCTTACAGCCCAGCCGACAGCAAAGGGCCACATCAGGGCTGTCACCGCGTTGAAGTTAACTCGCAAGTCCAAAGCTTTGTGGAAGTGACAATGAGATGGTCATAGAACACCAGACTGTAAAAGCAACAACGAAAAAAAAAGATTTCATTCCACTCGATCAAGTTCCAACTCATCAATAAAACACAAGCATAATGCGATCTCCAGCGACATAAACCTGATGTCGGCAAAAACCACTTCGGAGAAAAGTTGATAGGGAAAGGCCTCTAAATGAACAATAGTTTACAGGCATCGGCCGACGCCTGCATCACACACTGCAAATGTCGTCGGGGTGCAATCATAACCACAAAAACACCTGTGTCATTTCACTAGCAAATCCATGTCGCGTGAAGCAAACCAACATGTGGACGTATCATCTTGCAACTTTTTCACCAAGTGCCAACCATAAACCTCAGCACGACCAAAGCAAGGTCCACACTACAGAGATTGCCAGCAATACAGTCCACCCCACAGCGCGGCAACTCAGCCAAGGCTCTGGGGACGAATATAGCGGTGACCGAAAGGAAATGTCTTTGACAGCTGAACGACCAACCAGCCACTTGGCCACCGCATGCAGGTCGAGACGAGTCGATGTTACAAGGACTTGCGAGACGTGCCCTCCACATAGCCCATGGACTTGGACGGGCTGGTCTTGGTCGCTTTACGAAACTTGCGCTGCACCAACCCTGCCGGCTGTGGACAGACATGGCACAAGATGATGATGAAGCTGTGACTTACACCATGGCACAAAAAGATGATGAAGCTGTGACTTACACCATGGCACAAGATGATGAAGCTGTGACTTACACCATGGCACAAGATGATGAAGCTGTGGCTTACACCATGGCACAAGATGATGAAGCTGTGACTTACACCATGGCACAAGATGATGATGAAGCTGTGACTTACACCATGGCACAAAAAGATGATGAAGCTGTGACTTACACCATGGCACAAGATGATGAAGCTGTGACTTACACCATGGCACAAAAAGATGATGAAGCTGTGACTTACACCATGGCACAAAAAGATGATGAAGCTGTGGCTTACACCATGGCACAAGATGATGAAGCTGTGACTTACACCATGGCACAAGATGATGATGAAGCTGTGACTTACACCATGGCACAAGATGATGAAGCTGTGACTTACACCATGGCACAAGATGATGAAGCTGTGACTTACACCATGGCACAAGATGATGAAGCTGTGACTTACACCATGGCACAAGATGATGAAGCTGTGGCTTACACCATGGCACAAGAAGATGAAGCTGTGACTTACACCATGGCACAAGATGATGAAGCTGTGACTTACACCATGGCACAAGATGATGATGAAGCTGTGACTTACACCATGGCACAAGATGATGATGAAGCTGTGGCTTACACCATGGCACAAGATGATGAAGCTGTGACTTACACCATGGCACAAGATGATGATGAAGCTGTGGCTTACACCATGGCACAAGATGATGAAGCTGTGACTTACACCATGGCACAAGATGATGATGAAGCTGTGGCTTACACCATGGCACAAGATGATGATGAAGCTGTGGCTTACACCATGGCACAAGATGATGATGAAGCTGTGGCTTACACCGTGTAAAGGTGAAGTGGCTTTAACACGCATTACACAAACATGAAATAGCTGTACACAAAGATGAAGCGGCTGTAACTTCATAAAGATGGAATGGCTGTAACATATATCGCATAAAGATGAAGTGGCTTAACTTCACAAAGACTAAATGGCTGTAACATGTATCACACAAAGATGAAATGTCTGTAACTTCACAAAGATGAAATGGCAGTAACAAATATCACACAAAGATGAAGTGACTTTAACATCAAACAAATCTGAAATAGCAGTAATATATATCAAACAAAGACGAAGTGGCTGCAAAATGTTTTGCATATGGATATAGGGAGCTGTAACATGCATCTTACATGATAAGTGGCTGTAACACTTATTTCATCAAGACAGTGAGGGCGTAACATGCCTCACACATGAACTATAACGTTCGTGACACAAAGATGAAATCCCTGTTCATACATCACACAGAATAAAGAGGCTGTCACATATATCCACAAATGGAAAATAATGTTCATCACGCAAAAATGAAATTGATGCTAAATATATCACACACGGACAAAACTAATCTGACCTGGCAATAACATGAACAGAGGCCGCAATATACTGTGCATAATCTATAACAATTGCAGTGCATTAACAACTGCAATGCATTTGAAACGAGATAAACTGGTTGTTACATTAAACGCTTGTAACATATGCAGTTTAAAACATCTTCACAAACAACACAGAACATGAAGAGGCTGTAACAAGCATGCAAAATAAAACGGCTGGAAGATAAACGTCACGCCCCCCCAAAAAAATCCACACCCTGTCAAGAGTTCAAAGTGTGCATGATGAAACTGAAACAACAGATTGAAGATGAACAAGAACGCAAAAAATAAAGGTGACAAGCACCTCAAACCTCGGTACCCAGGACCAAAGCGCATGAACATGGGGACCACAACACATCATCCCTTCTGAAGAAGGGGGCTGAACCTTTACATCCTTCTACGACCAGATCCACAGTCCATCGCAATGAAAGAATCCCACATCTGCCATCTCGTGTTCTGCTGTCTCTGAGCTCAGGCCTTGCTACAAACTAGGTCATGAGGCTACCTACCAGAGAATATGCTGCACTGCTGCTGTGTCTGACATGTGATATTTACTGATGCCTGGTCGCTTTCAACTTCAGCAGGACACTGCCTACCAAGCCACACTGACTGTAAAGACGGACTGCTTGCTCACCTCCCCCCCCCCCCCCCCCCCCCTCTTCTACCATCAGCACAGCCACCATTCAATTCATGTTGTTTACGGCCAAGATGACCACAAGGTTCTTACCAAGGTTCAAACACAGTGAAGGGCCTAAAGACTGATTTCAACACGAGACTGGACGATCCACGCACCCCAACACATCACACGTGACGTGGCGTGACGCTCACCACAGCTTTAGGCTTGGCACTGGGGCTGGCTGCGGTGGCGGAGGATGACCCCCTCAGCTGACCAGTGGACAGTCTGTTGGGCTCCTCCTCGTCCTCCTGGAAGTCTGCACGGTTGTGACCGAGGACGGGTTCCGAGGTGGTCTGGTAGACCTTGTCGCTCTCAGGGAAATGCTCGTCATCCCTGTCGTCGTCGTCCTCGTCCATCTCGTCGCTCATCTCCTCTAGGATGATATCGTCGTCATACATGTACTCATCGTCCTCGGGGTCCAGCTTTGGGTAGGTCTCGTCGTCAGTCACTGTGGGAACAGCCCAACACTACACAGTTCAGTGTGCACTGGAGCAGGAGTAGGTGGAGGGGGGCGGGGGGTAGGGAGACTAGGGGAATGGAAATACTGTGCTTCTGATCAGGGAGTTGGATGGAATGGGGTGGAGGGATAGGGATGGGGTGGGGGGGGGGGGGGGGGGGAGAATGTCAGAACAGGTTGCTTGTGATGTGAGTTTCAATGTCATGTTTTTAGTCCAGCCAACCACTATGAGCCCTATCACGGTTGTCTCATGTCCAAGTCAGTTCCATCAACATTTGTTTATCAAAAAAAAAAAAAAAACAACAATAACAAACCAGTTTTATTTAAAATATTATAAAAATGTTGATCTATTTTCCACAGACACTTAGATCACTATTTTTTTTTTTTTTATCTTTCAAAAACGCTAAATTCATATCTATTGAAACATCACTGAACGTGGGAACTGAAGAATTAAATTAATGCAGTGCTTCTATTTAGGGCATCAGGATAGTGTTGCTCCAACGCTTCTGTCTATGAAAATGGTGGGAGTGCCAGGGCAGTGCTTCTGTTCAGGGCACTGGAAGAACCAGTAGTGCCCCAGCTCAGGGAACTGAAGGAGTAGCTATGGGGGCATTCGTACAGTGCTTCTGCTCAGGGAATTAGGGGAGTGTTGGTACAGTGCTTCGGATCAGGGAGTTAGGGGAGTGTTAGTACAGTGCTTCGGATCAGGGAGTTAGGGGAATGTTCTACAGTGCTTCTGCTCAGGGAATTGGGGGAGTATCTGTGCTTCTAATCTGAGAGTTAGGGGAATGTCGGTATACAGTTTCTGATCAAGGTGTTGGAGGTGAGTTAGTACAGATCGTAGAAACTGGGAGAATGTAAGAGGAGTGCTTCTGATCAGGCAGCTGGAAAGTATCAATACAATTTTACACCCACAACAGACCTGTTTACCCTGAAGCTGCTACAGGTGTATTATTTCTCAATTGAAATCAGCCTATTTTCCTTTTAAAAAAAATGAGTGTGCACATCTTCCAAATTTGTGAAGTTGTGTAAAAGCAAGGGGTCCCTGCTATTGTTCTAACGTCGTCAAGATGAGAGTTCCAGAGCACGATCCTGTGCAACTGTCCGTCACTCTTCAGCTGTGACGCTCAAACATAACGGCTATACACTGCAAGTGCCACTATCGCTCAAGAACGTCTCTCCAGATTTTATATTTCAATGCATTTTTTTCCCGGTTCATCATATTCATGGTATTTTTGCGAACGTGTGTACACAACACGGTGAAATCATACGGGTAAACAGGTCTGTATAATGTGTCCACTTGCGAGAGGAGCTCCTGGACTCACCTTCGCTCTCGTCGCCCAAGTAGAAGCGGGACTGAGGCTTCTCAATGCGGGACACCAGCTCGGCCAAGTCGGTGAAGTAGGTCATAGCAGGAATCTTCGCCTGGACGACGGAAAAACTAGGTCAGGGCAGCTGAGGTGAAATGAAGGCGAGGTGTGTGTGTGTGTTTGTGTGTGTGTTTGTGTGTGTGTGTGTCTGTGTGTGTTGTCTGTGGTGTGTGTGTGTTGTGTGTGTGTGTGTGTGTGTGTGTGTGTGTGTGTTGTGTGTGTATGGTTGCGTGGGTGTGGCTGTGTATAAGTGTGTGTGTGCATGGAAGTGTCTGTGTGTGCGTGCACGTGTTTATAGGTGTGTGTATGTGTGCGCGTGCATGTCTGCGAGGTGGCACAACCACATCATCACAAGAGACACCCATCGACAGACAGTAAAAGGGAGATAAACTGGTGGACAGACCAAGGACCTGCCCAGGGAGTGACCTGACCTGCTGTGCCAGTTGCGTGGCGGTGCTGACGTCTTTGCTCTTGTCGGTGAAGAGGTTCTTGATAAGGCCGCCCTTGCTCCAGCCAGAGAACAGCGTACTGCCATGGTGGTAACCCACATCCTGGACACACACATGGACAACACCCACCGTCTGCATGGGCAGATTACTCTTTACAGTGAGCTGACGACTGTACCACAATCTAATCGAAGTTGGTTGTAAGGAAAGTCAACGGACTGACGAAACCTATTCAAAATGGCTTTGATGATGAACAAAGCTTTCATGGTAATGTAATTCTCTCAAAATTGGAGCTGTGGAAAAAGAATCAACCTTGGAATACATCCACATCACAACAAACTGAAATACCCCCACTCACCGAGATCTCATCGTAGGATCCAAACTGCAGCGTGCCATACTTGTCGATGGGTGGGCGGATGTACTCGCACCAGTCTGAGCTTTTCACCACCTCCAGTTGGCGTACGCAGGACACATACGCCAGGCGAGACTGGATCTCCGTCATGTCAGGGACCTGTTGTGTAGAAAGGTGAGGTGAGCGCCCTGTCTCCATGTCAGCACTTGATGGTGGAAGGAGGAGAGGGAGGGAGGATGGGAAGAGGAGGAGGGGAGAAAAGGGAAAGGGAAAGAGAGGGAAGAGGAGAGTATATACAGAGGGGGGGGGGGGGGGGGGGGGGGGGGGGGGGGGGGGGGGGGGGGGGAGAGAAATTTGTGTGCGTTTTGAGCAAGTGTGTGGGTGTGAATGTGTGATATATTAGTGTGTGAGTGCGTGCGTGTGTGTGTAAATTAGAGTTCAGATTTAGGAAATGTGTGTATGTAGGTGATGAGGAGGGGGGGGAGGGACAGTGAAACGAGGAGAGACAGAGAAAAAAAAAAAGGGAGAAAGACATACACATCAACTGAACAACACAAACATGGATACTCAAGACAATCAAAAAACGCCTAGAATCTTCGCACTGCTTGTACACCAGTTCCCCACACCACTCCCTGCACCACCCCCTCCCCCTTCACTCAGTTTCTCCTCCCTCCCTCCCTCCACATCCCTCCCTTTCCACCAGCAAAAACATCCATCCTCACCCTGACGCTGCTGCTCCAAGGGTTCCACCGTTTCCACAGCAACCACCACCCGGAGAGCTGGTCCCCGTAGTTGGTGAGGTTGGACTCGTCCTGGCTTCCCACGTCGACGGCGAAGATGGTGCGTGCGCCCATCGTGCGCAGTACATCCGCTGCACACAGCAACATTGAGTTGTGTGCTGTGAGCTGAATTACATATCCAAACAAGTTTCACATGTACACACACTGAACTGCTTTGTTAGCTCTTCCAACAGAAGGTGAAGGTTGAAATGTTTTGCATTGCTGCAAGCGTTTCCCTTAACACTTTTGCTTGGTTCAGACTGACATACTTTCGCTTTTCTTTAGAAATTCTTTACAGTGACCTTTTATTTACCTGATGAGGTACATACACATGATACAGTAAGCAGTAGTTTTAGAAGTGTCTATAAAGTTTAAGAAAAATTAGATCATTTCTTGTTTGCTATTTATACCCTTTCTAGAATATTCTAGAATGTGTTCTGAGTGTGGGTATATGTGTGTGTGCGTGTGTCTGTGTGTGTGCCTGTGAATGTGCGTGTGTGTGTGCGCCTGTGTATGTGTGTGTGTGTGTGTGTGTGTGTGTGTGTGCCTGTGTATGTGGTGTGTGTGTGTGTTGTGTATGTGTGTGTGTGTGTGCGCCTGTGTGTGTGTGTGTGTGTGTTAGTGTGAAAGACAGATAAACAGGCAGAAAGAGAGACTGACTTGAAAAATAAACAGACATGTAAATGGACAGAACCAAGAGGAAAAAAACAACACCTGAGAGACAGACCCAGACTGGGCATACAGGAGAAGACACACACACACACACACACACACACACACAAGAGCACTCTCTGACCAGGCAGGTTGTTGACGTAGCCTCCGTCCAGCAGCAGGTGTCCGTCACTGGGGTCACACAGAGGGGGCAGGTAGCCAGACAGCGACATGCTGGCCCTCACGTAGCGCCACAGGCTTCCTGTTCAGTCCAGGGGCTTACTTTAGTGTCGCTTCCTCAGGGATGGGTTCACACAACAATACACATACAAAAATGGCGATTTTCAGTTTTACTTTCTGTCTGACCAGTACGCTTTACCGTGGTTAAAACTCTCCACACTTAGTGCAAGTCTGCTAGTTCGATTTGGCTAAGTGGGGAAAAAAAAATGAAAGAAAATACCTGAACTAAACTACAATGTACCATGAAAAATTGTGATGTTGGAATATGTATATCTGTCTGTAGGTTCCGACACTCTCAAGGTATAGAAAACAGGGGCAGTTAAACACACATACACACACAAACACATGAACAAACATGCACACAAAAACACATACACACACATACACAAACACATCACACACAAAGACACAGAGCAACATGAGGCGCATGCGAACACAAGCCTATAAACACACAAACAGTAACTTCGTAATTTCCACTCAATGAGCTAATCCCTGGACGAACATTTCAAAAACCATAACACCAAGTGTAGCAGTGCTGCACAGCTATTTTCATCATCGCCACCCCCACCATCATCACATGTGTCTTCATGCCCACCCACATCTGCCACCAGCTCACCCGTGGTGTGGATGCGCATGCTGGAGTTGGAGATGTCGGTGGTGACGCAGAAGTAGGGGATCCACAGGTCTTCGATCTGACGGTTGTGGAAGGTGGACTCGATCGACTCGTTGAAGGAGCTCCCTGCACACAACAAAACCACACTTTTTTTTCTCCATGAATTGAAATCACAATGTCTATACTACTCTAATAATAAAAATAATAACAATATAGCATTTATAAAGCACCCTGCCATAGGTTCTAGGCGCTGACAATCCACACTCGCGTGTTTGCAACGAGCTGTCTACCTGGGTTGTGCCAACTGAAGAACTGCCAGACGGCGCTTCATTCGGTCGTTTCCCATGTGATCCACTCAATATCATTCACTCACTTTCGTTACTTCCTTCTTTCTTTCAATTTCTTGTACTGGGTGCATGCTATGTGTAACATGTCATCCATACCAAGGGCCAACTGGCTCTTCCGAAAGCTGGTGATGGGATTTTATGTGTGCGCAAGATGTTATGCGTGCGTTCACATACGGAACCTCTGTTTATAGTCTCATTTGAAGGACTATTTGGGAAATGGAGTCAGAACCAATGTTAACTCCAAGGAAAAATCCCCTGTACTGAAACAGCCCAGCAGAGATTCGAACCCTTAACCCCAGGATCACCAAGGTTACGAGTCCAGCGCTCCACCAACTGAGCTATTCCAGCCCTACCGCAGAAAATCTACAACACGTTAAATAGGGTTTACTAAGACAATATTTATAATCAGAGACAAACAAAGCAACAAAGACATCTTCTACACTATTTGATCCAAAGCACGTACAACATTAAGGACATACACATTTACCACTCCACTTCCAGTCTTTTTTAATTAAAAGATGAAAAGATTAAAATCCTGTCTGACAACTAGTTCATTTTGACAATACAGAAACCCCCCTTCAGCTGTAATTTCACACATGCACACACACACTTCCCATCATACCCCTTTTCCCAAACCACACAATGACGATACCTGTGAACATGGAGGCATAGGGGTAGGTCAGATCAATCACTTTCTTCCATATAGATGTCATTTTCTGTGGTAAAAAACAACAACAGACTTTCAGTTTCCTGTGGACCAAAAGCCATAAACTTTTTTCTCTGATTTGATTTGTAACATGTGAAGAAAGAAATGGTTTCATCATAATAATATGAAATTAACCCATATTATGGGTTTGACCAAAAGACAAAAATACATTCACACACATACACTTTTGATTCTTCACTCTGCTAGACTGTGTTAGAAAGAAATCGGTGCTTTTACTTACAGTCCAGTGCACTATACTGATATTAAGGACGTGAAAATGCTTTTTTTTCCCTTCCACCATTAGAACAACTATCAAAAAACTAAATAACATTCTACAAACGAATAAGACGACTGAATGAAAAATCAAACAATAAAATAACTCAGGTTTATACGCCATTATTTGACCGCTTGAAGGATGTCATATGCACACACTTGTGGAGCAGAAGAGGAAGATGACTGAATGGCGAAGGTGCGGTGAGGGTGAGAGTGTGTACGAGTGTTTCACTGTTTGTATTGAACAAGGTGGAGCAGAAGAGGAAGATGACTGAATGGCGAAGGTGCAGTGAGGTGAGAGTGTGTATGAGTGTTTTACTGTTTGTATTGAACAAGGTGGAGGAGAAGAGGAAGATGACTGAATGGCGAAGGTGCAGTGAGGTGAGAGTGTGTACGAGTGTTTCACTGTTTGTATTTAACAAGGTGGAGGAGAAGAGGAAGATGATGAATGGCGAAGGTGCAGTGAGGTGAGAGTGTGTACGAGTGTTTCACTGTTTGTTATTTAACAAGGTGGAGGAGAAGAGGAAGATGACTGAATGGCGAAGGTGCAGTGAGGTGAGAGTGTGTACGAGTGTTTCACTGTTTGTATTTAACAAGGTGGAGGAGCTGGAGTTGTGGAGCGGTGAAGGGAAGGAATGGACAGATGGAGGAAACGCACACACGGGAAAAAACAGGACGACGACACAGAGCAGGGGAAGCTAGAAAAAGGCAGGAAAAGGCAGGAAAAGGGAGGAAAAGGCAGGAAAAGGGAGGAAAAGGCAGGAAAAAGGAGGAAAAGGCAGGAAAAGGGAGGAAAAGGCAGGAAAAAGGAGGAAAAGGCAGGAAAAGGCAGGAAAAGGGAGGAAAAGGCAGGAAAAGGGAGGAAAAGGCAGGAAAAGGGAGGAAAAAAGAAGACGAGGACAGAGAGGAGAATGGAAGAAAACAGCAGGAACAGGAAGACATGGCTGGAAAGAAAGTCATGTTGGCTAGACTACTTTCAATCCTGTTCCTGAAATGTTCTATCCACACAAATGTTCCATTGACAAAATGTTCCATTTACACCAAATGTTCCGTTCACACCAAACGTCCCATTGACATAAATGTTCTATTCACACAAATGTTCCATTCTCACAACGTTCCATTTACGCAAAATGTTCATTCACATAAAACGTCCCATTGACACAAAATGTTCCATTCATAAACGTTCCATTCACACAAAATGTTCCATTCACAGATGTTCCATTTACAAGTGTTCCATTCACACAAAAATGTTCCATTCATAAATATTCCATTCAGATGTTCCATTTACACGTGTTCCATTCAAACAAATGTTCCATTCATAAATATTCCATTCACAGATGTTCCATTTACAAGTGTTCAATTCACACAAAATGTTCCATTCGAACAAAATGTCCCATTCATAAATATTCCATTCACAAATGTTCCATTCGCACAAAACGTTCCATTCACATAAAACTTTCTATTCACACCGAAACATTAACAGTCCTGGGGCAACCCCAATGGGACATCACCACCACCACCACCACCATCATCACCACCACCACCACCACCACCACCAGAGATGCTCACCATGGACCACTCCCTGGCGCGGATGGTGAACTTGGGGAACTCGCGTTCCTCTGCCCAGAGGGCGCCGATGAAGGAGCCCATGCTGGTGCCGCCGATCATGTCGATGGGGATGCCCGCCTCCTGCATGGCCTTGATCATGCCCACATGGGCCAGCCCCCTGTGGAAGATGGTGACAAGAGACACAATGATTGGTCACAACATGACGACTGGTTATGTTAATGGGCCAGTCCTCCAACGAAAGGAGTTTATACTGGCGGGCCAGTCCTCCAATGCAAGAAGGATTAACAGAAGGATTTTATTTCCATGAACCAGCTCTCTGTGGAAGGCTATAGAAGACGAAGGGATGAACATGACTGGTTATTCTAGAGGGCCAGTCCTCCAATGCAAGAAGGATTAACAAAAGGATTTTATTTCCATGAGCCAGCTCTCTGTGGAAGGCTATAGGAGACGAAGGGATGAACACAACCATTGGTTGTTCTAGCGGGCCAGTCCTCCAATGAAAGAAGGATTAACGAAGGATTTTCTTTCCTTTAAGACAGCTCTCTGTCAGGGGCCACAAGAGATGTAGGCATCAACACAATGATTGGTTGTTTGAATGGGCCAGTCCTCCAACCAAAGAAGGATTAACAAAAGGATTTTGCTTCCTCTGAGCCGGTTGGCTCTCTGTGGAAGGCCACAAGACATGAAGGGATTAACACAAGGATTGGTTGTTTGAACAGAGCAGTCTTGAGGAAGGATTAAAACAAAGGTTGTTGTTGGTTTTTTTTCGTAGGCCAGCCTGATGTGGCAATTGGGCTTAACATGACCTTTTTCTTTACAGACCAGCCCTATGACTTAAAAAAAGGATTAATACAGGGATTTTTCTTTTTCAATCTGCTACTTCTTCCTGGAAGAAGGAATTAACACAAGGAAACTATTGTCATGGGCCAGCCCTATGAAGAAGAAAATAATGCATTTCTTTTTCAGGGGTAAACACAATGATTTTTTGTTGTTGTTTTTTTGCTTTTAATTTCATGTCATATTTTTTCGTGGGTCAACCCTAAGAGAAAGGAGGGATGAATTCTAGGGTCAATCTTTGTTTAGGTTTGTGTTTTCGTCTCCTACAGGCCACTTTTGAAGGAGGAAGGATTAGCAGAACCACCTCGAACTCTTGTTTTTCAAACACACGCTTAATTTTTTTTCTAAGGTTTGTTTAGATTTCCACCTGCAGTCGTTTCACTTTGCAACTATCATATTCATTTAGTCTGTGAACATATATGTATATACTATTATCACAAAAAGAAAACCATGTGCCGCAACATCAGATCTGACCTGGCTCCGCCTCCACCGAGGACCAGTCCAATGGAGGTGCGGTCAGGAAGCGGGCCAGGCGCGAAACGTCCGTCATGCGATCCGCTTCCGACTCAAACAGCTTGTTGTACACTTGCACCTGGACACAAAGACATGCATGAGCAGACAAGCACTGATCACTTGCACCTGGACACAAAGACATGCATGAGCAGACAAGCACTGATCACTTGCACCTGGACACAAAGACGTGCATGAGCAGACAAGCACTGATCACTTGCACCTGGACACAAAGACGAGCATGAGCAGACAAGCATTGATCACTTGCACCTGGACACAAAGACATGCATGAGCAGACAAGCATTGATCACTTGCACCGGGGACACAAAGACATGCATGAGCAGACAAGCATTGATAATTCTCAATGATGACAGCTGCTTCGGTATCTGGAACACAAATTCACTGCACTAGTGGTATCTTCATTTCTAAAGCCCAAAGCCTCAGCCTAACCACATCAGTGACTTAAGACCCCCAATGTCATGGTGAAAAAAAAATCATAGTACAATTCCATCCCTACCCCGTCCCGTAATTTCCCTCCTCAACACAAGGGTGTGGCACAGGTAAGCTGAATCAAGAAAATGTACCATCACTGATCAATTCTGATGGGCAATCACGCACGCAATCCTACTCATCCTCACTCCTCTACCTTCCCTATTCCCACCCCGTCCTCAGTGAGAGAGAGAGAGAGAGAGAGTAACCTCCTCCTACCCCCCACTCCAGCTCTCCGACAAAACCGATTCAACCCTGCCAGCCAACAAAGCTTTGGATGAGAGAGCTGAACTGGCAACTACATCTCTCTCCCCTGTGATGACTTATTTCTTCCCCCACAGCCCGAGAACTGACCATCTTCTCCGGAGGTTTGCGGCTGAAGACTCGCTTGTTGCAGCGGATGTGGTGGAAGGAGGAACACCAGCTGCGGTTGTTGAGCCACTCGGCTGTGCCCCGGGGCGTGTCAGCGTCCTCCCGGTGCAGCAGGATCAGCTCTTTCTGGGCTCTGGGCGCCATGTTCTCGATCTCTTTCTCCACCTGACACATGCACACACACACACACACATGGTATGCACAGCACAGCACACACACACACACACGGCATGCACGCTCATGCCCACACACTCACAAACACACACACACTCACACACATGCATGCACATATACACGCACACACATGGCACACACGCACTCACACACAGACACATTCACACACGCACGGCACACACACACACACAACACACACACACACACACACATGCACGATGACCTGACAGCTCTATGTGGACTGTAGTTCTAGGACCATGACAGAATGAACCTGGGTGCGGTTGTGCATGCGGAGGCTGACATGAGCAACGTGGTCATAGTGAAAGGGCATGGAGGCAAACAACAACAACAAAAACGCTGCTTACAGAAGATCTAGACAGAACCGTGTTACTCTCCCTTTCCTTCTATCAGCTTACCTTTCCCACTGCTTACAGAAGATCTAGACAGAACCATGCTACTCTCCCTTTCCTTCTATCAGCTTACCTTTCCCACTGCTTACAGAAGATCTAGACAGAACCGTGTTACTCTCCCTTTCCTTCTATCAGCTTACCTTTCCCACTGCTTACAGAAGATCTAGACAGAACCATGCTACTCTCCCTTTCCTTCTATCAGCTTACCTTTCCCACTGCTTACAGAAGATCTAGACAGAACCATGCTACTCTCCCTTTCCTTCTATCAGCTTACCTTTCCCACTGCTTACAGAAGATCTAGACAGAACCATGCTACTCTCCCTTTCCTTCTATCAGCTTACCTTTCCCACTGCTTACAGAAGATCTAGACAGAACCATGCTACTCTCCCTTTCCTTCTATCAGCTTACCTTTCCCACTGCTTACAGAAGATCTAGACAGAACCATGCTACTCTCCCTTTCCTTCTATCAGCTTACCTTTCCCCCTGCTTACAGAAGATCTAGACAGAACCATGCTACTCTCCCTTTCCTTCTATCAGCTTACCTTTCCCACTGCTTACAGAAGATCTAGACAGAACCATGCTACTCTCCCTTTCCTTCTATCAGCTTACCGTTCCCACGCCAGGCCCGAGTCGGCCACGGCGACGATGAGGATGGCGTCGGCCTGGCGCATGCAGTGCTTGGTCCACTTGGTGACGCTGGGGTCACACTGGTACAGCACCATGCGCTGAATGTCCTCCTGCTGGTTCAGCCAGCTGGACAGCCGGAACTCGTTCACGCTGCAATGACGATGGTAATAATGGACCACTCCGTGCACAGACGACGATGACAACAACACACCATTTCTTGTACAAATGGCAATAAAATTCTGCTGAAATGACAAGGGTAACAATAAACTGTATCGTTCACAAATGGCAGTGATTACACTGTGCTGTAATGATGATGATAACAATGTACCATGCTGTGCACACATGGCAATGCCATTGTGCTGAAGTGGCAATGATAACATTGTGTTGAAATGACAATGATAACAATGTACCATACTGTGCACACATGGCAATAACATTGTGCTGAAGTGGCAATGATAACATTGTGTTGAAATGACAATGATAACAATGTACCATACTGTGCACACATGGCATAACATTGTGCTGAAGTGGCAATGATAACATTGTGTTGAAATGACAATGATAACAATGTACCATACTGTGCACACATGGCAATAACATTGTGCTGAAGTGGCAATGATAACATTGTGTTGAAATGACAATGATAACAATGTACCATACTGTGCACACATGGCAATAACATTGTGCTGAAGTGGCAATGAAAACATTGTGTTGAAATGACAATGATAACAATGTACCATACTGTGCACACATGGCAATATCATTGTGCTGAAGTGGCAATGAAAACATTGTGTTGAAATGATAACAATGTACCATACTGTGCACACATGGCAATAACATTGTGCTGAAGTGGCAATGATAACATTGTGTTGAAATGACAATGATAACAATGTACCATACTGTGCACACATGGCAATACCATTGTGCTGAAGTGGCAATGATAACATTGTGTTGAAATGACAATGATAACAATGTACCATACTGTGCACACATGGCAATAACATTGTGCTGAAGTGGCAATGATAACATTGTGTTGAAATGACAATGATAACAATGCACCACATTGTGCACAAATGGCATAACATTGTGCTGAAATGACAATGATAACAATGCACAACATTGTGCACAAATGGCAATAACATTGTGCTGAAATGAAAATTGATAACAATGTACCATATAGTGCACAAAGAACAATAACATTGTGCTGAAACGAAAATGATAACAATGCACCACGTTGTGCACAAATGACAAACAATAACATAGTGCACAAATGACAATGATAACAATGTTATATATTGTGCACAAATGACAATGATAACAATGTACTATATCGTGCACAAATGGCAATGATCACATTGTGCTGAAATGAAGATGCTAACAATGTACCACATCATGCACAAATGACAATGATAACAATGCACCACATTGTGCACAAATGACAATGATAACAATGCACCACATTGTGCACAAATGACGATGATAACAATATACTATATCATGCACAAATGTAATGATCACATTGTGCTGAAATGATGAAGCTAACATTGTACCACATCGAGCACAAATGGCCTTTTCAAGTCAGGTATTAAACCCATAGCTCTAAATACAAGTGAAGCATGCTCCATCCACTTGGCCAAGTTGGCCCCCTTCGTCAACATCAGAGACAGTTAAAAACGGATGGGACCATCTTTCATGGAATACTTTCTTCATTGCCTCGCTGACCACATCCGTGTTATTGTCATGATAATCACTATCATCATCGCCTCATCACACTGACCTGTCCAGAGCAGTGGCTCCCAGGCGATCCTTGATGATCTCACTGGTCAGGCGAATGGTGGACCCTGGGGGAGGAAAACACACCAGATGTAGCAGAAAAATATATGGAGAGAAAACCAGTAATCTTAAGTGATATGGGGAGTTTTTCTTATACTCCCTGTTTGGCTAGTATACTTACCATGTCAGACCATAGCATACAACGGCAGTTAGTCAGCTCTGCCAGGCCGAAGATTTTGTGGCAAATGCAGTAATAAGATAGTCACGTGACGCCTACCCTACTTCCGCCTTGCGCAGAAGGCCGAGGTGAGCTTGTTTACCTCATTCTTCTGAGGCCACACCAAGGTAACCGAGAACCTTGGCGCTAGAGGGGAAGGAGGGTGGGCATTAGAGTCTGACATGGTAAGTATACTAGCCAAACAGGGAGTATAAGAAAAACGCCCCATTTTGGCGTCATATACTTTACCATGTCAGATAATAGCAGAATTTAAAGGAATCGGAGGAGGGCAGTGCCCTAATGGTTCTTGGGGGTCGATGGCGGAACGGAAATAGCCGCATTAGCCGCCACAAAAGAGATCCTTTTGAACCATCAGCCCGGGTCATTCGGATATCCCTCAAGTAGAAGTTTATGAAGGGGTTTTCCGAACGGCAGAAGGCTGCCTCCAATAGATGGCGCACGGGGACAGAATGCTGGAACGCCGCAGAGGTGGCCAGCGCTCTGACTTCATGAGCTCGGGGGGCTATGGCCGGGAGGTCCTTATATGCCTGGGTGTCCAGGACGGGGGAAATCGTGATGGTATTGCTTAAGTGCACTAAGTTGATGTATTATTAGTCAGGCTTAACACACCAAGGGTATCGTTGCACTCATACACGCATATGCACACTCATGCGCCCATCAAACATTCGCCTCTCTCTGGGAATGGGATGTCACGCATTCGTCTCTCTCCTAACACGACTGAGAACAAAAATGCAATTTCTATGCTACTTATAATTAATCATGAACAATCAAATCACACACAATGAAATATCAGAACATAAAAGATCAATACTTCCTAATCCCGGGTTATAATAAAATGACTTCTTACTGGCCAGGTTTTCACACACACACCACGCTTTCACACCACACCACAGTTCTTGAAAAAAAGTCTCTTCACGTCTTCTTCAGCACTGCTTGATGGTGATGCCCTTGGTTGACTGGCTCCAGGCTTCAGGACTGGGTCTTCGTGGTCGTCTCTGGGATCTCGACGTTGAACTCTTCTTCTTCGTCTTCTTCACCCACCTCTGGGTTCAATTCAGTTTGTCTGTCTTCACCCACCTCTGGGCTTCAAACTTAGTTTCCTTCTCTTCCAGCTTGTCTTCAACCCTAAGACTTAGCTGTCTCTTCTATCTCCCAGACCACGTTTCTCTCGACCCTTTCTCTGTCCTGCTCACTCCTCTCTCTCTCTCTCTCTCTCCTCAGCCTTCTCTCTCTTTCTCTCCTGGTGTTGTTCTCTACACGTTGTTCTCCCTCAGTTTATATAGGGAGGGAAACAAAGGATTCCCCTTCAGGCCATGCCTTTGTCCACGCTGCTTCTCAAGCCCTAGTTCACAAGTACCCTGAATTCTCCACTCGTGACATTCCACACACATCAGCATTTACACACACCCTACCTAATTGATTAGCAAACACACTCTTAGCCCCAGATGGACATCGAAAAATTCCCGCCGACTTCGGTGGTCAGTTAACACAGTAATTATCTTAAGGAGGGTTACTACAACCTCCACACGCATTCAGCCAGCCTGACAATAGAACCAACACAGTGACCCAGGCAATACCATCTGAACAAATCCAAGGCCCCCTGCTCTTCACTGACTGTTTACACAAGAACCTCAGCTGACCGAGCATTTAGCACTCACTTGGGGCCCCGAGGTCGTAGTGGTTACAACCCTTCCCTTTCGCCACTGGGCAGGTCCGAACTCTCTCCTAGGTGTTGTTTGTCATCTGACCACTTCGGCCGTGTGCGGTGGGTAACGTACCCTGGTTAATTGGTCAATTACTTATTTGTATACCACGTACAATGTCCCTTTGTCTCCAAGCGTCTAATGCCTTTTGTGAGAGGTTTCACGCTCCTTGACAAATTCCCCCCACTCGAAGACAATGCCCTGCATTGGCTAAAACTTAACATTCAAGGAGATGAAACTCATAATTTTCCCATTTAAACCAGTGCTAATATCGGCATCTCATAAGCCTACTTACACCAGAGAACGCACGCAGATTTGTCTTGTAACAATATTTAGAGAAAAATCAATACTTACACACTATCAAAGCAAATATCAACATAAATCTGAAATCTCCACCAGCTCAAAGTCGTGCGGCATAAAACCATTATGTTTCTACGGAAATTCTCTCCCCTTCTCTTCATACACGTGGCCCGCAACTAGCCACGTCACGCATACGCGACACTGCAAAAGACACACGCACCCACTACCTGACTTCTCGACCGACCATTTTATTTTGGCCAACTTTTGGTAAGACCAGTCTGATCCCCCTTTCTGTACACACACCTTGCCTACCCCGCGGCATGTGCTGCATTGTGAACAGAACCGCCTGACATCGCCAAGGATACCGGGCCAGTAGTACTCTTGCGTCACTGCCTTTTGTGAGGCCTTCTTAGCGAGATGGCCCGAGGCTGACGTCACATGTTTTTCTGACATCACCGCCTTTCTGCGCTTTATAGGCACAACGATCTGTCGTTTTGTCTTCCCCGAACTCGAGTGAGTGAACGTTCGGTACAATACCCCATCCTTTATCTCAAAACCGATTGTCCCTTCCTTAACACGTTTCTTCTGCCTTGTATGAGCAAAACCGAACAGCTTTCTGAGCGAGTGATCGCCCTTTTGTTCTGCCCCAAAGTGAGTGCGGTAGGTCTCACTGGACACGCTTTTCCTCACGTGATTCCTTTTCCCTGATTCAACACAGAAATTCCGGTCTGGGTCTCCGTTACCCACGTGTCTGGGATGTTTCCGATTACCAAATCATACGGCGGCTTCGGAACAGCCAAAGCCTGCACACTTCCACATAAAATGGTGTATCAATGAACACCAGTGCCGTTTTGAATTCTGATACTGTTCCATCTATTTGTCTACACCTCTGTGTTTTACCTGTGAATTGTCCCTTCTCAACCAGGGACTCCTTCACCATGACACCAGTGCACCCAGAGTCTCTAATGACATTAACCACATTTTCCCCCACTCTGCCTTTATGCACATCCATGTTATCGCCCTGAATCGGTGAACACACAGCACAATCCAGACAAAATAACACTGTCATCTTGTTCATCTTTTTCTATCTGCCTCTCTCTTGGCTGATCCTCATTGCTGCAGCTTTCTGTGACTTAAATATACAATCCCTAGCCAAGTGCCCTGTCTTATTGCACAGAAAACAGGTACGCTCTCATTCCTAGCCACGTGGCTATTGGTTTTCACCCTTGTTTGCTCACGTGACGCTGTGGGCCTACGGGTGTGTACTGCTGACTCATTGCGTGGTCATGTGCTGGCCTGCTATCCTCTGATATGCTTCCAGGCTTTCCTCTTGTTCAGGCAAATCACGCCTCGCTTCCCGGTATGTCTCAGCTGTCTCAAGTACCTGCTACTGTGGTTGCACCTTTTTCCTTAATGTGGATGGTAAGGCCCGTCCCACAACCATCAAGTATCTGTTCCTTTATCACCAGTGTCTTGAGGCCTTCAAATCACTGTCCACTCCACTCAGTTCTACCCACTTGTTGAAATAGTGGTCCAGTCTAACTCCGAACTGAGTGTATGTCTCACCCTGTTCGATTCTCGCCTCGCGAAACTTACGCCTAAAACCTTCTTCAGTCAAATCATATGCCTTTAGCACCGCCTGTTTCACCTTGTCAAAATCTCTCTGATCACCTTTGGGTAGGGTGGATACTGTGTGTAACGCACGACCTGTCAACAAGGCAGACAGGTTTATTGCCCAGTCATCTTCGGGCCAGCCCTCGTGCTCGGCAAACGATTCAAACCGACTGATATAGGCATCGATCGAATCAGTTTCTTCTCTGAACAGTGGGAGTTTAGGTCTAGGTGCGCAACTTAGTCTGCGGCCTACTGACTCAGAACTGGTGTCGATTTCACTACGATTTTCAGATTTTATTCTTTCCAACTCAATTTGTTTGGCTAGAATCTCTGATTCCGCTTCTGCTCTCGCCCTCGCTGCACTGGCAGCTGCACTCTCTGCATCTGCTCTTGCTCTGGCAGCTGCACTCTCTGCGTTGCTTTTGCCTTTGACGCAGTGGTTCTGCCTCTAGATTTCTTTTGACAGCCTCAAGCTGCTCCTTTTCAAATTTCCTCCTTTCAGCCCTTTCATCTCTCTCATTCTTCTGCTGAGTTTCAATGAATCTACGCAGTTCATCTCCTGTATATCCCATTTCTTTCCCCAAACTTACTAGTTCCGCAATGGGAGTAAAACTCTCTTCAGCCATTTCTTTTTCTGTATGTTTTAGCACCACTAAAACAGTTACGCTTATAGACCCGGAAAAAGTCAGTACACAGTTTATCTACTAAACGTTCTGAGTACACCAACCAATGGTAGTGTTCCTAACACAAGGAGCCTTAATCGTAAACCACAGCTTCTGTGAGAGTTGAGACTAGAACCTCGTTCTTCGTTTCTCTGAACGACCTTTGATTAATACAACCACCCTACACACAAGACAATGCTCAACACTCAAAGAACTAAAGGAAATAATTAGAAGAGCTAATTAAAATTACCTTTAGTGGACGCTTCGCCCCAGTACTGCTCTAGTACTCACTTTGTTTCCCCTGAAAACTAATTTGGGCATGCAATCCTGGCAGGCTCGCCACTTTGTCAGGACGGGGAAATCGTGATGGTATTGCTTAAGTGCACTAAGTTGATGTATTATTAGTCAGGCTTAACACACCAAGGGTATCGTTGCACTCATACACGCATATGCACACTCATGGCCCATCAAACATTCGCCTCTCTCTGGGAATGGGATGTCACGCATTCGTCTCTCTCCTAACACGACTGAGAACAAGAAATGCAATTTTCTATGCTACTTATAATTAATCATGAACAATCAAATCACACACAATGAAAATATCAGAACATAAAAGATCAATACTTCCTAATCCCGGTTATAATAAAAATGACTTCTTACCTGGCCAGGTTTTCACACACACAACCACGCTTTCACACCACACCACAGTTCTTGAAAAAAAGTCTCTTCACGTCTTCTTCAGCACTGCTTGATGGTGATGCCCTTGGTTGACTGGCTCCAGGCTTCAGGACTGGGTCTTCGTGGTCGTCTCTGGGATCTCGACGTTGAACTCTTCTTCTTCGTCTTCTTCACCCACCTCTGGGTTCAAATTCAGTTTGTCTGTCTTCACCCACCTCTGGGCTTCAAACTTAGTTTCCTTCTCTTCAGCTTGTCTTCAACCTAAGACTTAGCTGTCTCTTCTATCTCCCAGACCACGTTTCTCTCGACCCTTTCTCTGTCTGCTCACTCCTCTCCTCTCTCTCTCCTCAGCCTTCTCTCTCTTTCTCTCTGGTGTTGTTCTCTACACGTTGTTCTCCCTCAGTTTATATAGGGAGGGAAACAAAGGATTCCCCTTCAGGCCATGCCTTTGTCCACGCTGCTTCTCAAGCCCCTAGTTCACAAGTACCTGAATTCTCCACTCGTGACATTCCACACACATCAGCATTTACACACACCCTACTAATTGATTAGCAAACACACTCTTAGCCCCAGATGGACATCGAAAAATTCCCGCCGACTTCGGTGGTCAGTTAACACAGTAATTATCTTAAGGAGGGTTACTACAACCTCCACACGCATTCAGCCAGCCTGACAATAGAACCAACCAGTGACCCACGGCAATACCATCTGAACAAATCCAAGGCCCCCTGCTCTTCACTGACTGTTTACACAAGAACCTCAGCTGACCGAGCATTTAGCACTCACTTGGGGCCCGAGGTCGTAGTGTTTACAACCTTCCCCTTTCGCCACTGGGCAGGTCCGAACTCTCCCCTAGGTGTTGTTTGTCATCTGACCACTTCGGCCGTGTGCGGTGGGTAACGTACCCGGGTTTAAATTGGTCAATTATTATTTGTATACCACGTACAATGCCCCTTTGTCTCCAAGCGTCTAATGCCTTTTGTGAGAGGTTTCACGCTCCTTGACACTGGGCGTAGGCAGATCTGACCGTCCTGGACAGCCATCTGGAGATGGTGCCCGCCGAGATGTCCTTAGGATTATTTGGGTTAATGGTGATGTGGAGGCATTCTCTGGGATGCGCGCCTGGTGTGCGCGCGTTCCCCAAAGGTAGTATCTAAGGCACATGTACCCCCCCCCCCCCCCCTCTGTTCTCAACTGCCGAGGATATCCGCGAGTGAGCGGATGACGAGGGGGAGGAGGAAGAGCCGGTTCCTGGTTCTTAACTAAGAATTCAGGGAGGAATTTCAGGGAGATGAGCCGTCCCTGTGAAAGGCCACGTCTCTGGGGTCTCGCTGAGGGCATGGATTTCGCTTCGCCATCTGGCGAAGCCAGGGCAAGGAGAAATGTGGTCTTCATAGAAAGGAGGTCAAAGGGGATGGTGGCAATGGGCTCGAAGGGAGTTTCCTAAGAGCATCAAGGACAATGAAGAGGCCCCAAAGGGGAACACGCCTAGGGGACTGGGCCTCCCGTAGGGCCACCCCCTGGAGATCTCTCTGAGGAGAAAATCATTCTCAAAAGATGGTCCGCCTAGTTGGCGGATAGTGGTGCATATGGCTGATCGGTAACCCCGGATGGAGTAGCCGATAGCTTACGCGCCGAGGCTAAGTGAGATAAGAAGTTGCTAGCTGGATGTTAGAAGGGGAATCATGGGGAACGGAGTTGTCCGAGCACCAGGAGACCATCTCTCCCAGCGGTTTGTCATAGAGGGACTCGGTGCAGGGTCTACGCGAGGCTGAGGCTAAATCTCCCAGGTCCTGCGAGGCTCCAGCCCCCGCGAGGATGTCTAGGACGGACGGGATCTGTCGAGTGGGAGACGGGGGTAGATGAGTCGGAGCATCTGGAGTTGGAGTGAGGGCGTCCGGAGCGGGGTTGCCTGAGCATGTCCCACCTGGGAGTTAACTGCAGAGGGGGAACATGGGAGAGGGCTTTTAGGTCCGGAAACCAGGGGCTGGGTCGGCCACCATGGGGTTATGAGGATCAGCTGGGGTCTCTCCAGTCTCACCTTCTGGATCACTTTGTGGAGGATCGGGAAGGGGGGAAAGGCGTAGGCTATGAGACCAGACCATGACAGGGACAGGGCGTCGATCGCATGAGCCTGGGGGGTCGGGCACGGGGAGACATATAGTGGCAGACAATGGTTGAACCGGGTGGCGAAAACAGGTCAACCATTGGCTTGAACCAATGATCCCAGACCGACGCTAGGGTTAGCATATTGAGGGTCCATTCTGTGTGTAGGAGAGATTTGGACCGACTGAGGGGAGTCTGCCAGGGTATTGCGTGTGCCCGCTATGTGTCGCGCTTGAAGCATGACACCATGTGCCAGACACCAACGCAGGAGAGCCTCTGTCCGGAGGGAGAGGCTGATGGAGTGAGCACCCCCCCCCCCCCCCCCCCCCGTTGACATAACAAGCTACCCAGGTGTTGTCCGTGAGGAGGAGAATACATCGGCGCTCGACTTGGGACTGAAAGCTGAGGAGGGCCAGCCTGGCCGCTTCCAATTCCAAGACGTTTACATGGAGGCGTGCAGTCGGTGTCCCACACTCCGAGGCGTGACTGTCCTCAAGTGGGCGCCCCAACCCGATTTTTACCAGGGAATACACCAGATGCAGCAGAGAAAATTATATCAGTGTTGATTCTAGACTTTTACAAAAGGGGGTCCAAGGACCCCTTCAGATGAAAAAAGAGGGTCCCATGGACACTTCATGTTAAAAAAAATGGGGGGGTCCAAGAAGACAAACTGATTTCTTACTGCAAGTCAACAAACAAGCCAAACAATACAGCAGAGACAGACAGAATATTCACAAGTTACATGTCTTACCTTTGACATCAGACCCCCCATCCACATTTGCCAAATCCAGCTGAACCACACACACCGATGGAGGATGAAGATTTTTCTTTGTAAAGTTCTATCATAGTCATGATTGTTGATGTACAATTAATATTTAGTGTCTTTCCACTGCTACAAGAACAAAAGCCTAACAGTAATAAAATTTATCATTTTCACTTATTAAAACTACTTCTGCTGACTCAAAAGTTTCTACAGCACTGATGAATGTTTATGGAGTCTTAGTATTTAGCAGTCTACCAACACTGAACAGCCATGATTGTTATTGTACTATAGTTAATCAGTGGCCTTGTTTGCTCAAGAACACAAGCCTAACAGTAACACTAAGAAAATACACATTTACACAAGTTATGTGTGCGGAGGTCTCTGTCAGTGTTTAACAGTCTTCTTTGTGAGCCTTCTCTCTTTCTTGTTCTTCCAGAGGAGACAGGCACCTGAAAAGTTTTGTTGGAAAACCACTTGAACCTTCACATTTGATGGTCATAAGTGTGTTGAGACTGGACCCCTGTAGTCTGTTCCTTTGTCTGTCTTGATTGAATTCTGGGAACTGAATCCCTCTCACAATCTGCTGTGTGATATGGCATGATCATGCCAAGTTCGCGAGCACCAACAGATTAGGTAGAATCTCCCTGTGGTACTGAAAGAGCAACTGGTAGAGGGTCTGGGTGGAGTCTCTTGGGTAGCTGTTTTGTAGTACTGTTTCCTTGGCATAGCCCATTCTTCCATGCACTCTTCCTTCCTGATCAGAGGGTCACTTGTTCTTTTCCCACTCCGAGATACAGCCTTCTCCCCATAAAAAGCTGACAAGGTTTCTATTTCTTTGTTTCCAAATGTGTCTCTGTCTTCTGCTGACAGGAAGGTCAGTGGTCGCATAGTTTAGTACACCAAATGCTGTGGCAACATCTTGTGTGTCCTTTGGAAATCTGTCTGACAGATTGTTGACAAACTGTCACAAAACTGCTTCCTAATCTCTTCAATTTTTTTGAAGGTTGCTTTCAAGCTCTCACCACAGTTCAGTTTCTTTTCTTGTAGCAGGCTTGTACAATTTTCTCCTCTTCATCCTTTTGACTCCAGCTTGTCTCTCATTTCTGTTGGTAGTGGGTGGCTCCTTTCCATGCAGCAGTCAGCTTTTTGAGCATGATGTCAAGGAAGGGTAAACACACGCAATGTCAAGCTCTCTTTTTTGCAGCATCATGACATTTGAGAGAGAGATGGAAGAAACACCCATGAGCAGACCCAACACTCCAAGAACTTCAGCTCCAGGAACTTTTCTTTGAAACCTTGGCTTTGCTGTCATCACGGCCACTGAAGAAAGTGTACAAGGACAACCAGGAAAGATAACACTACTCTAACAGCTTCAAAAAACGCAAGCCAGCGGATTTCATGACACTGCTTCATCTTCACAACAGGATCCTCAAGAACTTTCTGAAGCTTTTCAACTCACACAGCCTGTTTGCGATTTGCTGCCACCAAAGTAATAATACAGATCAGCTAGAGTTTTTTCAACTTCCTTCAAGTATGGAATGTTCTTCGATGCCTGCGATGTGGCCAGGTTGAATCGATGGGCCATGCAATGCACATTGATGCAGTGGGGACTTTCCTCTTTGATCAAAGCAGAGGACGCCACGTTTTCCTCCTACCATGACAGCGCACCATCTGAGCCAAATCCTACTATTTTGGACATGTCAAGACCATCTTTGCTGAGACTCCTTTTGATGCAGTCAAAGAGAACACTGGATCCTACTATTTTGGACATGTCAAGACCATCTTTGCTGAGACTCGTTTTGATGCAGTCAAAGAGAACACTGGATCCTACTATTTTGGACATGTCAAGACCATCTTTGCTGAGACTCCTTTTGATGCAGTCAAAGAGAACACTGGATCCTACTATTTTGGACATGTCAAGACCATCTTTGCTGAGACTCGTTTTGATGCAGTCAAAGAGAACACTGGCATCAGATTTTAGGTTGTCAATGGTGACGTTTTTCAAGAAGTATGTACGAGACACAAAGTTCGCATCTACAATTTGGCATATATCACCAAATGTTTAGAAACACTAATGTCAGTGCTTTCATCCACCAGTATAGTGTACCTATCAGCAGCTTTCACCTCCTTCACGATTTTATTGTGAATGTCCTCAGCAAGGCAAGACTGAAATTCTTCTCCCGCAGAACGTGAAATATAAGTCGCATTATCACCAACAGAGATATCAGTAATTGCAGACAAACCTGGGCTTTCTGAAGGTCAATAAGACTAGGGTACTTAGCAATAGGAATGTCTTCCTTAGCCAAACCACAACACCGTGCGAAAAGCAGCCCCAATCCTGGCGTCAATTGTAGGACAAGGACTTCTGAGCAGCAGAGTTCGCAGCCTGAAACACACACACACACATGCATGCTTGTCAGTCTTTTGCAAAGAAGTATTAGCTGATGTTGTGTGTGTGTGTGTGTGTGTGTGTGTGTGTGTGTGTGTGTGTGTGTGTGTGTGTGTGTGTTTGTGTTTGCGTGTGTGTGCATATGTGTGTGTAAGAGAGGGGGGGGAGGAGGAGGATGAGGAAAATTAAAGATGTAGGTCTAACTTGCTAAAAAAAAAAAAAAAAAAATATTAATAAAATTGTGAACCTATTTATATCTATTCAAAATTCATGAACAATAAAGATTTTTTATTAAAGGTCTGTGAGAGAATATGATGCAATTAAACTCAAAAGGAAATTTAGAGAAAGATTCTTCCTATGGAGTACTGTTTTCTCTGTAGGTCTCATTGAGTCAGCGAGTACGTGGACATCAGAGGGTAAGCCCGATATTTGTAATTGTCTTATGATTATCATCATGCTGAAAAAATATTTTCTTCCTTTAAATTGATTTTTTTACACTATGAACCCAAAGAAATAAATACAAAATTAACTATGACTGATTGGCCTTCTGACTCAGGATGATCTTCGGAGTATTTAAGTTAGGATACAAGACAAATTCCACGACTTCTAGCCCAAAAAGGACTGCAATAACTCGAGGACAATATCTGCTGCATTTGCCCTCTTGTCCCCCTTACAGAACTTTTTTTTTTTTAAC
>CM031618.1:37978072-38020572 GCA_018398815.1 Conus ventricosus
GATCCAGCTTTTGCCATGGCTACATTCCCGCGCTGTCGCCGACGTGAGTGTTTTTAATCGTCGCAGTTTAGTCAGTCTTCTCCCCTGTTTTGGGGGGTGGAAAATACAGCGTGGGGAACATACAGACTGCTCTCAAGACGTTGGTAGGCATGTCAAACATAGAAATCACTGGTGAAAAGACACTGGTGATTGAGACACCTTGTGAGATAAGTGAGCCAAGGTGTGCAGTATTTTTTTTTTTTCATTGAAAAGATATTACAAAAACTGTAAACAGATGTTCACTAACAAATGATTGGTTGAAATTTCTTTCATAATGTATCATGTTTTGGACATCCCATGCTGAATTGAAATCCATCTTCTGTGAAGTTGATGCTGTAAATCTTTACAGTGTTATCCTCGCTGTGATTAGTTTTCCTGACTGGTTTAAACTTGTCAGGTAGAAAATGCATATGTTTTCCTTGATATTATGTACTTTTCTCCATCCAAAGCATATTCAAGGCTTCTGAAAAAAACTAACACTTTAATGCCGAATCTTAAAGAATCCTTTCAGTATCAAACATTTTTAACAATCAGACACTTTTCCGCAGAAATTATTTGCTTAAAAATGATTCATCCATTTAATCATACAATCAAAACAAGGTCCCATATAAATTTTTCCTCAGGAAGTTATGTTGGAAAATTCATTACCGAGAATGCGTTTTACAAACATGCCCTTTTGTTAAAAAGAATTCTGTTTGAAAAGTCATGTACATGGAGTGATTGTTTCAATTTAAACCTGACTTTCAAATTTGTCGCAAAAGCTAGGGTGGGGAGTATCTTTTCACTGAAAGGATGGGATATAATTTAATTAAGATCACCATTGAGAGGTGAAATTGCACAGAAATTACAATTTCCATCCTGCAGAAGCTGTATTTTCTTTGTGAGCGCATTGTTGATAGTTTGAGCACGTGGTTGTGAAAATGCTGTGGTGGGAAACAGTCGCCCTTCGCAGCCTTGACACTGTTGTGAAAAAGTTGAGTAGAACAACAACCCTGTTCGATATTCATCAACGAATGTCAATGTATCGTTATGACCCACTGGTTCTGTGATTTACTGAATGATGATGTCAAGTCAGTTATATTGTTTTATTGCACTTTTTTGGTCTGAATACAGCTGTGGCAATTGTAACCCTTCAGTGTCTCTTTTAAGTAATAGATACATCACCCAAACTTACCAAATTTACGAAGAAAGCGTTTTTTGCCTTTCGTTTGTCCCCAGGTTGTTTGTTTCCTTGCCTGAAGAAGACCCAAGAGGCAAAAAGTGTCATTTTTTCCTTGCATTCGTTTGTCCCCGTTTTTGGGGGGGAGTCATTTGAACACTTTTTAAATTCACATGTCATGCACCGTGTTATAGGTTTCCCAGATTCACATGAAAGAGAGATTTGATGGGAACCAATTCTTTGTTATGAATCGGCAAGATTTTGCAGCATGTGGGGTGAAAGTGTTTGTTCAGCATGCACACTGTACGCTAGCACAGCATTGTGACCCGAGATGAGTATATGTACACTGTATGGTACACTGCAGGTTGAAGGTTAAATTGCAGTATTTTTCTTTGAGGACATCACTTTTACTGTATATCCAAGTGAGAGGTTATATTTGACTGTATTTTATTGAGTTTTGTTTTTTACAATATTTTGGTGAAAAGACATTGTGTTCTTATATTTGGGTAAAAGGACATTATTGTATTCATACAAGACGATACTATGTTTATGCCATATTTCAGTATTAAACTGAACTGTTTTTTTGTCTCGATTGTTGGAGACGCAGGATGGAATGGGTGGCAGTATCCGCATTTTGCCTCGTGAACTCCTTTTTTGAAGGTGGAGTGAGTCAAGTCCTTTTACTACCGTCTTCAGTCCATTGTACAGTCCAGACTGTAATCAACCTCGTATGGAAAAGAATATTATGGTCCAGTCGTAGATTTTGTATATGCTTATGTAAACTTAAGTGTATCTTTCAGGTTGGTTCGCCCACACAAGCAAGAACTGGGGAACTGGTATCTGCCTTGTATGCATATAAGAATCAGCCAGGAACATTGTATGAAGGCTTTTAATTTGGCCATGAGGCAGACTGTGTTCTAACTGTTCAAAGAAACATTGTATGAAGGGCTTTTAATCTGGCCGTGAGGCAGACTGTGTTCTAACTGTTCAAAGAAACGTGTATGAAGGGCTTTTAATCTGGCCGTGAGGCAGACTGTGTTCCAACTGTTCAAAGAAACATGTATGAAGGCTTTTAATCTGGCCATCAGGCAGACTGTGTTCTAACTGTTCAAAGAAACATTGTATGAAGGGCTTTTAATCTGGCCGTGAGGCAGACTGTGTTCTAACTGTTCAAAGAAACGTGTATGAAGGGCTTTTAATCTGGCCATGAGGCAGACTGTGTTCTAACTGTTCAAAGAAACATGTATGAAGGCTTTTAATCTGGCCATCAGGCAGACTGTGTTCTAACTGTTCAAAGAAACATGTATGAAGGCTTTTAATCTGGCAATTAGGCAGACTGTGTTCTAACTGTTCAAAGTGGACTCTGGTTGTCTCTTCTGCAGTGTCATTATTTCAGAGCTCCTACTTCCCTGCCAATTTCAGCAAAACCTGAAACTGGAAATGGGGGGAACAGTTTTCCTTTTTTTTTTTCAAAAACGAAATAAAGAACGAAAGGAAAGAAGGGTAATTGAATTCTCGGATTGTGGTCGAATTTTTTATATGCTTGCAGAGAGCATTAACGACATAAGATCTTGTGTTGTGAGAGCAGCCGTCACTGTTTTGTCTAATGGGTTGAAGGTCTTGAAAGCAAGCTGATGTTGAGCTCTGATGTTGTGCGTCATCAAAACACTGCAAAAGTGAAAGATGTTGATAAAAAAAAAAGTGTACGAACAAATGGCCCTGACTGTAACTGAACTAAAAAGTTGACGGTGCTCCTCTCAGTATTCATATTTGTGTGAGGTTGCACCATTTTGAAAGCAAATTTGATTCTTTTCTTCCCTCTCACGTGAAGGTCATAGCATGTCTGCCTTCCAACCCAGAATTTCACAAACTTTTGTCTGTCCTTAGCTGGAGCCCTGCTGTTTATCCATAGCTTTTTTTTAAAAATAATTTTTTAATAAAATGTAGCTTTGGTAGAATATATTTTTGTGCGTCAGACAAAGCAGACTGACTAGGGTTCTCAGAGCGGCAGTTTTATTTTGATGACTGAATACAAGTGCCTGTGAAGATATCCAAGGCTTTTTTCAGTACAAACTGTACTTTGTCATAGTCTTCGTGTCTTCTTTGTGAAGTACAGGTGTGTTTTTTTCCCTCTCTCCCCCTCTCTGCCTTTACTCTTGACCATCGTTTCTCTCACAACTAGACCAATTTCATGTTTGTTTTATATGTGTGTTGTCATTTTTTTTTTAATCTGGCGGTTAGGTAAAAAGACTGCATACTGACAATCCAGACTGGACACCAGTAATTAGTCATCGGCGTCCATTTGTTTACATGTTTGTAATGTCTTTTTGTTCATTTTTCATTCATTTTTCATGTTTTTTTTCCATTTTTGCTCATTTTTCATTTTCTGTTCATTTAAGAAAAGAAAAAAACACAAAAAAACTGGGCTGAAAAGTTCAGGGGAACACTTGGCGCTGTCAGCAAGGCCTTTCTTTTTTTTTTTAAAGAAATAACTTGCAAATTGTTGCGTTGAATTATTTGCAAGACGGGACATTATTTTCCTCAATAAGGTGAAAGTCCCTCCGATGATAAAACAAAACTGAAAAGACTGAATCCAAATAGACCGAAAGAAATAATTAACACCCATGAGTACATAACAAAAAGAACAATGGATAGGCATTATCAATGTTTATTACACGCTGAAGTGTTGACATAGGCATTGTTCCCACGTCATGTATTTCTGGACCAAAATAAAAAAAAGTGCCTGCCTGTTAACAGCACTTCAAGTAAACCACATGTACAAAATAACAGTCAAGTGTATAAAACATGCATAATTGAGGGGAAAAAAAACTACTATGTTTGTACAACAAACACACTCCAGTCAAAGCAGAAAACTAGCATGGGAGAACAAGCAACACGAGCATACTGCATGACTTCCTGATAAAGAACTGAAGAAAACTACTCCTCGACCAACCGTAACAGACCTCCCACTGATTATCCTTTACCTCCAGAAAACCTGTACATTTCACAAAAGACAAACGGAAAATGGATACTCTAAACAGATTTGTGGAGGATATTCATTACTGATGTAGAATTCAGTTGCTCTTTTTTTTGTTTGTAGGTCGCTGGGGTTTAGGGATGGGTAGGAGTTTATTATAAACTAGTTTTCTGGCAATCAGCAAATAAGATCTGCATGAATTATGTGCCAAGTGTTGATCATTTCAAAAACTGCTGGCATTTAAACTGCCGAGTACAGAAACGTTTCCCAGGTACACGAGTTTTAGTTGTAATTCTCTACTCTTTGCCGAGGCACTCCAACAATGTTCTGGGCATTGGGTAATAAATGTCCAACATTTGGTAGTAAATCATAAATCCTTGTTATAATGTAAATCGGTTAACTGCTTGCTGTATGTTTGCTAAATGAGAGGCTTCTGTCATAAAATTTCATCCATGCTGCTAAGTTCAGAGCCGACACTCATTTCAGATAGTATTGCAGATGGGGTAACTAGCTTTGAGTTGGGTCAATGAACCTCTAACATCTTACACTACACCAATCTTTTCTTTTTCTCCAATGCCCAGGGGTTCAAGTAATTAAATATAAATTCCTCTTTGTCAATCAGTATGGACAGTCTCAAAGGAGAGGATAACCTTCCAACCAAAAGAGAGTTCATGATGCAACTGTTGTGCTTCCCTCAGTTTCTCCACAGAAAAGGGAACAAAGGCTATGCCCAGCATTCCAGCCAATGCATGCTCTATGTCCCCGGCGCTGCCCCATCTCCAACACAAAAGCCAACCCCAGGCTCTAAGCCTGGGGAGCTGCCCTAACCCCCATGTGCTCTGGGTGTGTAAAAACCTGGAACATTAAATTCTGTGCCCTGCACCATATCAGGGCTGGAAGGGTTGGGAGTGGAGGGTGGGAGGAGGGAGAGGTAGGGAGGAAAAAAACTGGGTGCAAAAAAAACCGGGTTCGTACTTACATAGAAATATCCAGTCACAGAGAGAAATATCACATGGCAGGTTACAGAAAAGTTCAAACAACTCGTTTTCCCCCCCATCAGGTCCTTGGGACAATTTGTTTCGAGACCAAATTTGTTTCCACTACATAGTTCCATACACACCTTTCAACCCCATGATTGCAACACACATGTACGCTACCATTTTTATAAAACAATGTCCGTAGGATTCCCAAAGGCATGACATGCATCCTTGGGTGAAATATTGAGCGTGGATTTGTATCAGACTTGCGGACACAATACTCCCTCTTCAACCTCCAGCAGGACAAAAATAAGGAAAAAGGAAGAACAAACAGAGTTCAACATCTTGCTTATTCAAAATATATATCTTTGTCCCACATTCTTGGGTACATGTGAAAAAAACTGAGCCAGTACCTCATACCTCGATATCTCATCACATACGCCTTGATGCTAATTCCTACAGACACTGCATCTCGCAGCTTGTCAAAATGATGACATGACTCATCATGTACACCTTGATGCTAATTACTTGACATAGCTTGACAAAATGATAAACACACAAACTTTAAGACATGAAGAAAACTAATAATATATCATATTACTACAAAATTAAGCGAACGTTACATTTGATTGGTCTGATACAAATCGCTTCCATCTATTTAACAACAATTTTCTCTGTGAATAAATCGAAACCGGTTTTTTTAAAAAAAAACACACACCCAACCTCTTTCATCCCCATGCCAACACAAAAAACAACAACAACAAAACAAAACCAACAATGGAACCAAAACCCACAATGGAACCGATCATTGGCACTTCTACCGATCACAAATAAATTGACAAAATTCAACGGATCACACAGCTCAACTTGCAGACTAATACTTTTAAGGAATAAACAAACACAAAGTGAAAATCATTTTCTAATTCAGTGCCTTTCTGTTAAAAATCCTCTTCATCTTCAATACAAACGAGATAAATGCCTTTAAGGGCAAAGAGGTCAAAAGGAAATCCCTTCTACTTCTGTTTAGCGATTACATTATCCCCCTTGGAACACAAATAGCACAGTCCTCCGATTGGTAGATGCAGTGCTGGGAATTCTTACTCCCATTGCAGGTGATTTTATCCATCAGCCACTTGCTGCTTTTTTGTTTGTTTTTCTCATGCTTACCTGGAACGGAAGTTTGAAAGTGTAATGATCACAGACACAGGTTTGAATTTTACAAGGGAAGATGATAAAATGCCATTTTCGATGTAACGCTACAAATGCTTTCTCCCACCAACAGGTTTTCTTAAAGCTATAAGATCTTGATCAAAATCAATGGCACAAGTAAAATGTTCTGTGTAAACAAACTCGACTAGTTGGCATCAAAGAGGTACATTTCAAAGACAGCATTAACAGACTAGGAGACAAACAACAACGGAAACGAAACATACATTTTATGTCTTTGATCCATCAAATTTTTCAACCTACAATCAACAAAACCTAACTGTATCAACAAAATCAGTCTGATCAGGAAGTTATTTCCTAAATATGATACATAATCCTTTGTACTCTGACAGCAACTGCACAGAAAAAAAACCCACCACCACCAAATGAGAACAAAGGGAAGCAACAAGGCCAATGCAATGCAGAGAATCCAGTGAACAAACGCCAGCCAACAGATCTTAAGCCTAGAGAATACAATCAATCAGTAAAAGCATCTAAAGTGATAGAGTGAAATATCCAGGAGAGGTATGGGAAGGAATACTGAAAACAGAGGCGGCTATTTTGAAAAAGGGTTTTTTCTTTGGACCGATTCAAGAGTATTCTAGTTAAAACACACACACACACACACAGAACATAACTTCCAGTGCTCACCAGGTTTCAACAAAACCACCCAAATAAAAAAAAAATTAAATGTCTGGAAATAAGAGGGAGAGAAATACAACAAAAACAGGTATAATTTCAGTCAGAAGAAATGGGGAACGTGGATATTTGTTTATTTCCACAACGGAGCAGTGATCGTCGTCAGTTGGGGTCCCAGTTGGTCGCATCCTGCGCATGGTGGATCAGAACTGATGCCACTGACCACCACTGCAGACGCTCGTCGGCAGTGCACCGTCTCCTGTGCTGGACTCATGACACTGATCGCTCCACGTGGTCTGCCAGTACTGAGCCCCTGACTGGACGAACCCGGTGTGGCTGTGTATGGGACAGCCAATGGTAATGTTGCTTACAGCCCAGCCGACAGCAAAGGGCCACATCAGGGCTGTCACCGCGTTGAAGTTAACTCGCAAGTCCAAAGCTTTGTGGAAGTGACAATGAGATGGTCATAGAACACCAGACTGTAAAAGCAACAACGAAAAAAAAAGATTTCATTCCACTCGATCAAGTTCCAACTCATCAATAAAACACAAGCATAATGCGATCTCCAGCGACATAAACCTGATGTCGGCAAAAACCACTTCGGAGAAAAGTTGATAGGGAAAGGCCTCTAAATGAACAATAGTTTACAGGCATCGGCCGACGCCTGCATCACACACTGCAAATGTCGTCGGGTGCAATCATAACCACAAAAACACCTGTGTCATTTCACTAGCAAATCCATGTCGCGTGAAGCAAACCAACATGTGGACGTATCATCTTGCAACTTTTCACCAAGTGCCAACCATAAACCTCAGCACGACCAAAGCAAGGTCCACACTACAGAGATTGCCAGCAATACAGTCCACCCCACAGCGCGGCAACTCAGCCAAGGCTCTGGGGACGAATATAGCGGTGACCGAAAGGAAATGTCTTTGACAGCTGAACGACCAACCAGCCACTTGGCCACCGCATGCAGGTCGAGACGAGTCGATGTTACAAGGACTTGCGAGACGTGCCCTCCACATAGCCCATGGACTTGGACGGGCTGGTCTTGGTCGCTTTACGAAACTTGCGCTGCACCAACCCTGCCGGCTGTGGACAGACATGGCACAAGATGATGATGAAGCTGTGACTTACACCATGGCACAAAAAGATGATGAAGCTGTGACTTACACCATGGCACAAGATGATGAAGCTGTGACTTACACCATGGCACAAGATGATGAAGCTGTGGCTTACACCATGGCACAAGATGATGAAGCTGTGACTTACACCATGGCACAAGATGATGATGAAGCTGTGACTTACACCATGGCACAAAAAGATGATGAAGCTGTGACTTACACCATGGCACAAGATGATGAAGCTGTGACTTACACCATGGCACAAAAAGATGATGAAGCTGTGACTTACACCATGGCACAAAAAGATGATGAAGCTGTGGCTTACACCATGGCACAAGATGATGAAGCTGTGACTTACACCATGGCACAAGATGATGATGAAGCTGTGACTTACACCATGGCACAAGATGATGAAGCTGTGACTTACACCATGGCACAAGATGATGAAGCTGTGACTTACACCATGGCACAAGATGATGAAGCTGTGACTTACACCATGGCACAAGATGATGAAGCTGTGGCTTACACCATGGCACAAGAAGATGAAGCTGTGACTTACACCATGGCACAAGATGATGAAGCTGTGACTTACACCATGGCACAAGATGATGATGAAGCTGTGACTTACACCATGGCACAAGATGATGATGAAGCTGTGGCTTACACCATGGCACAAGATGATGAAGCTGTGACTTACACCATGGCACAAGATGATGATGAAGCTGTGGCTTACACCATGGCACAAGATGATGAAGCTGTGACTTACACCATGGCACAAGATGATGATGAAGCTGTGGCTTACACCATGGCACAAGATGATGATGAAGCTGTGGCTTACACCATGGCACAAGATGATGATGAAGCTGTGGCTTACACCGTGTAAAGGTGAAGTGGCTTTAACACGCATTACACAAACATGAAATAGCTGTACACAAAGATGAAGCGGCTGTAACTTCATAAAGATGGAATGGCTGTAACATATATCGCATAAAGATGAAGTGGCTTAACTTCACAAAGACTAAATGGCTGTAACATGTATCACACAAAGATGAAATGTCTGTAACTTCACAAAGATGAAATGGCAGTAACAAATATCACACAAAGATGAAGTGACTTTAACATCAAACAAATCTGAAATAGCAGTAATATATATCAAACAAAGACGAAGTGGCTGCAAAATGTTTTGCATATGGATATAGGGAGCTGTAACATGCATCTTACATGATAAGTGGCTGTAACACTTATTTCATCAAGACAGTGAGGGCGTAACATGCCTCACACATGAACTATAACGTTCGTGACACAAAGATGAAATGCCTGTTCATACATCACACAGAATAAAGAGGCTGTCACATATATCCACAAATGGAAAATAATGTTCATCACGCAAAAATGAAATTGATGCTAAATATATCACACACGGACAAAACTAATCTGACCTGGCAATAACATGAACAGAGGCCGCAATATACTGTGCATAATCTATAACAATTGCAGTGCATTAACAACTGCAATGCATTTGAAACGAGATAAACTGGTTGTTACATTAAACGCTTGTAACATATGCAGTTTAAAACATCTTCACAAACAACACAGAACATGAAGAGGCTGTAACAAGCATGCAAAATAAAACGGCTGGAAGATAAACGTCACGCCCCCCCAAAAAAAATCCACACCCTGTCAAGAGTTCAAAGTGTGCATGATGAAACTGAAACAACAGATATGAAGATGAACAAGAACGCAAAAAATAAAGGTGACAAGCACCTCAAACCTCGGTACCCAGGACCAAAGCGCATGAACATGGGGACCACAACACATCATCCCTTCTGAAGAAGGGGCTGAACCTTTACATCCTTCTACGACCAGATCCACAGTCCATCGCAATGAAAGAATCCCACATCTGCCATCTCGTGTTCTGCTGTCTCTGAGCTCAGGCCTTGCTACAAACTAGGTCATGAGGCTACCTACCAGAGAATATGCTGCACTGCTGCTGTGTCTGACATGTGATATTTACTGATGCCTGGTCGCTTTCAACTTCAGCAGGACACTGCCTACCAAGCCACACTGACTGTAAAGACGGACTGCTTGCTCACCTCCCCCCCCCCCCCACCCCCCCTCTTCTACCATCAGCACAGCCACCATTCAATTCATGTTGTTTACGGCCAAGATGACCACAAGGTTCTTACCAAGGTTCAAACACAGTGAAGGGCCTAAAGACTGATTTCAACACGAGACTGGACGATCCACGCACCCCAACACATCACACGTGACGTGGCGTGACGCTCACCACAGCTTTAGGCTTGGCACTGGGGCTGGCTGCGGTGGCGGAGGATGACCCCCTCAGCTGACCAGTGGACAGTCTGTTGGGCTCCTCCTCGTCCTCCTGGAAGTCTGCACGGTTGTGACCGAGGACGGGTTCCGAGGTGGTCTGGTAGACCTTGTCGCTCTCAGGGAAATGCTCGTCATCCCTGTCGTCGTCGTCCTCGTCCATCTCGTCGCTCATCTCCTCTAGGATGATATCGTCGTCATACATGTACTCATCGTCCTCGGGTCCAGCTTTGGGTAGGTCTCGTCGTCAGTCACTGTGGGAACAGCCCAACACTACACAGTTCAGTGTGCACTGGAGCAGGAGTAGGTGGAGGGGGCGGGGGTAGGGAGACTAGGGGAATGGAAATACTGTGCTTCTGATCAGGGAGTTGGATGGAATGGGTGGAGGGATAGGATGGGGTGGGGGGGGGGGGGGGGGGGGGGGGGGGGGGGGGGGGGAGAAATGTCAGAACAGGTTGCTTGTGATGTGAGTTTCAATGTCATGTTTTTAGTCCAGCCAACCACTATGAGCCCTATCACGGTTGTCTCATGTCCAAGTCAGTTCCATCAACATTTGTTTATCAAAAAAAAAAAAAAAAACAACAATAACAAACCAGTTTTATTTAAAATATTATAAAAATGTTGATCTATTTTCCACAGACACTTAGATCACTATTTTTTTTTTTTTATCTTTCAAAAACGCTAAATTCATATCTATTGAAACATCACTGAACGTGGGAACTGAAGAATTAAATTAATGCAGTGCTTCTATTTAGGGCATCAGGATAGTGTTGCTCCAACGCTTCTGTCTATGAAAATGGTGGGAGTGCCAGGGCAGTGCTTCTGTTCAGGGCACTGGAAGAACCAGTAGTGCCCCAGCTCAGGGAACTGAAGGAGTAGCTATGGGGGGCATTCGTACAGTGCTTCTGCTCAGGGAATTAGGGAGTGTTGGTACAGTGCTTCGGATCAGGGAGTTAGGGGAGTGTTAGTACAGTGCTTCGGATCAGGGAGTTAGGGGAATGTTCTACAGTGCTTCTGCTCAGGGAATTGGGGGAGTATCTGTGCTTCTAATCTGAGAGTTAGGGGAATGTCGGTATACAGTTTCTGATCAAGGTGTTGGAGGTGAGTTAGTACAGATCGTAGAAACTGGGAGAATGTAAGAGGAGTGCTTCTGATCAGGCAGCTGGAAAGTATCAATACAATTTTACACCCACAACAGACCTGTTTACCCTGAAGCTGCTACAGGTGTATTATTTCTCAATTGAAATCAGCCTATTTTCCTTTAAAAAAAATGAGTGTGCACATCTTCCAAATTTGTGAAGTTGTGTAAAAGCAAGGGGTCCCTGCTATTGTTCTAACGTCGTCAAGATGAGAGTTCCAGAGCACGATCCTGTGCAACTGTCCGTCACTCTTCAGCTGTGACGCTCAAACATAACGGCTATACACTGCAAGTGCCACTATCGCTCAAGAACGTCTCTCCAGATTTTATATTTCAATGCATTTTTTTCCCGGTTCATCATATTCATGGTATTTTTGCCGAACGTGTGTACACAACACGGTGAAATCATACGGGTAAACAGGTCTGATATAATGTGTCCACTTGCGAGAGGAGCTCCTGGACTCACCTTCGCTCTCGTCGCCCAAGTAGAAGCGGGACTGAGGCTTCTCAATGCGGGACACCAGCTCGGCCAAGTCGGTGAAGTAGGTCATAGCAGGAATCTTCGCCTGGACGACGGAAAACTAGGTCAGGGCAGCTGAGGTGAAATGAAGGCGAGGTGTGTGTGTGTGTTGTGTGTGTGTTTGTGTGTGTGTGTGTCTGTGTGTGTTGTCTGTGGGTGTGTGTGTGTTGTGTGTGTGTGTGTGTGTGTGTGTGTGTGTGTGTTGTGTGTGTATGGTTGCGTGGGTGTGGCTGTGTATAATGTGTGTGTGTGCATGGAAGTGTCTGTGTGTGCGTGCACGTGTTTATAGGTGTGTGTATGTGTGCGCGTGCATGTCTGCGAGGTGGCACAACCACATCATCACAAGAGACACCCATCGACAGACAGTAAAAGGGAGATAAACTGGTGGACAGACCAAGGACCTGCCCAGGGAGTGACCTGACCTGCTGTGCCAGTTGCGTGGCGGTGCTGACGTCTTTGCTCTTGTCGGTGAAGAGGTTCTTGATAAGGCCGCCCTTGCTCCAGCCAGAGAACAGCGTACTGCCATGGTGGTAACCCACATCCTGGACACACACATGGACAACACCCACCGTCTGCATGGGCAGATTACTCTTTACAGTGAGCTGACGACTGTACCACAATCTAATCGAAGTTGGTTGTAAGGAAAGTCAACGGGACTGACGAAACCTATTCAAAATGGCTTTGATGATGAACAAAGCTTTCATGGTAATGTAATTCTCTCAAAATTGGAGCTGTGGAAAAAAGAATCAACCTTGGAATACATCCACATCACAACAAACTGAAATACCCCCACTCACCGAGATCTCATCGTAGGATCCAAACTGCAGCGTGCCATACTTGTCGATGGGTGGGCGGATGTACTCGCACCAGTCTGAGCTTTTCACCACCTCCAGTTGGCGTACGCAGGACACATACGCCAGGCGAGACTGGATCTCCGTCATGTCAGGGACCTGTTGTGTAGAAAGGTGAGGTGAGCGCCCTGTCTCCATGTCAGCACTTGATGGTGGAAGGAGGAGAGGGAGGGAGGATGGGAAGAGGAGGAGGGGAGAAAAGGGAAAGGGAAAGAGAGGGAAGAGGAGAGTATATACAGAGGGGGGGGGGGGGGGGGGGGGGGGGGGAGAGAAAATTTGTGTGCGTTTTGAGCAAGTGTGTGGGTGTGAATGTGTGATATATTAGTGTGTGAGTGCGTGCGTGTGTGTGTAAATTAGGAGTTCAGATTTAGGAAATGTGTGTATGTAGGTGATGAGGAGGGGGGGAGGGACAGTGAAACGAGGAGAGACAGAGAAAAAAAAAAAAGGAGAGAAAGACATACACATCAACTGAACAACACAAACATGGATACTCAAGACAATCAAAAAACGCCTAGAATCTTCGCACTGCTTGTACACCAGTTCCCCACACCACTCCCTGCACCACCCCCCTCCCCCTTCACTCAGTTTCTCCTCCCTCCCTCCCTCCACATCCCTCCCTTTCCACCAGCAAAAACATCCATCCTCACCCTGACGCTGCTGCTCCAAGGGTTCCACCGTTTCCACAGCAACCACCACCCGGAGAGCTGGTCCCCGTAGTTGGTGAGGTTGGACTCGTCCTGGCTTCCACGTCGACGGCGAAGATGGTGCGTGCGCCCATCGTGCGCAGTACATCCGCTGCACACAGCAACATTGAGTTGTGTGCTGTGAGCTGAATTACATATCCAAACAAGTTTCACATGTACACACACTGAACTGCTTTGTTAGGCTCTTCCAACAGAAGGTGAAGGTTGAAATGTTTTGCATTGCTGCAAGCGTTTCCCTTAACACTTTTGCTTGGTTCAGACTGACATACTTTCGCTTTTCCTTTAGAAATTCTTTACAGTGACCTTTTATTTACCTGATGAGGTACATACACATGATACAGTAAGCAGTAGTTTTAGAAGTGTCTATAAAGTTTAAGAAAAATTAGATCATTTCTTGTTTGCTATTTATACCCTTTCTAGAATATTCTAGAATGTGTTCTGAGTGTGGGTATATGTTGTGTGCGTGTGTCTGTGTGTGTGCCTGTGAATGTGCGTGTGTGTGTGCGCCTGTGTATGTGTGTGTGTGTGTGTGTGTGTGTGTGTGTGCCTGTGTATGTGTGTGTGTGTGTGTGTGTGTATGTGTGTGTGTGTGTGCGCCTGTGTGTGTGTGTGTGTGTGTTAGTGTGAAAGACAGATAAACAGGCAGAAAGAGAGACTGACTTGAAAAATAAACAGACATGTAAATGGACAGAACCAAGAGGAAAAAACAACACCTGAGAGACAGACCCAGACTGGGCATACAGGAGAAGACACACACACACACACACACACACACACACAAGAGCACTCTCTGACCAGGCAGGTTGTTGACGTAGCCTCCGTCCAGCAGCAGGTGTCCGTCACTGGGGTCACACAGAGGGGGCAGGTAGCCAGACAGCGACATGCTGGCCCTCACGTAGCGCCACAGGCTTCCTGTTCAGTCCAGGGGCTTTACTTTAGTGTCGCTTCCTCAGGGATGGGTTCACACAACAATACACATACAAAAATGGCGATTTTCAGTTTTACTTTCTGTCTGACCCAGTACGCTTTACCGTGGTTAAAACTCTCCACACTTAGTGCAAGTCTGCTAGTTCGATTTGGCTAAGTGGGGAAAAAAAATGAAAGAAAATACCTGAACTAAACTACAATGTACCATGAAAAATTGTGATGTTGGAATATGTATATCTGTCTGTAGGTTCCGACACTCTCAAGGTATAGAAAACAGGGGCAGTTAAACACACATACACACACAAACACACATGAACAAACATGCACACAAAAACACATACACACACATACACAAACACATCACACACAAAGACACAGAGCAACATGAGGCGCATGCGAACACAAGCCTATAAACACACAAACAGTAACTTCGTAATTTCCACTCAATGAGCTAATCCTGGACGAACATTTCAAAAACCATAACACCAAGTGTAGCAGTGCTGCACAGCTATTTTCATCATCGCCACCCCCACCATCATCACATGTGTCTTCATGCCCACCCACATCTGCCACCAGCTCACCCGTGGTGTGGATGCGCATGCTGGAGTTGGAGATGTCGGTGGTGACGCAGAAGTAGGGGATCCACAGGTCTTCGATCTGACGGTTGTGGAAGGTGGACTCGATCGACTCGTTGAAGGAGCTCCCTGCACACAACAAAACCACACTTTTTTTTCTCCATGAATTGAAATCACAATGTCTATACTACTCTAATAATAAAAATAATAACAATATAGCATTTATAAAGCACCCTGCCATAGGTTCTAGGCGCTGACAATCCACACTCGCGTGTTTGCAACGAGCTGTCTACCTGGGTTGTGCCAACTGAAGAACTGCCAGACGGCGCTTCATTCGGTCGTTTCCCATGTGATCCACTCAATATCATTCACTCACTTTCGTTACTTCCTTCTTTCTTTCAATTTCTTGTACTGGGTGCATGCTATGTGTAACATGTCATCCATACCAAGGGCCAAACTGGCCTCTTCCGAAAGCTGGTGATGGGATTTTATGTGTGCGCAAGATGTTATGCGTGCGTTCACATACGGAACCTCTGTTTATAGTCTCATTTGAAGGACTATTTGGGAAATGGAGTCAGAACCAATGTTAACTCCAAGGGAAAAATCCCCTGTACTGAAACAGCCCAGCAGAGATTCGAACCCTTAACCCCAGGATCACCAAGGTTACGAGTCCAGCGCTCCACCAACTGAGCTATTCCAGCCCTACCGCAGAAAATCTACAACACGTTAAATAGGGTTTACTAAGACAATATTTATAATCAGAGACAAACAAAGCAACAAAGACATCTTCTACACTATTTGATCCAAAGCACGTACAACATTAAGGACATACACATTTACCACTCCACTTCCAGTCTTTTTTTAATTAAAAGATGAAAAAGATTAAAATCCTGTCTGACAACTAGTTCATTTTGACAATACAGAACACCCCCCTTCAGCTGTAATTTCACACATGCACACACACACTTCCCATCATACCCTTTTCCCCAAACCACACAATGACGATACCTGTGAACATGGAGGCATAGGGGTAGGTCAGATCAATCACTTTCTTCCATATAGATGTCATTTTCTGTGGTAAAAAACAACAACAGACTTTCAGTTTCCTGTGGACCAAAAGCCATAAACTTTTTTCTCTGATTTGATTTGTAACATGTGAAGAAAGAAATGGTTTCATCATAATAATATGAAATTAACCCATATTATGGGTTTGACCAAAAGACAAAAATACATTCACACACATACACTTTTGATTCTTCACTCTGCTAGACTGTGTTAGAAAAGAAATCGGTGCTTTTACTTACAGTCCCAGTGCACTATACTGATATTAAGGACGTGAAAATGCTTTTTTTCCCTTCCACCATTAGAACAACTATCAAAAAACTAAATAACATTCTACAAAACGAATAAGACGACTGAATGAAAAATCAAACAATAAAATAACTCAGGTTTATACGCCATTATTTGACCGCTTGAAGGATGTCATATGCACACACTTGTGGAGCAGAAGAGGAAGATGACTGAATGGCGAAGGTGCGGTGAGGTGAGAGTGTGTACGAGTGTTTCACTGTTTGTATTGAACAAGGTGGAGCAGAAGAGGAAGATGACTGAATGGCGAAGGTGCAGTGAGGTGAGAGTGTGTATGAGTGTTTTACTGTTTGTATTGAACAAGGTGGAGGAGAAGAGGAAGATGACTGAATGGCGAAGGTGCAGTGAGGTGAGAGTGTGTACGAGTGTTTCACTGTTTGTATTTAACAAGGTGGAGGAGAAGAGGAAGATGACTGAATGGCGAAGGTGCAGTGAGGTGAGAGTGTGTACGAGTGTTTCACTGTTTGTATTTAACAAGGTGGAGGAGAAGAGGAAGATGACTGAATGGCGAAGGTGCAGTGAGGTGAGAGTGTGTACGAGTGTTTCACTGTTTGTATTTAACAAGGTGGAGGAGCTGGAGTTGTGGAGCGGTGAAGGGAAGGAATGGACAGATGGAGGAAACGCACACACGGGAAAAACAGGACGACGACACAGAGCAGGGGAAGCTAGAAAAAGGCAGGAAAAGGCAGGAAAAGGGAGGAAAAGGCAGGAAAAGGGAGGAAAAGGCAGGAAAAAGGGAGGGAAAAGGCAGGAAAAGGGAGGAAAAGGCAGGAAAAAGGAGGAAAAGGCAGGAAAAGGCAGGAAAAGGGAGGAAAAGGCAGGAAAAGGGAGGAAAAGGCAGGAAAAGGGAGGAAAAAGAAGACGAGGACAGAGAGGAGAATGGAGAAAACAGCAGGAACAGGAAGACATGGCTGGAAAGAAAGTCATGTTGGCTAGACTACTTTCCAATCCTGTTCCTGAAATGTTCTATCCACACAAATGTTCCATTGACAAAATGTTCCATTTACACCAAATGTTCCGTTCACACCAAACGTCCCATTGACATAAAATGTTCTATTCACACAAATGTTCCATTCTCACAAACGTTCCATTTACGCAAAATGTTCCATTCACATAAAACGTCCCATTGACACAAAATGTTCCATTCATAAACGTTCCATTCACACAAAATGTTCCATTCACAGATGTTCCATTTACAAGTGTTCCATTCACACAAAATGTTCCATTCATAAATATTCCATTCAGATGTTCCATTTACACGTGTTCCATTCAAACAAAATGTTCCATTCATAAATATTCCATTCACAGATGTTCCATTTACAAGTGTTCAATTCACACAAAATGTTCCATTCGAACAAAATGTCCCATTCATAAATATTCCATTCACAAATGTTCCATTCGCACAAAACGTTCCATTCACATAAAACTTTCTATTCACACCGAAACATTAACAGTCCTGGGGCAACCCCAATGGGACATCACCACCACCACCACCACCATCATCACCACCACCACCACCACCACACACCAGAGATGCTCACCATGGACCACTCCCTGGCGCGGATGGTGAACTTGGGGAACTCGCGTTCCTCTGCCCAGAGGGCGCCGATGAAGGAGCCCATGCTGGTGCCGCCGATCATGTCGATGGGGATGCCCGCCTCCTGCATGGCCTTGATCATGCCCACATGGGCCAGCCCCTGTGGAAGATGGTGACAAGAGACACAATGATTGGTCACAACATGACGACTGGTTATGTTAATGGGCCAGTCCTCCAACGAAAGGAGTTTATACTGGCGGGCCAGTCCTCCAATGCAAGAAGGATTAACAGAAGGATTTTATTTCCCATGAACCAGCTCTCTGTGGAAGGCTATAGAAGACGAAGGGATGAACATGACTGGTTATTCTAGAGGGCCAGTCCTCCAATGCAAGAAGGATTAACAAAAGGATTTTATTTCCCATGAGCCAGCTCTCTGTGGAAGGCTATAGGAGACGAAGGGATGAACACAACCATTGGTTGTTCTAGCGGGCCAGTCCTCCAATGAAAGAAGGATTAACGAAGGATTTTCTTTCCTTTAAGACAGCTCTCTGTCAGGGGCCACAAGAGATGTAGGCATCAACACAATGATTGGTTGTTTGAATGGGCCAGTCCTCCAACCAAAGAAGGATTAACAAAAGGATTTTGCTTCCTCTGAGCCGGTTGGCTCTCTGTGGAAGGCCACAAGACATGAAGGGATTAACACAAGGATTGGTTGTTTGAACAGAGCAGTCCTTGAGGAAGGATTAAAACAAAGGTTGTTGTTGGTTTTTTTTCGTAGGCCAGCCTGATGTGGCAATTGGGCTTAACATGACCTTTTTCTTTACAGACCAGCCCTATGACTTAAAAAAAGGATTAATACAGGGATTTTCTTTTTCAATCTGCTACTTCTTCCTGGAAGAAGGAATTAACACAAGGAACTATTGTCATGGGCCAGCCCTATGAAGAAGAAAATAATGCATTTCTTTTTCAGGGGTAAACACAATGATTTTTTGTTGTTGTTTTTTTGCTTTTAATTTCATGTCATATTTTTTCGTGGGTCAACCCTAAGAGAAAGGAGGGATGAATTCTAGGGTCAATCTTTGTTTAGGTTTGTGTTTTCGTCTCCTACAGGCACTTTTGAAGGAGGAAGGATTAGCAGAACACCCTCGAACTCTTGTTTTTCAAACACACGCTTAATTTTTTTTCTAAGGTTTGTTTAGATTTCCACCTGCAGTCGTTTCACTTTGCAACTATCATATTCATTTAGTCTGTGAACATATATGTATATACTATTATCACAAAAAGAAAACCATGTGCCGCAACATCAGATCTGACCTGGCTCCGCCTCCACCGAGGACCAGTCCAATGGAGGTGCCGGTCAGGAAGCGGGCCAGGCGCGAAACGTCCGTCATGCGATCCGCTTCCGACTCAAACAGCTTGTTGTACACTTGCACCTGGACACAAAGACATGCATGAGCAGACAAGCACTGATCACTTGCACCTGGACACAAAGACATGCATGAGCAGACAAGCACTGATCACTTGCACCTGGACACAAAGACGTGCATGAGCAGACAAGCACTGATCACTTGCACCTGGACACAAGACGAGCATGAGCAGACAAGCATTGATCACTTGCACCTGGACACAAAGACATGCATGAGCAGACAAGCATTGATCACTTGCACCTGGACACAAAGACATGCATGAGCAGACAAGCATTGATAATTCTCAATGATGACAGCTGCTTCGGTATCTGGAACACAAATTCACTGCACTAGTGGTATCTTCATTTCTAAAGCCCAAAGCCTCAGCCTAACCACATCAGTGACTTAAGACACCCAATGTCATGGTGAAAAAAAATCATAGTACAATTCCATCCCTACCCGTCCCGTAATTTCCCTCCTCAACACAAGGGTGTGGCACAGGTAAGCTGAATCAAGAAAATGTACCATCACTGATCAATTCTGATGGGCAATCACGCACGCAATCCTACTCATCCTCACTCCTCTACCTTCCCTATTCCCACCCCGTCCTCAGTGAGAGAGAGAGAGAGAGAGAGTAACCTCCTCCTACCCCCCCACTCCAGCTCTCCGACAAACCGATTCAACCCTGCCAGCCAACAAAGCTTTGGATGAGAGAGCTGAACTGGCAACTACATCTCTCTCCCCCTGTGATGACTTATTTCTTCCCCCACAGCCCGAGAACTGACCATCTTCTCCGGAGGTTTGCGGCTGAAGACTCGCTTGTTGCAGCGGATGTGGTGGAAGGAGGAACACCAGCTGCGGTTGTTGAGCCACTCGGCTGTGCCCCGGGGCGTGTCAGCGTCCTCCCGGTGCAGCAGGATCAGCTCTTTCTGGGCTCTGGGCGCCATGTTCTCGATCTCTTTCTCCACCTGACACATGCACACACACACACACACATGGTATGCACAGCACAGCACACACACACACACACGGCATGCACGCTCATGCCCACACACTCACAAACACACACACACTCACACACATGCATGCACATATACACGCACACACATGGCACACACGCACTCACACACAGACACATTCACACACGCACGGCACACACACACACACACACACACACACACACACACACATGCACGATGACCTGACAGCTCTATGTGGACTGTAGTTCTAGGACCATGACAGAATGAACCTGGGTGCGGTTGTGCATGCGGAGGCTGACATGAGCAACGTGGTCATAGTGAAAGGGCATGGAGGCAAACAACAACACAAAAACGCTGCTTACAGAAGATCTAGACAGAACCGTGTTACTCTCCCTTTCCTTCTATCAGCTTACCTTTCCACTGCTTACAGAAGATCTAGACAGAACCATGCTACTCTCTCCTTTCCTTCTATCAGCTTACCTTTCCCACTGCTTACAGAAGATCTAGACAGAACCGTGTTACTCTCCCTTTCCTTCTATCAGCTTACCTTTCCCACTGCTTACAGAAGATCTAGACAGAACCATGCTACTCTCCCTTTCCTTCTATCAGCTTACCTTTCCCACTGCTTACAGAAGATCTAGACAGAACCATGCTACTCTCCCTTTCCTTCTATCAGCTTACCTTTCCCACTGCTTACAGAAGATCTAGACAGAACCATGCTACTCTCCCTTTCCTTCTATCAGCTTACCTTTCCCACTGCTTACAGAAGATCTAGACAGAACCATGCTACTCTCCCTTTCCTTCTATCAGCTTACCTTTCCCACTGCTTACAGAAGATCTAGACAGAACCATGCTACTCTCCCTTTCCTTCTATCAGCTTACCTTTCCCACTGCTTACAGAAGATCTAGACAGAACCATGCTACTCTCCCTTTCCTTCTATCAGCTTACCTTTCCACTGCTTACAGAAGATCTAGACAGAACCATGCTACTCTCCCTTTCCTTCTATCAGCTTACCGTTCCCACGCCAGGCCCCGAGTCGGCCACGGCGACGATGAGGATGGCGTCGGCCTGGCGCATGCAGTGCTTGGTCCACTTGGTGACGCTGGGGTCACACTGGTACAGCACCATGCGCTGAATGTCCTCCTGCTGGTTCAGCCAGCTGGACAGCCGGAACTCGTTCACGCTGCAATGACGATGGTAATAATGGACCACTCCGTGCACAGACGACGATGACAACAACACACCATTTCTTGTACAAATGGCAATAAAATTCTGCTGAAATGACAAGGGTAACAATAAACTGTATCGTTCACAAATGGCAGTGATTACACTGTGCTGTAATGATGATGATAACAATGTACCATGCTGTGCACACATGGCAATGCATTGTGCTGAAGTGGCAATGATAACATTGTGTTGAAATGACAATGATAACAATGTACCATACTGTGCACACATGGCAATAACATTGTGCTGAAGTGGCAATGATAACATTGTGTTGAAATGACAATGATAACAATGTACCATACTGTGCACACATGGCAATAACATTGTGCTGAAGTGGCAATGATAACATTGTGTTGAAATGACAATGATAACAATGTACCATACTGTGCACACATGGCAATAACATTGTGCTGAAGTGGCAATGATAACATTGTGTTGAAATGACAATGATAACAATGTACCATACTGTGCACACATGGCAATAACATTGTGCTGAAGTGGCAATGAAAACATTGTGTTGAAATGACAATGATAACAATGTACCATACTGTGCACACATGGCAATATCATTGTGCTGAAGTGGCAATGAAAACATTGTGTTGAAATGATAACAATGTACCATACTGTGCACACATGGCAATAACATTGTGCTGAAGTGGCAATGATAACATTGTGTTGAAATGACAATGATAACAATGTACCATACTGTGCACACATGGCAATACCATTGTGCTGAAGTGGCAATGATAACATTGTGTTGAAATGACAATGATAACAATGTACCATACTGTGCACACATGGCAATAACATTGTGCTGAAGTGGCAATGATAACATTGTGTTGAAATGACAATGATAACAATGCACCACATTGTGCACAAATGGCAATAACATTTGTGCGGGAAATGACAATGATAACAATGCACAACATTGTGCACAAATGGCAATAACATTGTGCTGAAATGACAATGATAACAATGTACCATATAGTGCACAAAGAACAATAACATTGTGCTGAAACGAAAATGATAAACAATGCACCACGTTGTGCACAAATGACAACAATAACATAGTGCACAAATGACAATGATAACAATGTTATTTTATTGTGCACAAATGACAATGATAACAATGTACTATATCGTGCACAAATGGCAATGATCACATTGTGCTGAAATGAAGATGCTAACAATGTACCACATCATGCACAAATGACAATGATAACAATGCACCACATTGTGCACAAATGACAATGATAACAATGCACCACATTGTGCACAAATGACGATGATAACAATATACTATATCATGCACAAATGAATATGATCACATTGTGCTGAAATGATGAAGCTAACATTGTACCACATCGAGCACAAATGGCCTTTTCAAGTCAGGTATTAAAACCCATAGCTCTAAATACAAGTGAAGCATGCTCCATCCACTTGGCCAAGTTGGCCCCCTTCGTCAACAATCAGAGACAGTTAAAAACGGAGGGGAAACCATCTTCATGGAATACTTTCTTCATTGCCTCGCTGACCACATCCGTGTTATTGTCATGATAATCACTATCATCATCGCCTCATCACACTGACCTGTCCAGAGCAGTGGCTCCCAGGCGACCCTTTGATGATCTCACTGGTCAGGCGAATGGTGGACCCTGGGGAGGAAACACACCAGATGTAGCAGAAAAATATATGGAGAGAAAACACAGTAATCTTAAGTGATATGGGGAGTTTTTCTTATTACTCCCTTTTTGGCTAGTATACTTACCATGTCAGACCATAGCATACAAGGGCATTTTAGTCAGCTCTGCCAGGCCGAAGATTTTTGTGGCAAATGCAGTAATAAGATAGTCACGTGACGCCTACCCTACTTCCGCCTTGCGCAAAAGGCCGAGGTGAGCTTGTTTACCTCATTCTTCTGAGGCCACACCAAGGTAACCCGAGAACCTTGGCGCTAGAGGGGAAGGAGGGTGGGCATTAGAGTCTGACATGGTAAGTATACTAGCCAAACAGGGAGTATAAGAAAAACGCCCCATTTTGGCGTCATATAACTTTCCATGTCAGATAATAGCAGAATTTAAAGGAATCGGAGGAGGGCAGTGCCCTAATGGTTCTTGGGGGTCGATGGCGGAACGGAAATAGCCGCATTAGCCGCCACAAAGAGATCCCTTTTGAACCATCAGCCCGGGTCATTCGGATATCCCTCAAGTAGAAGTTTATGAAGGGGTTTTCCGAACGGCAGAAGGCTGCCTCCAATAGATGGCGCAGGGGGACAGAATGCTGGAACGCCGCAGAGGTGGCCAGCGCTCTGACTTCATGAGCTCGGGGGGCTATGGCCGGGAGGTCCTTATATGCCTGGGTGTCCAGGACGGGGGAAATCGTGATGGTATTGCTTAAGTGCACTAAGTTGATGTATTATTAGTCAGGCTTAACACACCAAGGGTATCGTTGCACTCATACACGCATATGCACACTCATGCGCCCATCAAACATTCGCCTCTCTCTGGGAATGGGATGTCACGCATTCGTCTCTCTCCTAACACGACTGAGAACAAGAAATGCAATTTCTATGCTACTTATAATTAATCATGAACAATCAAATCACACACAATGAAATATCAGAACATAAAAGATCAATACTTCCAAATCCCGGTTATAATAAAAATGACTTCTTACCTGGCCAGGTTTTCACACACACAACCACGCTTTCACACCACACCACAGTTCTTGAAAAAAGTCTCTTCACGTCTTCTTCAGCACTGCTTGATGGTGATGCCCTTGTTGACTGGCTCCAGGCTTCAGGACGGGGTCTTCGTGGTCGTCTCTGGGATCTCGACGTTGAACTCTTCTTTCTTCGTCTTCTTCACCCACCTCTGGGTTCAAATTCAGTTTGTCTGTCTTCACCCACCTTGGGCTTCAAACTTAGTTTCCTTCTCTTCCAGCTTGCCCTTCAACCCTAAGACTTAGCTGTCTCTTCTATCTCCCAGACCACGTTTCTCCTCGACCCTTTCTTGTCCTGCTCACTCCTCTCCTCTCTCTCTCTCTCTCCTCAGCCTTCTCTCTCTTTCTCTCCTGGTGTTGTTCTCTACACGTTGTTCTCCCTCAGTTTATATAGGGAGGGAAACAAAGGATTCCCCTTCAGCCATGCCTTTGTCCACGCTGCTTCTCAAGCCCCTAGTTCACAAGTACCCTGAATTCTCCACTCGTGACAATTCCACACACATCAGCATTTACACACAACCCCTACCTTAATTGATTAGCAAACACACTCTTAGCCCCAGATGGACATCGAAAAATTCCCGCCGACTTCGGTGGTCAGTTAACACAGTAATTATCTTAAGGAGGGTTACTACAACCTCCACACGCATTCAGCCAGCCTGACAATAGAACCAACACAGTGACCCACGGCAATACCATCTGAACAAATCCAAGGCCCCCTGCTCTTCACTGACTGTTTACACAAGAACCTCAGCTGACCGAGCATTTAGCACTCACTTGGGCCCCGAGGTCGTAGTGGTTACAACCCTTCCCCTTTCGCCACTGGGCAGGTCCGAACTCTCTCCTAGGTGTTGTTTGTCATCTGACCACTTCGGCCGTTTTGCGGTGGGTAACGTACCCTGGTTAATTGGTCAATTACTTATTTGTATACCACGTACAATGTCCCTTTGTCTCCAAGCGTCTAATGCCTTTTGTGAGAGGTTTCACGCTCCTTGACAAATTCCCCCCCACTCGAAGACAATGCCCGCATTGGCTAAAATTTAACATTCAAGAAAATGAAACTCATAATTTTCCCCATTAAACCAGTGCTAATATCGGCATCTCATAAGCCTACTTACACCAGAGAACGCACGCAAGATTTGTCTTGTAACAAAATTTAGAGAAAAATCAATACTTACACACTATCAAAGCAAATATCAACATAAATCTGAAATCTCACCAGCTCAAAGTCGTGCGGCCATAAAACCATTAGTTCTAACGGAAATTCTCTCCCTTCTCTTCATACACGTGGCCCGCAACTAGCCACGTCACGCATACGCGACACTGCAAAAGACACACGCACCCACTACCTGACTTCTCGACCGACCATTTTATTTTGGCCCAACTTTTTGGTAAGACCATTTCTGATCCCCCTTTCTGTACACACCACCTTGCCTACCCCGCGGCATGTGCTGCATTGTGAACAGAACCGCCTGACATCGCCAAGGATCCCGGGGCCAGTAGTACTCTGCGTCACTGCCTTTTGTGAGGCCTTCTTAGCGAGATGGCCCGAGGCTGACGTCACATGTTTTTCTGACATCACCGCCTTTCTGCGCTTTATAGGCACAACGATCTGTCGTTTTGTCTTCCCCCAACTCGAGTGAGTGAACGTTCGGTACAATACCCCATCCTTTATCTCAAAACCGATTGTCCCTTCCTTAACAGTTTTTTCTGCTTGTATGAGCAAAACCGAACAGCTTTCTGAGCGAGTGATCGCCCTTTGTTCTGCCCCAAAGTGAGTGCGGTAGGTCTCACTGGACACGCTTTTCCTCACGTGATTCCTTTTCCCTGATTCAACACAGAAATTCCGGTCTGGGTCTCCGTACCCACGTGCTCCTGGGATGTTTCCGATTACCAAATCATACGGCGGCTTCGAACAGCCAAAGCCTGCACACTTCCCCTATAAATGGTGTATCAATGAACACCAGTGCCGTTTTGAATTCTGATACTGTTCCATCTATTTGTCTACACCTCTGTGTTTTACCTGTGAATTGTCCCTTCTCAACCAGGGACTCCTTCACCATGACACCATGCACCCGAGTCTCTAATGACATTAACCACATTTTCCCCACTCTGCCTTTATGCACATCCATGTTATCGCCTGAATCGGTGAACACACAGCACAAATCCAGACAAAATAACACTGTCATCTTGTTCATCTTTTTCTATCTGCCTCTCCTTGGCCTGATCCTCATTGCTGCAGCTTTCTGTGACTTAAATATACAATCCCTAGCCAAGTGCCCTGTCTTATTGCACAGAAAACAGGTACGCTCATTCCTAGCCACGTGGCTATTGGTTTTCCACCCTTGTTTGCTCACGTGACGCTGTGGGCCTACGGGTGTGTACTGCTGACTCATTGCGTGAGTCATGTGCTGGCCTGCTATCCTCTGAATATGCTTCCAGGCTTTCCTCTTGTTCAGGCAAATCACTCCTCGCTTCCCGGTATGTCTCAGCTGTCTCAAGTACCTCAGCTACTGTGGTTTCACCTTTTTCCTTAATGTGGATGGTAAGGCCCCTCCCACAACCATCAAGTATCTGTTCCTTTATCACCAGTGTCTTGAGGCCTTCAAAATCACTGTCCACTCCACTCAGTTCTACCCACTTGTTGAAATAGTGGTCCAGTCTAACTCCGAACTGAGTGTATGTCTCACCTGTTCGATTTCTCGCCTCGCGAAACTTACGCCTAAAACCTTCTTCAGTCAAATCATATGCCTTTAGCACCGCCTGTTTCACCTTGTCAAAATCTCTCTGATCACCTTTGGTAGGTGGATACTGTGTGTAACGCACGACCTGTCAACAAGGCAGACAGGTTTATTGCCAGTCATCTTCGGGCCAGCCCTCGTGCTCGGCAAACGATTCAAACCGACTGATATAGGCATCGATCGAATCAGTTTCTTCTCTGAACGTGGGAGTTTAGGTCTAGGTGGCGCAACTTAGTCTGCGGCCTACTGACTCAGAACTGGTGTCGATTTCACTACGATTTTCAGATTTTATCTTTCCAACTCAATTTGTTTGGCTAGAATCTCTGATTCCGCTTCTGCTCTCCCTCGCTGCACTGGCAGCTGCACCTCTGCATCTGCTCTTGCTCTGGCAGCTGCACTCTCTGCGTCTGCTTTTGCCTTTGACGCAGTGGTTTCTGCCTCTAGATTTCTTTTGACAGCCTCAAGCTGCTCCTTTTCAAATTTCCTCCTTTCAGCCCTTTCATCTCTCTCATTCTTCTGCTGAGTTTCAATGAATCTAAAGCAGTTCATCTCCTGTATATCCCATTTCTTTCCCCAACTTACTAGTTCCGCAATGGGAGTAAAACTCTCTCAGCCATTCTTTTTCTGATATGTTTTAGCACCACTAAAACAGTTACGCTTATAGACCCGAAAAAGTCAGTACACAGTTTATCTACTAAACGTCTGAGTACACCAACCAATGGTAGTGTTCCTAACACAAAGGAGCCTTAATCGTAAACCCCAGCTTCTGTGAGAGTTGAGACTAGAACCTCGTTCTTCGTTTCTCTGAACGCCTTGATTAATACAACCACCCTACACACAAGACAATGCTCAACACTCAAAGAACTAAAGGAAATAATTAGAAGAGCTAATTAAAATTACCTTTAGTGGACGCTTCGCCCCAGTACTGCTCTAGTACTCACTTTGTTTCCCTCCTGAAACTAATTTGGGCCATGCAATCCTGGCAGGCTCGCCACTTTGTCCAGGACGGGGGAAATCGTGATGGTATTGCTTAAGTGCAACTAAGTTGATGTATTATTAGTCAGGCTTAACACACCAAGGGTATCGTTGCACTCATACACGCATATGCACACTCATGCGCCCATCAAACATTCGCCTCTCTCTGGGAATGGGATGTCACGCATTCGTCTCTCTCCTAACACGACTGAGAACAAGAAATGCAATTTCTATGCTACTTATAATTAATCATGAACAATCAAATCACACACAATGAAATATCAGAACATAAAAGATCAATACTTCCTAATCCCGGGTTATAATAAAAATGACTTCTTACCTGGCCAGGTTTTCACACACACAACCACGCTTTCACACCACACCACAGTTCTTGAAAAAAAGTCTCTTCACGTCTTCTTCAGCACTGCTTGATGGTGATGCCCTTGGTTGACTGGCTCCAGGCTTCAGGACTGGGTCTTCGTGGTCGTCTCTGGATCTCGACGTTGAACTCTTCTTCTTCGTCTTCTTCACCCACCTCTGGGTTCAAATTCAGTTTGTCTGTCTTCACCCACCTCTGGGCTTCAAACTTAGTTTCCTTCTCTTCCAGCTTGTCTTCAAAACCCCAAGACTTAGCTGTCTCTTCTATCTCCCAGACCACGTTTCTCTCGACCCTTTTCTCTGTCCTGCTCACTCCTCTCCCCTCTCTCTCCTCACCTTCTCTCTCTTTCTCTCTGGTGTTGTTCTCTACACGTTGTTCTCCCTCAGTTTATATAGGGAGGGAAACAAAGGATTCCCCTTCAGGCCATGCCTTTGTCCACGCTGCTTCTCAAGCCCCTAGTTCACAAGTACCCTGAATTCTCCACTCGTGACATTCACACACATCAGCATTTACACACACCCCTACCTAAATTTATTAGCAAACACACTCTTAGCCCCAGATGGACATCGAAAAATTCCCGCCGACTTCGGTGGTCAGTTAACACAGTAATTATCTTTTAAAGGAGGGTTACTACAACCTCCACACGCATTCAGCAGCCTGACAATAGAACCAACACAGTGACCCACGGCAATACCATCTGAACAAATCCAAGGCCCCCTGCTCTTCACTGACTGTTTACACAAGAACCTCAGCTGACCGAGCAATTAGCACTCACTTGGGGCCCCGAGGTCGTAGTGGTTACAACCCTTCCCCTTTCGCCACTGGGGAGGTCCGAACTCTCTCCTAGGTGTTGTTTGTCATCTGACCACTTCGGCCGTGTGCGGTGGGGAACGTACCCTGGTTAATTGGTCAATTACTTATTTGTATACCACGTACAATGTCCCTTTGTCTCCAAGCGTCTAATGCCTTTTTTGAAAAGTTTCACGCTCCTTGACACTGGGCGTAGGCAGATCTGACCGTCCTGGACAGCCATCTGGAGATGGTGCCCGCCGAGATGTCCTTAGGATTATTTGGGTTAATGGTGATGAGGAGGCATCTCTGGGATGCGCGCCTGGGGTGCGCGCGTTCCCAGTAGTATCTAAGGCACATGTACCCCCCCCCCCCCCCTCCCTGTTCTCAACTGCCGAGGATATCCGCGAGTGAGCGGATGACGAGGGGGAGGAGGAAGAGCCCGGTTCCTGGTTCTTAACTAAGAATTCAGGGAGGAATTTCAGGGAGACTGAGCCGTCCCTGTGAAAGGCCACGTCTCTGGGGTCTCGCTGAGGGCATGGATTTCGCTTCGCCATCTGGCCGAAGCCAGGGCAAGGAGAAATGTGGTCTTCATAGAAAGGAGGTCAAAGGGGATGGTGGCAATGGGCTCGAAGGGAGGTTTCCTAAGAGCATCAAGGACAATGAAGAGGCCCCAAAGGGGAACACGCCTAGGGGACTGGGCCTCCCGTAGGGCCACCCCCCTGGAGATCTCTCTGAGGAGAAAATCATTCTCAAAAGATGGTCCGCCTAGTTGGCGGATAGTGGTGCATATGGCTGATCGGTAACCCGGATGGAGCTAGCCGATAGCTTACGCGCCGAGGCTAAGTGAGATAAGAAGTTGCCTAGCTGGATGTTAGAAGGGGAATCATGGGGAACGGAGTTGTCCGAGCACCAGGAGACCCATCTCTCCCAGCGGTAGTCATAGAGGGACTCGGTGCAGGGTCTACGCGAGGCTGAGGCTAAATCTCCCAGGTCCTGCGAGGCTCCAGCCCCCGCGAGGATGTCTAGGACGGACCGGGATCTGTCCGAGTGGGAGACGGGGGTAGATGAGTCGGAGCATCTGGGAGTTGGAGTGAGGGCGTCCGGAGCGGGGTTGCCTGAGCATGTCCCACCTGGAGTTAACTGCAGAGGGGGAACATGGGAGAGGGCTTTTAGGTCCGGAAACCAGGACTGGGTCGGCCACCATGGGGTTATGAGGATCAGCTGGGGTCTCTCCAGTCTCACCTTCCTGATCACTTTGTGGAGGATCGGGAAGGGGGGAAAGGCGTAGGCTATGAGACCAGACCATGACAGGGACAGGGCGTCGATCGCATGAGCCTGGGGGTCGGGCACGGGGGGAGACATATAGTGGCAGACAAGGGTTTTGACCGGGGTGGCGAACAGGTCAACCATTGGCTTGAAACCAATGATCCCAGACCGACGCTGGGTTAGCATATTGAGGGTCCATTCTGTGTGTAGGAGAGATTTGGACCGACTGAGGGAGTCTGCCAGGATATTGCGTGTGCCCGCTATGTGTCGCGCTTGAAGCATGACACCATGTGCCAGACACCAACGCAGGAGAGCCTCTGTCCGGAGGGAGAGGCTGATGGAGTGAGCCCCCCCCCCCCCCCCCCCCCCCCCCCCGTTGACATAACAAGCTACCGAGGTGTTGTCCGTGAGGAGGAGAATACATCGGCGCTCGACTTGGGACTGAAAGCTGAGGAGGGCCAGCCTGGCGCTTCCAATTCCAAGACGTTTACATGGAGGCGTGCGAGTCGGTGTGTCCCACACTCCCGAGGCGTGACTGTCCTCCAAGTGGGCGCCCCAACCCGATTTTTACCAGGGAATACACCAGATGCAGCAGAGAAAATTATATCAGTGTTGATTCTAGACTTTTACAAAAGGGGGTCCAAGGACCCCTTCAGATGAAAAAAGAGGGTCCCATGGACACTTCATGTTAAAAAAAATGGGGGTCCAGAAGACAAACTGATTTCTCTACTGCAAGTCAACAAACAAGCCAAACAATACAGCAGAGACAGACAGAATATTCACAAGTTACATGTCTTACCTTTGACATCAGACACCCCATCCACATTTGCCAAATCCAGCTGAACCACACACACCGATGGAGGATGAAGATTTTTCTTTGTAAGTTCTATCAATAGTCATGATTGTTGATGTACAATTAATATTTAGTGTCTTTCCACTGCTACAAGAACAAAAGCCTAACAGTAATAAAATTTATCATTTTCACTTATTAAAACTACTTCTGCTGACTCAAAAGTTTCTACAGCACTGATGAATGTTTATGGAGTCTTAGTATTTAGCAGTCTACCAACACTGAACAGCCATGATTGTTATTGTACTATAGTTAATCAGTGGCCTTGTTTGCTCAAGACACAAGCCTAACAGTAACACTAAGAAAATACACATTTACACAAGTTATGTGTGCGGAGGTCTCTGTCAGTGTTTAACAGTCTTCTTTGTGAGCCTTCTCTCTTTCTTGTTCTTCCAGAGGAGACAGGCACCTGAAAAGTTTTGTTGGAAAACACTTGAACCTTCACATTTGATGGTCATAAGTGTGTTGAGACTGGACTCCTGTAGTCTGTTCCTTTTGTCTGTCTTGATTGAATTCTGGGAACTGAATCCCTCTCACAATCTGCTGTGTGATATGGCATGATCAATGCCAAGTTCGCGAGCACCAACAGATTAGGTAGAATCTCCCTGTGGTACTGAAAGAGCAACTGGTAGAGGGTCTGGGTGGAGTCTCTTGGGTAGCTGTTTTGTAGTACTGTTTCCTTGGCAAGAGCCCATTCTTCCATGCACTCTTCCTTCCTGATCAGAGGGTCACTTGTTCTTTTCCCACTCCGAGATACAGCCTTCTCCCCATAAAAAGCTGACAAGGTTTCTTGCTTTCTATTCTTTTGTATTCCAAATGTGTCCTCTGTCTTTGTGGCTGGAAAGGTCAGTGGTCGCATAGTAAGTACAACAAATGCTTAGTGGCAACATCTTTGTGTCCTTGAAGAAACGGAAAACCCGTTTTTTTTGACCCCCCAACAAAAAAAAAAAAACCCACAAAAACCCCCCCCAAATTTTCTTTGGGGGTACAAAAGGGGCAAAAAAAAATTTTCCCGGGGCCCTGAAAAAGGGAAAGGGAAACAATAAACTTAAACCCCCCGGGTTTTTCCCCAAAAAAATGAAAAAAAAATTTTTGGGAAAAACCTGTGCGAAAAATTGTGTTAAAATCAAAAACATGCTTGGGAAAAAAATCCATTGGCCCCGAAAAGGGGAAAAACTTTGGTTGAAATGAAAAATGAAAAAATTTACCATATTTGGGGCACACATGGCAAAAAATTTCTAAAAGGGGCAATGAAACATTGTGTTGAAAAAAATAAAAAATGTACCAACGTGCACACATGAAATAACTTTGTCTAAAGTGGCAATGATAACTTTGGGTTGAAATGCCTGAAAACAATGTACCTCGGGCACAAAAGGCAAAAACATTGGCTAAAGTGCAATGATAACATTGTTTTGAATACAATGAAAAAATTAATGGTTGAAAATTGTGCAAGGCAAGAAACATTGTTTGAAATGACAAGATAAAAATTTCCCCATAGGACACTGGAAATAAAAGGCTGAAAGGGGCAATGAAACAGGGGAAAAATGTAAAAAAGGGGTACATTGTGCAAATGCAATAACATTGTCAAGGGGAAAAAAGATAACATTGGTTGAAAGAAATGAAACAAGACCATTGTCACAAATGCAAAAACCATTGGCAAGGCAATGATAACATTGTTAAAAAAAATGTAACAATTCCCAAGGGAACAAGGGCAATAACGTCAAGGGCAATGAAAACTTGGTGAAATGAAATTAAAAATGACCAAAGTAAAAAGGGAAAAACAAAAATGACAATGAAACAATGCCCCAACATTGTTAAAAACAAAATGACAATGATAACAATGAACCATTTTTCACAAAACAAAATTTGGTTAAAAAAAATAAACAATACCATTGTCCAAAGAAAATAACTGTGCCGAAAGAAACTTTAAATTTTGTCCAAATGACAAAAAATGTTTTCGGGAAAAAAACCATTTCTAAATAAGTTAAAAAGCCCCACCACTTCAAGTTGCCCCTTGTCACAAAGAAAAGTTAAAAAAAAAAATGGCCAAAATCAGGGAAAAATTTTTAATCTCCTGAAAATCCTTTGTCAAATATAACAACTTTTACCCCCATCAAAAAAGGGCCTTTTTTCAAGCCGTTTCCCAACCCCAAATCCTGAAGATCTCATCCCAGGCCAAGGGGCCCCCTTGAACAACAGAGACAAAAAAAATGGAAAAAACTTTCTTAGTGAAAAGGGGTTTTTCTTAAAATCCTTTGTAAATTTACCTTCCAACATCCTCCCGAGTTTAGTCGGGTTGGGGGCCCGGGGGGGCCAAATGTGCAAAAAAAAATTTTAAGCACGTAACGGAAATTTTTCTATTCCCCGTTTTGCGATAACCAGGTAACCTTTTACCCATTATATCTGACCCCAAAAAAAAGTTAAAAAAATTCCAGGAACCACCCGCTTGGGGAAAGGGGGGGTGGCATTATTTTCGGGACAAATGTAAGGAAGGAGAGGGGGGGGGGGGGCTTAATTTAAATGGTAAGTATATAGCCAAACGGGGGATATAAGAAAACCCCCCTTTTTGGGGGTTAAATTTCCATGTAATAATAGCGTTTTTTAAAAGGGAATGGAGGAGGCATCCCAATTTTCTTGGGGGCAAAGGGGGAACAAAAAAACCCATTTGCCGCCAAAAAAGAGACCCTTTTTGAACCACGCCCGGGTCAATTGGGGATATCCCTAAATAAAATTTTTATAAAGGGGGTTTCCAAAAACCGCAAAGGCTGCCTCCAATAAGGCCAGGGGAAAATCGGGGAACCCCGCAGGGCCACGTCTGACTTCAGAGCTCGGGGGGCTAGGGCCGGGGAGGCCCCTTAAAATGCCGGGGTGTCCAGGAGGGGGAAAAATCGTAGGGTATTGCTTAATCACAAGTGAGTTTTATTAGTCGGGTTTAACACCCCAAGGACGTTGCACTCATAACCAAGCACACTAAATGCGCCCACAAACATCGCCCCTCTGGAATGGGAGTCACGCATTCGCCCTCCAAACACAGAGAACAAGAAATCAATTTCTATCTATTTAAAATTAATCAAGAACAATCAAATCACACCAATAAATACAAAAAAAAAAAGATCAATACTTCCAATCCCGGTTAAATAAAAATATTTCTTCCGGGCCAGTTTCACACACAAAACCACCTTTCACACCACCCCACATTTTCTTAAAAAAAAGTCTCTTCACTCTTCTTCACACTGCTTGATGGTGAGCCCGGGTTGCGGCTCCAGGCTCAGACGGGGTTTCGGGCCCGCTGGGATCTCAAAGTTGAACTTTTCTTCTTCTCTTCTTCCCCCACCTCGGGGTTCAAATTCAGTTTGCTGCTTCACCCCCCTTTGGGGTTAAAAACTTAGTTTCCTTCTTTTCCAGTTGTTTTCACCCTAAACTTAGCGCCCTCCTTCTATCTCCCAAACCCACTTTCTCTCGCCCCTTTTCTCTGTCCTGCCACCCCTCCCCCCTCTCTCTCTCCTCAGCCTTCTCTCTCTTCTCTCCGGGTGTTTTTCTCTACACGTTGTCCCCTCATTTATATAGGGGGGGAAACAAAGGACCCCCTTCGGCCATCCCTTTTTGTCCACCTGCTTCTCAACCCCTAGTTCACAATCCCCAATTCTCCACTCGTGCTTTTCCACACACATACATTTAACACAACCCCTACCTAATTTTGATTGCAAACCCCCTTTTAGCCCCAAGGGACATCAAAAAATTCCCGCCGACTTCGTGGTCATTAACCAGTAATTATCTTAAGGGTTACTAAAAACCTCCACACCATTCACCACCCTACAATAAACCCAAACACAGGACCCAGGGCAATACACTGAAAAACCAAAGGGCCCCCTCTCTTCATGATTTTTTACACAAGAACCCACTCCCGGGCATTTAGCCCACTTGGGGGCCCCGGGGGTGAGGGGTTAAACCCTTCCCCTTTCCCCCACTGGGCAGTCCAACTTCCCTAGTGTTTTTGTCATCTACCACTCCCTGTGGGGGGGAAACGACCCGGGAAAAATTGGTCAATTTACTTATTTGTATCCACTACAATTCCCTTTGTCTCCAAGCGTCTAATCCCTTTTGTGAGAGTTTCACGCTCCTTAAAAATTCCCCCCACCAAACAAGGGCCCGCTTTGGCTAAAACTTAACATTCAAGGGAATAAACTCATAATTTTTCCCTTTTAAACCATGCTAAATCGGCATCTCATAAGCCTACTTACACCAAAAAACGCACGAAAGATTGTCTTTAAAAAAATTTTAGAAAAAAAAAACTTAAAACTATCAAAGCAAATACAACATAAAATCTGAAATCCCCCCACCACTCAAAGTCGTGCGCCATAAAACCATTGTTTCACGGAAATCTCTCCCCTTCTCTTCATACACGGGGGCCCCACACCCGTCACGCATCGCGACACTGCAAAAGACACACCCCCACTACCTGACTTCCGACCGACCATTTTTTTTTCCCAATTTTTTGGTAAGACCATCTGATTTCCCCCTTTTTTAAACACCACCTTGCCTCCCCCCGGGGCATGTGCTGCATTTGAACAGAACCCCCACATCGCCAAGGATCCCGGGGCCAGTATACTCTTGCGTCACTCCCTTTTTGTGGGGCCCTTTCTTAGCGAGTTTCCCGGCGACGTAAACTGTTTTTCTGACATCACCGCCTTCGCGCTTTATAGGCACAACATTTTCCCTTTTGTTTTCCCCCCCGAACTGAGGATGAACTTCGGTACAATACCCCACCCTTTTTACCCAAAAACCGATTGCCCCCTTAACATTCTTTTCTGCCTTGTAAGCAAAACCGAACAAGTTTTCTGAGCGAGTACCCCCCTTTTTTCTGCCCCAAAGTGAGTGCGGTGCTCACGGGACAGCTTTTCCTCACGTTTTCCTTTCCCTTTCAACACAAAAATTCCGGGTCGGGGTCCCCGTACCCACGGCTCCTGGATTTTCCCGATTCCCAAATCATACGGCGTTTTCGAACAGCCAAGCCTCACATTCCCACTATAAAAGGGTGTATCAATGAACACCATTTCCTTTTTGAATTCTGATACTTTTCCACTATTTCCCCTACCCCTCTGTTTTTTACCTGGAATTGTCCCTTCCAACCAGGACTCCTCACCATGACACCATGCACCCAATCCAAATGACTAACCCTTTTTCCCCCATCGCCTTTAGCACATCCTGTTTCGCCAAATCTGAACACACAGCACAATCCAAAATAACATGTCATCTTTTTCATTTTTTTTCTATCCCCTCCCTTTTGCCTGATCCTCATTCGGGCCCTTTCTGTATTAAATATACAATCCCCCCAAGTGCCCTGTTTTATTGCCAAAAACGGGTACCTCATTCCTTCCACGGGCTATTTTTTTTTCCCCCCTTGTTTCTACTGACGCGGGGCCTAGGGGGTTACTCTGACTAAATTGCGGGGTCATTTGGGGCCTCTATCCTCGAAATGTTCCAGGCTTTCCCTTGTTCACAAATCACCCCCTTCCCGGTATTCTCACTGTCTAAAGTACCTCACTACGGGTTGCACCTTTTTCCTTAATGTGGGGGTAAGGGGGCCCGTCCCACAACCATCAATACTTTCCTTTACACCATGCTTGGGGCCCTTTCAAAATCCTGCCACCCACTCATTCTACCCACTTTTGAAATAGTGGCCGTCAACCCAAACTGAGTTGTTCACCTTTCGATTCTCCCCTCGCGAAACTTACGCCAAAAACCCTTTTTCCCAGAAAACATATCCCTTTTGCACCGCTTTTCACCTTGTCAAAATCTCTCTGATCCCCTTTTGGGGGTAGGGTGGATCTGTGTGTAACCAAGACCTTCAAAAAGGGGCAACAGGTTTATTGCCAGTCATTTGGGCCGCCCCGGCTCGCAAACATTCAAACCACTATATGGGCATCATCAAATTCAGTTTTCTCTAACTGGGAGTTTGGGTCTGGGTGCGAAATTTATCTGGGCCTACTGACTCAAACGGGGTTCATTTCCTACGATTTTAAATTTTTAATTCTTTCCAACTCAATTTTTGGGGCTAAATCTCGATTCCGCTTCTGCCCCCCCCCGCTGCACGGGCCTGCACCTCTGCTCGCTTTTGCTCTGGCAGCGCCTCTCTGCGTCTGTTTTTGCCTTTGACGCAGTGTTTCTGCCTCTGATTTTTTTGACAGCCCAAGCGCTCCTTTTCAAATTTTTCCTCCTTTCACCCCTTTCATCTCTCTCATTCTTCGTGATTTCTTTAATCAACCATTCACTCCTGTATATCCCATTTTTTTCCCCAAAAATTACTAGTTCCCGGGGGAGAAAACCCCTTTTCACCATTCTTTTTCTGATATTTTTGCACCACAAAAAAATTACCTTATAGCCCGAAAAACCATCACTTTTTATTACAAACGTCTGAAAAACACCAACCAAGGTAGGTTCCTAACACAAAGACCTTATCGTAAACCCACGCTTCTGTAGAGTTGAGACTAAACCTGTTCTCTTTTCTCGAACCCTTTTTGATTAATACAACCACCCCCACAAGACAATGCCAACACTCAAAGAACTAAAGGAAATAATTAGAAAGCTAATTAAAATTCCCTTTTTAGGGGCGCTTCGCCCCATACTGCTCATACTCACTTTGTTTCCCTCCTGAAACAAATTTTGGGGCCATGCAATCCTGCGGGCTCCCCACTTTGTCCAACGGGGAAATCTGGGGTATTGCTTAAGTGACTAAGTGTGTATTATTAGTCAGGGTTAAAAAACCAAGGTATCGTTTTCACTCATACACGCATATGCACACTCATCCCCTCAAACATTCGCCTCTCTCTGGGGAAAGGATTCACGCATTCGTCTCTCCTAACACATGAGAACAAGAAATCAATTTCTATGCATTTAATTAACATAAAAAAAATAAAAACAACAAAAAATATCAAAAAAAAATAAACTTCCCAACCCGGGTTTTTAAAAAAAACCACCCCGGTTTCACACCACAAACCCCGTTTAAAAAAACCCCCAGTTCTTGAAAAAAGCCTTTACGCTTTTTCCCGCCCCGGGGTCCCTTGGTTACTGGTCCCGCTTAACTTCTTTTTGGGGCCTCCTCGGTTAATTTTTTTTCCTTTTTCACCCCCTCTGGGTTTTCATTGTCCCTTTTCCCCCACCTCTTTCCAAAACTTAGTTTTTTTCCCCACTTTTCTTCAAACCCCCTTGCTGTTCCCCACTCCCCCACTTTCTTTTTCTCGGGTTTCCTCCTTACTCCTCCCTTTTTCCCCGGGTTTTTTTTCCCTCTTTTCCCGGTTTTCTCACCTTGTTCTCCCCAATTTATTGGGGGGAAAAAAAAAAATCCCCTTCACCTCCTTTTCCACCCTTCTAACCCCCCGTTTACAATCCCAAAAACCCCACTCGTGGCATTCCCCAAATAGATTTACAAAAACCCACCATTGAAGCAAAACAAAAAAGCCCCCGAACCGAAAAATTTTCCCCCCCCTGTTTCATTTTCTCAAAACCCAAGAGGGATACAACCCCCACAAGCCCCAGCCGAAAAAAAACCAAAACCTCCCACGGCAAACCACTCTCCAAAGGGGTGCTCTTCCCCCTGACTGTTTAACGAACCTTAGACATTTACACTCACTTCCCCAGGTCTATGTTAAATTCCCCTTACCCCCTGGGCAGGCCGAAACCCCCGTTTGGCCCCTCTGAATTGGCCGTGTCTGGATAAGGTTTTTTTTAAAAAATTTTTATCCCTACGCCTTTTCCCAAATCTAACCTTTTTTAGGCCCCCTCCGGGTTTTGCAATTTTCCGCGGACGCCAGGAGAGGGCCCGCCGGGTTTTCCCCAGATTAAGGGGAATTTAGGGAGGCTCCCCTGGGGCCCTGGGGGGCCCGTTTCCCCTATTCTGGGCCCTCCCCCCCCCCCCCCCTTTTTCTCATGGAGGAATTCCCAGGGGAGTGCCAGGGGGGGAAAAGGGGTTTCCTGGGCTTAAAAGCCCCGGGGGGAAACCCCGGGACGGCTCCCGAAAACCACCCTGGGGTCTCCCCCGAGGGAATTTCGGGGCCCCCTTTGGGGGAAGGGGCAAGGAGAATTTTGGGGCTTCAAGAAAAAAAGCAAAGGGGAGGTGGAATTTTAAGGATTTTTAAGGATCAAGGAAAGAAAAGGGCCCCCAAAGGGGGCACCCAGGGCCTGGGCCCCCCGTAGGGGCCCCCCCCCCCGGAAAAATTTTTTAGGGAAAAAAAAAAGTGGGCCTAAAAAAAGGGGAAAAGGGGACGGTAACCCCGGGTGGAGCTCCAAACCCCGCCCGAGGCTAAGGAGAAAAATTGCCTGGGGAGGGTAGAAGGGGGAAACGGGAAGAGTTGCCGAGGGGCCCCCCCCCTTCCCCCCGGGATAAAGGGGGGTGGGAGGGTTAAGCGGACAGGCTTCCCCCAGGTTTTGGGGGTCCCGCCCCCCAGGGTTTTAACCCCACCATGGGTTCCCCAGGGGAAAGGGGGGAATGGCGGGGGCACGGAGGGTGAGGGGGTCCGGGGCGGGTTTTTTGGGGCATTCCCCCCGGGGTTAACGGGGGGAACAGGAACCTTTTGGCCGAACCAGACGGGGGGCCAAAAATGGGGTTTTTTTGAAGGGGGGCCCCCATCTCCCTTTGATATTTGTGGGCCGGGGAGGGGGAAGGCTACATGGCCCAAACCAAGCAGGGGAAGGGGGGGCGTCCAGAGGGGGGGCCCGGGGGGAAAATTAAAAGGGGACCAATGTTAACCGGGGGGGAAATACCCCTGGCTTTAAAAAAGACCCAACCGAGAGGGAGCGGGGTCCATTCGGTTAAGGATTTTTACCCCTTTAACTCCCGGGGCTGTCCCCAGGGGGCCCCTGAAATACCGGGCCCCACACCCAAAAATCGTGGAAATTTAAAAGGGGGACACCCCCCCCCCCCCCCCAAAATAAAAAGCCAGGGGTTTCCTAGGAGGAAAAAACCCGGGGCCACTTTACAAAGCGAGGGGGGCCCCCTCCTTCCCTTCCAAAATTTACATAGGGCCATCTTTCCCCCCCCTCCAGCGAACTTCCCCAATGGGGGAAATTTTTACCAAAAACCCCTAGGAGAAAATTATATAGTGTTTCTAGCAAAAAAAAGGGGCCAAACCCCCCCAAATTTAAAAAAAGGGGGCCCAAAAACACCCATGTGAAAAAAAAGGGGTCCCAAAAAACAAACTACCTAAAGCAAGTAAAAAAACCCCCTCCAGAACAACTAAATTCAAAGAAAAAATTCCCAAATTTGTCAACCCCCCAAATTTTTCCTTCCCTGAAAACCCACCCCTAGGGGGAAAAATTTTTTTAAAAGTTTTTAAAAAACCTGTTTTTGAGGACATTTAAATTTTGGGGTCTTCTTATCTTTAAAAAAAAAAGCCTAAATTAAAAAAAATCCCTTTTTATTTTTAAAAAATCTTTTCTGATCAAAAGGGTTCTACCACTGATTAGGTTTTTGATCTTTTTTTACAAAACAAACCTGGTAAAACCTGTTTTTTTTTGTACTTTTTAATCGGGCCTTGGCCAAAGAACCCCTCAGAAACCAGAAAATACCTTTCACAATTTAGTTCGGGTTTTCCCTTAGGTTTAAAAGTCCTTTTTTTGGCCCTTTTTTTCCCTTTTTCCAAGGAACGGGAGGTTTTTTTTGGAAAAACCCAAAAATTCACATTTTGCCCCAATTTTGAGACTGACCGTACTGTTCCTTTTTCTTCTTTTTGAATTCTAACTTCCCCCTCAAAATCCTTTTGAATTGGAAAAATCCCTTTAATTCCGGCCCAACGTTAGGTTTCCCTGGGTACTAAAGAGCAAGGGGAAGGGGGGTAAACCCCTTTTTAGGTTTTTTTTAGACTTTCCTTGGAAAAAGACTTTTCCCTGCACCCCTTTCCAAAATTTTACTTGCTTTTTTACCCGGTGCCTTCCCCCAAAAAAGTGACAAGGCCGAAAGGGTCCTTCTTCGCTCAAAAAGAGCGTTCCTGTATACCCAAATCTTCAAACTTTTTGTCCTTTAAACTGTTTCGATTTTTCGACAAAGTAAAAACGTTCCCAATTTTTTCAATTTTTTGAAGGTTTTTTCAAAAACCCACCAGGGCAGTTTTTTTCTTGAGCGGCCCGTCAAGTTCCCCCCTTTTTCCCTTTTTTATCCCATTTTTTTTCCATTTTCTTATGGGGGCCCTTTAGCACTCATTTTTGGGGCAAATTCAAAATAAAAAACAAAGCAATGGGCCTCTTTTTTTGGACATCAAGACATTTGGAAAGGGGAAACATCCAGGAACCGACCAAAATTTTGAAATTAGCCCGGGAACTTTTTTTTAACATTCGGACACGGCCACAAAAAATGTCAGGGCAAACCGGGGAACTCTTAAAACTTTAAAAACCCGCCCCGGGTTTAAGCATGTTCATTTCAAAAAAGACCCAAAATTTCGAACTCTTTTCCCCCAAAACCCTTTTTCCATTTTGCCCACCAAAGAATAATACAATTTTACTTAATTTTTTTACTCCTCAAAAAGGGGAAGTTTTTCATCCCGCGATTGGGAATTAAACGATTTCCCGAACAATTTAGCAGGGGGGCTTTCTTTGGAAAAAGCAAGACCCATTTTTCCTCCTACCATCACAACACCTCAAGCCCCAAACCCTATTTTGGAAGCAAGACCCCTTTGGGGAACGGGCCTTTTACACAAAAAACACGGTTATTTTTGAAGAAGAACTTTGGTGAGTTTGTGGGTGGTGGTTAAATTTTTTGGAAAAGTTTTCTTTTTGGGAAAAGAGAGTAAAGGGGAAAAAAAGGTCCCAATTTTTAAAAAAAAAAAAATTTTTTGGACTTTTTATATCAAAAAAACTGGCATAAAGATTTTTTTTGTCTGGAAGTTTTTAAAATAAAGAAAAAGTTTCCCCTTACTTTTTCTTATCACCAAAAATTTTTTGGGAAACATAAGTATGTTTAAATCCAATATATTTACCCAAAAACTTTTTCCCCCCCCCTTAAAGATTTTTAATTTGAAACCCAGGAACAAAATAAAATTCTTCCCGACAGAATATTCTATTTAAACAAAAAAATCCCAAAAAAAGCAAAACAAAAAACCCCGGGC
>CM031618.1:38025572-38065572 GCA_018398815.1 Conus ventricosus
CCCCCTCTCCCTTCCCACCTCCCTTCTCTCCCTCTCTCACATGAAGGAACACATCACATACCAATGGTACTGAGAGTGTGTTGCAGCTCCATGGTGAAGTTGTCGATGGGCACGCCCCGTCTCCCTTCCCACCTCCCTTCTCTCCCTCTCTCACATGAAGGAACACATCACATACCAATGGTACTGAGAGCGTGTTGCAGCTCCATGGTGAAGTTGTCAACGGGCACAGAGTCGGAGGCCGGCACGACGGCCACCGTGGCCAGGTTGCTGACAATGGCCGGGTTGTCCAGAGTGCTCTCTGTGTTACAGACACATGACTGACATGACACATGGCTGACATGACTCCAAATGACAGATCTGGCATTTCTGGTCCTACCACTTACAGCTACTATACTTGTAGGGTTTCACACTTTTTTTTGTGCGTCTTGAGCTCTAACCCTGCATAATCAACACCAATTATTTGCAGATTGTTCTCTTCCTGACGAAGTCAGATACGTTTGTAAGAACACTGCCAGCAATCAAGTCATCGGAGCATCAAAAAAATGAAAAAAAAAATAATAACCACAGAAAAATAAAGCAAGCTAAAGCCAGAGCTACTTCAGTGAGTGTAGCTGAGGGATTGCATTGTACTTTACCATGTTGTATTTAACTGGATTGTACTGCATTGTATAGTGTTGCAATGATTTATGTTGGATCATAGCATACTGCTCCGCACTGCATCGATTTGTCTTTTATTTAATTGTACTGTGTTGAACTGATTTGTAAAGAACTGTACTAGACTGTATCATTTCATCACCACAAAAGATTTCTATGTGTGAAATTTGGAAAGCACTCCTCTGTAAGAACAAATCACCATACTACAGCGCAACCACTTAAAATTCATCTCTCTGAATATATTGGGTTTTTTTAACCCATCAAAGCTGTATTTATTTTTTTCCTGAAGAAACATGCAGAGGCCAACTCCTGGGACACAGTCTATCGTCTCATGTGAAAGGCAGCACTCAGACCACCACAAAAGATCCACAGGACAGGGTGGGGGGAACAAAAACGTGCCCTCCATGAGACTGGAAACTACAGACATGGGATTCTCTTGCTTCCTGCGCAAATGTGTTGTCCACGGCGCCACCTTTCCACTGCAGAGAGCGCCCTGAATATGTCATAGCTGTAGCTCAGCTGTTGTTGGTCATCTTCACGCACAGGCTCCTCCAACTTACACGGTGGTTGGAAAAACATATCCACACACCGAGAGGCGCTAAAGAAGAAAGGAGGCCACTGTACAGGGCCAGTCAACAACATCAGTACAGTTGTGTTCATCTCACACAAACATCAGAAGGTCTGAAGTTTCATTTTTTTCCCCAACAGCTTAATCTTTGACTGATGACCCATCTATTTACAACTGCTCTTCGACTACTGACCCACCAATCTTTGCCCGTCCAGGGAGACACTGATCTCTGTTTCCATATATTTCATTTAGGATAGGTCCAGCATGAAGAAGCAGTGTTTTGAGATGGTAACTTTTGCTCTCATGGATGGCACTTACAATATGCTTTAAAAAAAGCGCATAAAACAAGTTTTCTTTTTTTCAATCTTTTATAGAGTGTAACTGGAGATTTTTAAGTCAACAAAGCATGTGTACGGCTGGGCAAACAGGATTGGGAACAGGAATGGGAGGATGGGGGGGGGGGGGGGGGGGGGGGGGATATAAAGGATGGGCAAGTACCATGACTGAAATACCACTCAGAGAGCAAGGAGACAGAAAAGCAGAGCAGCAAAAAAAGACAAAAGCCAAGAAACAAAACCAGTGTACCTCCACCCTTGTTGAAGGTCATGTTGTGCGTCATGGTCTGGTCCAGGGCCACGGTGTTGCGGCTCTGCAAGTTTCCCAGGATCCTCTGGCCAGCAGGTGGATGAGGCGTGTGACCACCTGGGGGGGTACTTCAGCTTGATCAGGGTCAGCAACTCCTTCGGTATCTTCGCTATCTCCGTGTCACTGGAGACACACAGACCACACCACCATCCTTAACCTTCATTGTCCTGTATTTCGTATGACAGAAGTCGCCTAGACTACTAAGTTTATATCGGAATTTGCTGCCCGAATTGGGGGGGGGTACCGACTTTAAAAAATTGTAAAAAATAAAACTAATGGATAAAAAGACTTCAAATTTTCAGCAAAAATCTATGGAAAGCTGAACTTTGGTTTACACTTGTTATTTAAGTGGGATGTGAAAATATTTTTTATGGCTCAACACTCACACACCTGATTTTACTGGAAAACACACACTACGTCAGTGAAATAGGTGATAGACAGGCAATACAACACCCATCAACTTTATAACACCTACCTTTTGGTGGCAAGTGGTCAGGTTCACCATCTGAAAAGAACTGATGGGTGTTGTGAGGTGTTAGTAGTTACACAGGTAGCTAGGAATATACGCGAAATTTTTGTGACGTTTTTAAGTCACATAGCAGTTACATAGCAGGAAAAAAAAAATAAAAAATAAAAATAAGAAGTCAAAATCATACCATATTTACTGAAAATGTATTGGAGTGCATGCTTGTTGATCTGCATGAGTTCATTAGTTTGTGTTTGTGAGAAAAAGAATTCCTATGACTGATAATATTTCTAACTATATGCAGGTGTTAGTAGGAAGGAAGAGAGGCAGGCATCACAACACAAAACAACACTCAAATATTTTTGTTGTACTCACCATATGGTTCCAGATGTAATGAATTATATAATCCAAATGTGATCACACACAAACAACACAGTCATGGAAATGTTCTTGCTTTTGATCACTTTTGTCACACACAGATCACCGACATGAAATTTTCTTTCCGTTGTGCACTTTTCTTACATGCACAAATTCCAGTACTTTTGTATGTGGCACTTTCAATATTTAGTCAACCCAAAAACAGTCTGTACAAAACAAAAATGACAAAGTCCAGTCCTTGATTTAGTCAAGTATCAGGTTGTACTGCTAGGAATGAGTGTGTAGGAACCTACTCACTGCTGGTGAAAAGAAAAAAAGCAGCCACGATCCTTGCACAAAGCCACCTTACACATCACACACTCATGTGTTGACTGGATGGCATTGCCTGCTGGGGTTTTCCTGCCTTCCTTCTTGCAACAGACACAGTCCTTCTTGCCTCTGGCAGACTGGATTTTGGAAGGAGTGTGTTTGTGCTTGTCTGGATTGTCATGAACGACGGGACGGCGATCCGTTTTCGACCCTTGAAACCATTCACCATGCCCATGACAATCTCAGTGTGAAAATCCACATGCAGTTTCAGTGGGGCATCTGCAGAGTTTTTGTAGATTACAAAGGCATTTACTGCAGCAGTGTCCAGGCAGAAGAAGAAACATATTTCCACCACTTCATGAATTTCTGCTTGCAACAATAATATGATCGCAATTGATCATGCTTGTCAACACCGTTGTAGTTCTTGGTATAATCAGCAACAGCCAGGGGCCTAGAATACTGGCTTTTTTCAACACCCCCTGCACCTTTTCTGACAAGCTCTCCATCGGTTCCATCATGGACAGAAGTAAGAAGGGTGACCTTACGACGGTCAAACCAAGCAACAGCCTGAAGCTTGCCCTTCAAATCACCATAGCCAATCTCACGAAACCAGCGCTTTGTGTCCCCAGACTTTTTGACACATTTTGCTGGCTTCATATCCTGTGGCAGACCCTTCCTGTTATTTCGCACAGTCCCACATGCCAAGGTTTTCTTCTGAAACAGATACTGAATGAGGGGGACTGACGTGAAATAATTATCAAAGTAGATGGTGTGCCACTTGAAATAATGGGGTTCTGACAAGTGTTTGACAACACGATCCCCTAGGGCATCACCTGTCCCAGCAGGCACATCATTGGTCTTCCCAGTATATACTGAATAATTCAGCATATAAAAAGAATCGGCATCACACAAAGCCCACACCTTGAGGCCCCACTTCGTTGGTTTTGCAGGCAAGTACTGCAGAAAACCACAACGACCCTTGAACTTGATCATTGCCTCATCTACTGTGATGTTTTGCCCAGGTAGAAACTGCATAGCAAAACATTCTTGTGTCATGGAAATGAGAGGTCTGACTTTGAACAGGGGGTCATACCAGCCTGACCTCTGGGAACAAACTGAGTGGTATCAGCGAGGTGAAAATACTGGTTCAGCTGTTCAAACCTGTTCTTTGACATGACACTTGACACCCAAGGATTGAAGAAAGGAGAAGAGTCTTTCCAATAAAAATCACGATGAGGAACAGGGGCCATGTTCATAAACATGAGAAGACCAACAAAAGCTCTGATTTCATCCACAGTGGTTGGCTGAAACTTATCCTCAGGAAGACCAGCAGCCATGAGCGTTTGTCTTGCATACAGGTTGGTTTCCCTGGCCATGAGATGGAATGCGTCCAAAGGAAAAACAAGTGAAAAATAATCAAAAGGTGTTCGAAGATTCACTTGTGGACGTGGGGGGCCCCTGTATGCATCAAACACACGAACTTCAGTCCGAAAGTCGTCGTTTGACCACTGCGATGACTGTGCACATCCACCGACATCAGTAGCACCTGCGTCACCTGCGTCGCCTATGTCGAGTCACTGTCACTACTCGCATTCACTCCTTCTGCAACTTCATAGTCACTGTCGCTGTCTGCAGAGTCGAGATCAATGTCCGATTCATTCCAGTCGTTATTATCGGTCGGCAACACATTCATATTGAACATTTGGTCCACAGTCAAGCTCATGTCACTATCACTGTCAGAGTGCGACATTTTGAACGTCGTCGGAAGTCGATGGGATGACCAAAATAATCGATTAAAATTCGAAAAAAGCCACAAAACCGCTCTTGCAAATGGCGCTGAAGAAGGTGTGAAAGGCCCGGATAACGACCGGTTTGTCTTATTACTGTAGTCAACCCAAATACGGGAGGCACACCGAGACAATCAGCCTACTGACGAACGGGCGGTATAGGGCGGATCAGGAGCCTGAAGGGTCGGGCGGAATAGGGCGGAACGGGGATAGAAAGGTTAATAGCGGCCAGAGACAGCAGACTTGGATGGTTTATTTCATTTCAAGGAAACATTTGTCGCCCACCCCCATGGTACAGTGGTCAGTGCTGATGGCTATGGCCCAGGAGGTGATGGAATCAAACCCTATCAGAGCATTTACTTCGGCTCCTGATGGCTCTAGCCAGTGTTGATGAGTGTTGTGAGTTCAAATGGGAGGGCTGAAACCACTTCATCAAGTTTATCACTTAATGGACCAATCCTTTGACTAGTGCTGCTCAAAATTCATGACCAACACTGCAGGTGTCAAAATCTACTAGACCTGGTTGACAAAGAGCGAATTTATGTAAGAATGATAAGCGGAGATCGGGCATATAGTCCTGTATCAAAGTGGAACTCCTAAAGCATCATCTTTACCATCCTTCATCCTCACTGATCATCATTAACAACAATCAGTCAAATTCTACGCCCTTCATGTCTGCTCTGACTGTATCGTCAGCAATGATTTCCTTTCCATATCCAAGAACACCGACAAAAATTCCAAACACTGGCAAAGCATTCTGTACTCTTAAGGTCAAATCCTGAAAGTCAAAGCACCTGCATGGAGTTTACAAAAGCAAAAAAAAAAAAAAAAGGAAAAAAAAAGATTTACTCAAAAAACTACAAAAAAAACCCAAATCAAAAGGAAAAAATGGAGAGAAACCCCGTCTCACCGGATGGCCATGTTGGTGGTGGCCCTTTCCGTGTGCGTCAGCACCTCCACGATGCCCACCAGCTCCCCTCGTCCGTACTCCCCCACCACCTCCTTCTTCCCCCAAGCAGCGTGATCACGGAGCGCAGACGCCCCGTCAGCACAATGTACACCGAGTCAGAGTTGTCCCCCTGCCTGAACAGCGCCTTGCCCGCCTCTGTCATCTGCCAGTCGAGGGCGAAGTCAATCTGGCGAACGAAGGGGGACATGCGCCGCACGGTCATCCGGCCCATGTTGAGCACGATGAAGGGCTCTTCACGCATCATGCTGCAAAGTGAAGACAGATCGTCACCGTCACTACAGTCAATTCATCCCCCACTCCGTTCCATTTCTGAACTTTTTATCCTGACTTGGTTCAATTTCTGAACTGTTCGTCCTGACTCAGTTCACTTCCTGAACTGTTTATACTGACTCAGTTCAATTTTCTGAACTGTTTATCCCAGCTCAGTTCAATTTCTGTCTGAGCTGCCCATCCCAACTTGACCTAATTTCTGAACTGCAGCCCTAACTCTTGTCACAGGTGATCATTTGTTGGAGAAACAGAGAGGGAGAGAGATAGAGAAAGAAGGAGAAAGAGAGAGAGACAGAGAGAGAGACACAGAGAGAGAGAGAGAGAGATGAACATGAATACACTTGTAGCAGCTTCGTTTTGACCTTGGTGATGACAGCGAGAATAAAATCAACAAGTAAAGAAAAACTCATGAGCCAAACCTTGCCTTGGGGATGGCAAGAACAGCAATACCATCAACCAAAAGTAACATACCTCCTGAAGCTGTAAACCATGACTGGAACTATGTCAGCTGGTACATGTTATTTACCTGTAAAGACTTACCTTAAATGCTGACCTTGGTGAAGGTGATCAGAACACAACCATTCACACGTGAATGCAAAATGTACTAGGTAGCTTAGGTGAAGAAATCAAGAAGAACGTAACCAACCAGATGAGTGTGATTATCAACTGAACCACGTCTTGGTGACATTAACAACCTGCTCACAACGGTCATGAAAACACCTGACAGGCGGAACAAACCCACCTGTAGAAGTTGGCCTTGGTGATGACGGCCAGAGTGACGTCCGTCTTGGCCCTTGTGGTGAAGAATGACGGCTCCCCGGTCAGCACGGGCAACATGTCCATCATCTCACCCGGCGTCACTGTGAACAACTTGACCTGAAAAACACAAGGGTCACATATAATGCGGGTCTCTGTTGATGAAAAGCAAAAAACAAAAATAACAAAAAGACCTGAAATTCTTAGGGGGAGTCGCACGCATGCTTCCTTTTCCCTTCTGGATAAAACCTAAACAATTCAATGTAATGGTACTTTCTGAAACAGTTCTAACAATAAAGTGGCGTACTGTCCACTTTTCAATGCAGATGTCATCAGGACACCATTTTTTGTACAGCTTTTACTTCTTTCACTTTTATAGCATCTTATTGACATACGACATCAAAGCATAGCACCATTTCTCCTCTGGCCAAGCAGAAGAATTAAAACTGCCCGCTCTGGAAAGTTTCATGAGATTTCATGATGTTGCGGTTGACTGCCAGCAAACCAAAAACACTGCAAGTGTGTGAAAAGATTTCACAGCAGCTTTCCTCATCTGCCCTGGGGTTTTGTCTTGGGTTTTTTTTCCCCTGAAAATTGTTTTTAGTGGTTCCTTAGTTTCACATTTACGAGCAACAATAATGTTATACATGTGTCATACACTCTTGACCTTCACCTTTACTCTTAGAGCATAGGGCACCAGGAAGAGAAACAAAAATAAGGCTGACGCTCACAGTGGGTAAGGGAAGCAACAATAATGTTTACATGTGTCATATACTCTTGACCTTCACCTTTACTCTTAGAGCATAGGGCACCAGGAAGAGAAACAAAAATAAGGCTGACGCTCACAGTGGGTAAGGGAAGCAACAATAATGTTATACATGTGTCATACACTCTTGACCTTCACCTTTACTCTTAGAACAGGAGGCACAGGAAGAGAAAGAAAAACAAGGCTGACGCTCACAGTGGGTAAGAGGCCACAGACATCCTTTCAAAAGGTACTTTTAAAACAAGATGCACACACATGATGACGACTGTACTGTTTCTGATACAATTTCTTCTGTAACTAATATAAGGAACAGATATTTGTAACACAACCGGAAGCTCAAATCAAACAGTTACGTCCAATAACAGTAGTTACAATATAGTAAAAAGTCAAACGGACAAGTAGCTCGCACATAGTCTAGACATTACCTCTTTATGTCCTTCCCTCACTTCTACACCCCTTCATGCACTCATGTACACTGCATACAACTACATCCCTTCATGCACTCATATACACTGCATACAACACATGTAAATATGCGCATGCACACACACACACACACTCACTCAAACACACACTACACACACACACACACTACCACACATCACTCACACACACACACACTACACACACACTCACACACACACACACACACACACACACACACATACACACACACACACACGCACACTCTCACACACATACACACACACACACACATATCCAAGAGCACTGACCTCTTGGTGGCTTCCCCCACACTCTGTTGCATCACGTGCAGTGTACCTCTCACCACAAACACCAGGTTGGCATCCTGTGCAACCCACAACACACAGACATAATTCGATAATTTGGTATATGTTGCTTATAGCCCAGCCAACCACAAAGGGCCACATCAGGGCAATCACTGCGTTGAAGTCAACTCACAAGTCTTTTTTTTTTTTAAAAGAAAGAAAACATCACATGACAATAACCCACAGAAACTGATAGCAAAAATAAAAGGTGGAAGAAAAAAGGGAGAAAAAAGCAAAGAAAGAAAGAAAAGAAGAAAGAAATGAAAGAAGAAAGAGATGCAAAAAAAGGAAGGTAAGAAGAAAAAGAAAAGAATGGAAAGAAAAAAATCCACAAAAATAAAGAAGAAAGTAAAGAGGGAAGAACAGAAGATCGAATGAAAATAAAAAATCCACAAAAATAAAGAAGTAAAGAGGGAAGAACAGAAGATCGAATGAAAATAAAAAATCCACAAAAATAAAGAAGAAAGTAAAGAGGGAAGAACAGAAGATCGAATGAAAATAAAATAAAAGAAAACACAGGAAGTAAACCAAGGTACGCAGATAAAGAAGGTCAGAAGAAAAGAAGGGGGAAAAAAGGTAAGAAGGAACGAAAACGAAGGTGAGAAGAAAAGCTAGGTGAGAACAGAATGAATATACCAAGAAGGAAGGAAGAAACACGAAGGAATGAGAGGAAGGAAGAAAGGAAGAACAGTACATAAGGAACTTAGGTTTTTGTGCCCAAAACCGAACATGTTCTGAAGGGGAAGAAACTTTGCTAAAATGAAAAAAAAAAAAAAAAATGAACCTCCACTCCCCACCCCACTCAAAACAACAAACAAACAAACAAAAAAACAATGCGAGTGCTGACCTGATCTCCCTGTTTGCACAAAATGGTGCCAGCTTTGACTCGCTGCAGATTCAGCCTCCCATCCAGCAGTTTGGGATTCTGCACACATCATTGCTGTTCTTGAACAAGTGAACAAGTTTTCTTTTTATCAAGAAAACTAGGGGAACTATATCAAAGGACTTTTCATTTGTATTCTTTTACATTTGCCCTGAACGAAGGAAAACATGAAGTAGCACCAAAAAGTAGCACAAAAATATATGTGAGAAAAAAGAACGGAGAATCCCAGAGAAGGCAGAATTCTGACCTTTCTCTCCCTTTGTATGAATTCTGGGTTACGAAAGCATGCTGATAATAAAAACATACATTTAGCTATGATACAGTGACTCACATGCAGAGGTCAGATTATAAGTGGTGTGTCTGTGAAGCTTCCGAGCCTATGATATGAATACAGGGGAATATTCGAGCTTAAGAACGTGGACGCAGGTGTGAATGTCATGTCTGCATAGATGTGTTCAGAAGGTGGATGCTTACCTGCCTACTGTGCAAAAAGCAGCATACAACTCAAAGAAATTCAACCTGTGATGCCAGTGTCTTGTGCTATAAGAAGCAAATGGATCTTTTCATTGCAAGTAAAAAACAAAAGGCAGCTAAACTACAGCAATGGCAATACACTGAGAATCAAAATCTTCAGAGATGGGGGCATGAGTGATTTTCTGTCAAGGATTAATGCAAATCTAAGTGCAAATACCTGAAGAACCCTGAAAATGATAACGATGTATCGCAGTCTGTATGGTTAAAGGCAAGTCAATTTTAATATTTTGGCAGGCAGAAGCTATCTCTGATGTGTATCTAAACAGGGTTGAACAGGAAAAGGAGATGTGTGACAGAGAGAGAGAGAGTGAGAGCGTGTGTGTGTGCGTGTGTGTGTGAAAAAGAGCAAGAGAGAGAGAGAGAGAGAGAGAGAGAGAGAGAATGTGTGTGTGTGTGTGTGTGAAAAAGAGAGAGAGAGAGTGTGTGTGTGTGTGCGTGTATGTGTGCGTGTGAAAGAGAGAGAGGTGAGAGAGAGAGAGGTGTGTGTGTGTGTGTGTGTGTGTGTGTGAGAGAGAGAGGGGAGAGAGAGAGAGAGAGAGAGAGAGAGAGAGAGAGAGAGAGAGAGAGAGAGAGAGAGAGAGAATGTGTGTGTGTGTGTGTGTGTGTGTGTGCGAGTGCGTATGTGTGTGAGAGAGAGAGAGTGTTGTGTATATGTGTGTGTGTGTCTGAGTGTGTGTCAGGACTGGGGATGGTTGGGTGGGGGGAGAACTTCACTGCCACAAGGATGCCTGCAATCTCACAGCCCATCACCTTCAGCCCAGGATGCTGATGAGGTCCTTCCGGGCCAGCTCCAGGATGTAGTCGTCTGTCACTGTCCGCATCACGTCCACTGTTGGGTCGCTCGGCAACGAGTGACGTTTTGAACTGCTTTTCGGCATGACCCCAACACTCCCTTCCTCTGACGACTAACAAATCAAACAGCGGCACTGATAATTACCTTTTCTCGTTTACTATTTACGGCCCACAAGCTGGCACTCAGCCACGGCAGAGCTGAGACCAGCTTGAAAAGATAAAATAGTCAAAATCGCTACCAGGTCATGTCACTAAACAGTCACAGCTGAAACAAAACCAAAAAAAACTGAACACACAGAGACCATGCGTATCTATGAGATTATTAATGCTGATTTCGTTCAAGTTCATATCCTGCATGACAAGAAGTGACAGTGATAAAGAACTGTCCTTTTAATACAACTGTCTAACACTATTGTAGACTATTCAATATTATTGTTTAACACTATTGTAGACTACTTAACAGCCCATGGCTGAATTGATAATGATGGCTCTGAAAGGAGTGTACACCATGCAGATGTTTGCAACTGCTTCACACTTCAGGGGCCGCATGCAGAGCTGACATTGATATACAGATTGTTTCTTCATTTTTTTTTCTTTTTTTCGTAACATTAGTGAGCAAACAAACTGTTCCCTTGTAAACATCAACAACATCTCCACAGACATATGCACAGCAAACTGCATCAACCAATATATTCTTTCACAATGTAAAATCTGTTAAGATTAGGACTTTGTTAATAAAGGTATCATTTTGCTCTACCAAATTAATTTGGTAGTAACATTCGCGTAAATTAAGAACGACACAAACAAAACAAGGCAGGTAGTTTACTCATGATGTGAAAACACCTTCAACTGGACTGGCCCACATTCAACACATGATCTGTATTTTGGGTGCGAGTGAAAAATGGAAAATCCCGTGATGGATCCATCGAGTAAGCAGGCACTATGGCCGCAGCTATATCTGGACAGCTGCAATGGCCTTGTGAGTAGTCAACAATTTGGGGGATAAAAAAACAACAACAGATAAAAACACCGTTTTTGTTCGTAGCACAAAGATTTTGTATCGGTGACAAGCCCATTTTACACAGAACTTTACACCACGAAAACAAGCCTGAAATGCACTGACCTGTTTGCCCTTGGCTTCGGCCCCCAGGGTCTCCTTGGGCGGGACTCGCGCCCTCATGAGGGCCGTGTTGAAGTCGGAGAGGTTTTCCAGTTTGTCCGTCTCTTCATCCACGCTGCTCCTCTGCTTGGCTGCACATGATCATCAAACACAATCAGGTCACGGCAGCCAACCTCAAGCACCTGCTCAGGGCTGTTGCTGGGTTAGGGGTGCCACCAACACAGACATAGGGACAGGTCTCACAACAAGCTGTGCAGACACTTTTTTCATGCCTCCTTGTACAGACATATGCCGCTGACTGCACAGCAGGTATTATTTTCCATAAAATGCCACAACTGTAATAATAATAATAATAACAATAATAACAACATAGCATCTATAAAGCGCCTTACCAAAGGTTCTAGGCACTGACAATCCACACTCTCGTGTACACAATGGGCTGCCTACCTGGTAAATGCCGGCTGAAGAGCTTCCTGCCGGCGCTTTATTCAGTCGTTTCCCGGTGTCATCCAGTCAATATCAATCACTCAATTTCCTTGCTTCTTTCATTCTTTCCATTTCTCACACGTTATGTGTAACGTGTCATCCATACCAATGGCCAAACTGGCCTTCTCTTCCAAAAGTTGGTGATGGGATTTGACATGTGTGCAAGATGTTATGCGTGCATTTACACACGGAACCTCGGTTTATAAGTCTCATTTGAAAGACCCTTTGGGAAATGGAGTCAGACCCAATGCTTACACCAAGGGATTTCCCCCCCTGTACCAAACAACCTGGTGGAGATTAGAACCCACAACCCCAGGATCACCAAGATTACCATGCAAGCCTGGTGCTCTACCAATTGAGCTATTCATTAGTATCTGTAGCTTCATGGGAAACTTCACTGGATGGGCTTGATGGCACTCTTTGCAGGGGTGCACTTATATTTGCTTTGTGACTAAAAAATCATAAGTCTCAACTGCTGCCATGGCACAGTGTTTAAGACTGTTGGTTTCCATCGGTAGATTGTGACTTGAATTCCTATCAGAGCCATTCACTAGTAGGATTTTTCTGCCCTGACCAGCTCCTACCAAAGCTGAGCTTGCCAGGGGCTCAAATGGAACACTGGAACAACAAAGTCGCGTTTCACTGAACGGATGCATCTCTGAGAGTGTTGCTCAAATTTCTTATCAACACTGCAGGTTCTGTATCTCTCAGACTTGACTGACATCGGGATACATCACGAAAGTAGGTGCAGAGTATAGCCCAGTCATGCAGTCACAGACCAGAACCGAACTTCATAGCATTATTTTCATCATCCATCATCGTCATTCTTATCAATCAATTTAGAAAAAGAAAGTCGAATTGGGTGGCCTTCATGCTCTGCTCTAGGGTGACCCAAGTTTTGATTCCCTCACTGCAACAGAGCCCTTTGGGTGAGTTTGTATCCAGGTAGAAAATACTGACAATTTGCATCGGGATTTTGCGGGATGGAGGGGGTGGTGCCTTCTGAGGAAAGACACTTATCACACTGGCTCAGAACTCAGCAATCACTGTCATCAGCAGGGGGCTCAGCAGGTGGTGTGTCATACCTACACTGATCAGAACGGGCCCACGCTGAACCCTCTGAGATGACTCAGCAGGTGGTGTGTCATACCTCCATGATCAGAACAGGCACCGCTGAACACGTCTGAGATGACTCAGCAGGTGGTGTGTTCATACCTAACAGGCACCCCTGAACACCTTGGATGACTCAGCAGGTGGTGTGTCATCCCTAACAGGCACCGCTGAACACCTCTGAGATGACTCGCAGGTGGTGTGTCATACCTAACAGGCACCCCTGAACACCTCGAGATGATCAGCAGGTGGTGTGTCATACCTACATGATCGAACAGGCACGCTGAACACCTCTGAGATGACTCAGCAGGGGGTGTGTCATACTACACTGGATCGAACAGGCACCGCCGAACCCCCTCTGAGATAAACTCAGCAGGTGGTGTTTTCATACCTAACAGGCACCCCCGAACACCTCTGGATGACTCAGCAGGTGGTGTGTCATACCTAACGGGCACCGCCGAACCCCTCTGAGATGATCAGCAGGTGGTGTGTCATACCTAACAGGCACCGTGAACACCTCTGAGATGACTCAGCAGGTGGTGTGTCATACCTAACAGGCACCGCTGAACACCTCTGAGATGATCAGCAGGTGGTGTGTCATACCTACACTGATCAGAACAGGCACCGCTAAACACTCTGAGATGACTCAGCTGCAGTGCTCTGGTGAGTCGCCTCATGGCGATGTGACACTGCCTGCTCCCATGGATATGGTGCCCCCACTTCCAGACACACCAGGGTGTGCTTGTGGACGGCAAGCCAGAATGAGCAACATGAAGATGATGCTACTGAAGTGGCATAAAAATAGGACAGCTACACCACCACCCCCCTGCACTCCTAAAGCCCTTCGATTCTCAGCAGGTGGGCCTCAGTATAGGGTGTCCTGCACGTGTTGGTTTCAGAAGTCCCCACCGACCACCACTGAAGAGACTTTACAAAGCTGTACAGTCTCCCTCTGATAGGATGCTTCATGCTCTTTTGACATGAACTGCTTCCCTGTGGAAAATTTGGGTGCTCAGGCTCAGGCAGATCAACTTGGGTGTTGCTGTGCGTCTGAGAGCTGGGGAATGACAGGCTGGGGAGCCCATGACGCTAAAGGGGTTTAGAAGATAAGACAGCAAAGCAAAACATACCACATTCACTTACTTCACTTCGCTTATTTCTTGACGGCCATTCATTTCGTCTGCTGAGCGTATAGTTGAATACTTTGGTCATCAAGTGTAATTTTTCTTGATTTTTTTTTTCCAAATATGTTCAAAATATGATGTCTTTGATGAAAACAAGCCTATTTCTACTATGTGTCGATTCAATTAAATTTTTCCCTGCTAATCAGTGGTCCGAACTGTGGCATGCTCTCTTCCCATATGGGTTACTTCAAATGCGCCGTTTTGACGATGTCTCTTCAAACTAAAGTGGTTGTCATTTGCAAAATTCTTAGATTTGAGCCTAAAAATTTGAAAATACCTGTTTTCAGCTCATATTTGTAAGACAATGAATGACATTGTTGGAGGCTGTCTGTGTAGACAATTTTGGACTCATGGCGCCATGACAGCTCAGAAAGTTGCAAGACCCCACAGATACAACGAAATAACTTCAAACTTTAATGGCAGAGCGAGAGATGACCAAGAAGGTGGCAATCAGCGTCAAAGTCACAGTGCAATTCCAGATTTTTCTATACAAAAAAAAACAAGCAAGTGACAGTGACGGGCAGTCATAAACATCAGCGACACAGAAACGACCTAAACCAACAAGCAACAACAACAAAAAATTGGCCGTGTCCCCCTAAACTTATGCTCTGCATAGTTATGCGGGGATTGTCTTCAGTTGTGACAACTCTAGCATAACATTATCGTCTCCAAAATCCCCAAAGTTGGAATATGACTGCCCCCCATGGCGGGGTCAGCCCTGATGTGGCCCTTTTCGGTCGGCTGGGCTATAAGCAACATTATCTTATTTACATGGCCGGGGGGAATCAAAAACGGTCACACCGTCATGTTCTCATCCCCCGCTGATGAATTTGTACCACAGTGTTCAAGTACTTCAGCTGTTTGGATGATCCCTGGAGTCTTTAGCCAGGATACGACAACAAAATTAACTTACCAGCAGTGCTAAGAGGGTCGCCTTCGGTGGTGGAGGCGGATCGGCCCCGCCCTTTTTCTTGGGAGATGGCGGCATGGTCGTGTGGCACAGAGCCTGGATGTGTAGGGACTTGAAGTCAGCGAGGGGAACCTGCACAATGCCGCGGTCATTGGTCATTGGGGTGTGCAAGAGATGTCAAAGGAGCATGATGGTATGGACTGATTCACAGAGGTCGTTGAGAAGAGAGAGAGAGTGTATAAGTGTGTGTGTGTATGTGTGTGTATATGTGTGTCCCTGTGCGTGAGTGAGTGTGTGAGTGTGTGTGTGGTGTGTGTGTGTGTGTGGGGTGTGTGTGTGTGTGTTGTGTGTGGTGTGTGTCCCCGTGTGTGTGTGTGTTGTGTGTGTGTGTGTGTGTGTGTGTGTTTTGTGTGTGTGTGTGTGTGTGTGGTGTGTGCATGTTTTGTCCTGTGTGCGTGTGGGTGTGTGTGTGTGTGTGTGTGGTGTGTGTGTGTGTGTGTGTGTGTGTTGTGTGTGTGTGTGAGTGTGTGTTGTGTGTGTGAATATGTGAGAGAGAGAGGAGAGAGGGAGAGAGGAGAGAGATAGAGAGAGAGAGAGAGGAAGAGAGAGAGAGAGAGGGGGGGGGGAGAGAGAGAGAGAGAGAGGAGAGAAACAGAAAGACACGAATGAGAGAGAAAGAAGGGAAATGTGTCAATTTTTCTATTCATGGAAAATGTTTCAGGCTCTGCTTATCTCCTATCGGTCTTTGTTGTTCTGCTCAATTCTTTGTCAACACAAAATGCAAGAAAACACAGAGAAAAATGGACGTGGGAAATGGAGTTAAGAGTTTCTCTGAGAGAGAGAGAGAGAGAGAGAGAGAGGAGAGAGAGAGAGAGAAAGTGTGAGAAAAGGTAAACTGGATACAGTGAGAAGGAGAGGAGTTGGAGGGAAAGAGACTGGGAGAGAAGAGAGGACACAGACGCGGGCGAGATGGGCAGGATACAAAGAACGATAACGGAAAGGGATGGGAGAGGACAGATATAGAGACATAGACCCAAAAAAGGGAAGGAAAGGGATATAGAGAGAGCAGAGAATGGGAAGAACAATGGGGGGTGGGGGGGGGAACAGGATGGAGGAATGAATATGAAGGACAGAGTGAGTGAGACTGGAGTACGAAAAAGGCGAAATGGAAATGGAATATGTAGACAGAATGAGAAAGAGGCAGGGACAGAATCAGAGTCAGAGACTTGAAATTTAAAAAAAACAAAAACATCTCAATCTCTACTAACAAATATCACGTTAAATCTCTAGCAATAAATGTCCCCCTAAAGGACATCTTTCTAATAACAACAACAAACTACTCACACACACACACAAACACACTGGAAAAAAAAATCAAAACAAACACTTTGCAAACATTATTCTTTTATACTGTCACATAACTAACTTACGTTGTTGATGAGCTCATTAGACAGACCCAGATAGTTGTGAAGAGCCATAAAAGTCACCCTCTGCAGTCGAATCATGATGATCTGGAAACAGCCATACACTGATAATGTGCATCTCTTTTGGTGATGACCTTATCAAGTGCTCACAAGAAGTTGGATCTACAGTCACACGCACAGCACTGATATGTGAATGCACACAGACACTCACACACAAAGACACTCACACTCACAGGGAACATGATCAGTAAATGTACATAAAGAAAGAAGCATCAGTGAAAAAAAAAAAACCATCGCTTGCTGCACCGCACTCGTTATTTCAGTACACACTTTGCACGGAACTTCGTTTCTCATCTCATTCCAAAGACTAGCACCAAGGACACTCCGAACACCACTCATGGTCTACCAAAGAAGGACGATTTACAAATATATAAACCAACACTTAAAACCTAGACATGGGATTTCCTGGCTTTATACGCTGGTGTGTTTCCCACTAGACACTGCCACTCCACAAAAATAATGTCCACCTCCCTAGACTGCGAAGTACACTCAGATACACACTAACCCCAAAAGATTTATGCAAAAAGTTTGGGTTCACGAACTGAGCCATCCCAGCAGCAATATCTGACTCGCCTGAAAAGAATGTTTCAGTCCCAACAGGTTTCAATGTGCTTGATCGAGCACGCATATGGTGGCCCTCTCAAATGTCAGTGTTAAGATGTTTTCTTTCTTTTTTTTTTCCATATCAAATTTTCATCAAATAATTTGAGAAATTACAGATGTGCCAAAAGAAGACATTGCGCACAGATCTCACCACATAAGTAACACACACCTGTAGGACACAAAAATACATACACATAATATTCATTTTAACTTAAAATTATAAATGACAACAAAAGAAGAAGAAAAAGAAGAAACGTAAATGAAAAACAGCTGACCTACTATGCAAATGGTTAACAATTAAGTAAGCTTACACTAAAACACACAGCCTCTTTTTTTTCCCTTTTAAAGGCAGATATATGAAGACTTTTTTTTTTAATCAACTCAATTACATTGGACAGAAGCAAATGAAGGTGAGGTTAAACCACAGTGTCAAGATGCTCATCCTTTCCCGAACTTTTCCTGAACTTTGACACGCTATGACATCATCTCTTGTGTAGATCCTTCCTTCTCATAGTTCCAGAGACAACATTTTGCTTAACTTCTGCGCAGCAGCCTGTCTTTCTTTAGAACAACTAATTACTCATGATTTCAACACTACAACACAGAGGAACTGAACAACTCGGGGAATGTTTGTGTGTGCATGTGTGTGTGTGTGTGTGTGGGGTGTGTGTGTGTGTGTGTGTGTTGTGTGTGTGTGAGATCGAGAGAGGATGCAAGTGATACAGACAATTAAATGCAGAGTACATTTTTCCCCAGCTACACTGAAGGACAAAAAAAAGACATCGTAATCACTTCATTTTTCAGGTTTAAAACAAAGCAAGAAGGTATAAAAATGACCTGCCCCATTCTGACCACAGACTCATTGAATTTTCAAACATGGAGTTAAAAGCCAAAGCCGGCAACTGCAAACCAAAACACTACACATTTTTTGGAAAAGTAAAAGACACTGACCCTTCCCAGAAAAGACCTTGGAACACATTCTTCTTCCTATAAAGGCGGTTTGTTTCCTATTCATTTCTTTGTCCCCTGTTGACGTCTTTATTTCCCATGAAGGAGGCCATGTTTACATCCACGTCTTTTGGTCTGTCTGTCTGTCTGTCCGCAAGTTTATCCCACAACTACTTACCCCATTTTAACCAATCTTTAAAACACAAGAAATCTGGCCAAAGGACAAACCTATCAAACTTTGGTGTTGTCCTTGGTACAGATCCTGAACAACTAGCACAATCAGGATCTTTAAGTAAGATGATTCAAATATCTTTTTACCCCAAATCTACTCCCACCCACTAGTATAAAAACTCAGTGAAAAGACAAAAAATGAGCCCTGGGGATGACCACAACGAGTTTTGTTTGCTGACCCAAAGATCAACCAGTGGTCCTAGATGTGCTCAGCAGGATTACACATTTTTCCCCCTCCCATGAACACTGTGAATCACTGTTACTAATTTACCAAACTGCTGTGGAGGAGTCCATTTTATAAAAACACAAAAACTTTCTAGCAATGTGTATGTATTTCTCTATTTCATATCAAAACAAAACAACAACAACAAAAGGAAAAACAGGAAGAAACTATTTTGTTCCATACCAAGTATTATTTTGCCTTGGGGAAAATGATTTTATTTTCACTCAAAAAACAGCACTTTAACAGAAGTGTCAGCAGTTAAGGGGTTAAGCAGCTAGCGAGACATACTTGAGGATGGTAGAATCCATGCTGCTTTGGCCAACACTGTTTTGTATGGAGTGGGTAACCCTGCACAGACGAAAAATGACTGCTAAAAACTACATCATATGCAAGAGCTAACAAAAAAGATTTTTTAAGCTTGTAACACTTGCACAGTACCCCCTCCATACACCTACATTAATTCTCACTCACTCACGTGTGTATGTGCGCAATTGCACATAACACACACATACACACACACGCACACACACACATAAGCACACAAACACACACACACAAAGCACTCACTCACACACACACACACACCACACACACACACACACACACACACACACACACACACACACAGAAGCCTAATATCATCTGATATTCAGCAATAGCAGCAAACGTAATCCATATCGTGTAATACAAGAAAATGTTTTATTTGTTGATGACGCATTCAACAACTTACCGTAAGACATCCAGGATACTGAGTAGACTGTGAATGCTTCCCCTACATTCACCACCTTCACCAAGTGTTCCCCTCCGTCCTAGTTATGGAACATGGTATCACATAAAAAAAATTACATCTGTCATGAATTTTTGCTATGTGATAGATTATGTCATATGACAAAAAGTAAAATGATTATGTCCCATGATAAATAAGATTTTGTCATATGATAAAATATAAAATGAATTATGTCCCATGATAAATAACGTCATTCGGTTTCATTATGTCATGTGACTTCATCTTAAGAATTGTATCAAAGTCGGGGGGTCACATTTGTCAACAGAAATGCAGTGTTGAACAACATCAAATGCTCACAAATTAACCAACACATACACTGACACATGAAGCACACGCAAGGACACATTTACACACACACACTCACGCACTCATTACAGACAGCTGTAAACACACCTACACTTATCTAAACACTTACGCATACATACATATGTGCATATGAATGTGTGCACACACACACACACACACACACACACACACAACAGTCCCAACACGACAGCATAACAAACTGTTCAGAAACGATGATCTTCCATGATGTGACACTTTCCTCACCTTCTCACCAAAACAGGTGGAGAGAAACAAAAACATTTCACTGAATACACACCACGGCCCCTCACTGAGCATGTGTTGTGAACAAACATTGGAAGATAACAGAAAGAAAAAAAATCAAATACTGAGCATCATATATCAAAAAATCAGTGACTGGATATTTCATGATAAAAAACAATCACCATGGACAGATAGGTCGCTCTTCGTTCTTTGTTTGTACTGTCCTGAATGTTACATGTGATCTGTTTTTTTGCCTGAAGAAGACCCAAGAGGTCGAAATGCATTGTGTTTTGTCCTGTGCTTTGTTTGTCAGTGTCCTTGGCGGTAACTAACCCCCTCTCTTTCTAAACCAGTAATTAATCACATACTACACTATGAATATAAAAAAAATACAAAACAATTAATAATTAATTACATACCACACAATGAATCTTAAATAATAATAATAACAACTATACAAAACAATAAATAATCACGTACCACACTATGAATCTTAATGCCTCTTAAAAATGAATAACATAATACTTTATCCACATTCCATTTGCAGGTGCTATAAGCAACAAAAGCCGAAGCAAAGAAAAATGTTTTATGTCTTAACTGATTCTTGAAATTACTCATGGAGGAATCACATGACATAAAGTGAACTTCATTTTCTTCAACACTTCTACAAAGCAGACAGACACAGATGGACAGGGAAGAAAAGACAGAGACATGGAAACACAATGACATGGAAAGAAGTGGCAGCAGAACTAACAGACAGACATCAGACATGAAAATGCAGGGAAAAAAAAAATTCTTCAACAAACAGGTAACACGTAAAAGTTGGTAAGAAACATCAGAAATGGACGGACATCAAACACAGAAAGAGAAGAACACACACACAGTCACACACGAGGTTGATCCTGTGGCTGTTAAATGCCCTGCTCTCATTGTGATGTCAATTATGACTTCACCTCCACGTGTGACGAGTTCATACCAAAGTTGTCAGAATGGGCTTCGTACCACCCTCTGAAAATGGATACTTATCTCACACTGGCTCTGTGACTCAGAAATTATTGTTATCAGAAAGGGATTCTGTGTGATAAGAAAAGGCACCACTGAACATCCAAGAGAAAAAAAACCTCAGTGCAGTGTCTTCTCTTGCAAGCTGCCTCACAACAACCTGATTTTGACTGCTCCCCCCTGTGGACTGTTGGTGCTGGGGGCTGCCTAAGCATGAACCTTGATGTGGCTGTGTATGCAGGAGCCGGAATGAGCAGCACAGAGAAACACAAATGCCACTGAGAGGACCTAGAATTTCATACAGCAGGAAAAAATAAACAGTAAAGAAAAGAAAGAAAGAAGGAAAAGGAGGCAACCCTACCTTTTCCTTAATGAACACCTCCACCAGCCCACTCTGAACGACGTAAATGCAGTTGTCCTCGTCGCCCACGTTGAACAGGTAGTCCCCGCCTTGCACCTTCACCGTCTCCATGAACTTGCACAGTTCTAAGAAAAACGGTTTCTCCAGGTGGCCAAAGACGCTGAGGACCAAGGGAAGAAGTGTCATCAGGTCGGTTCAGTTGATGGAGCACTTCTGTTCATAGTGCATCTGTCTTTAATCCATTTATTTTGCAAACGAAAGAAAATAAACTTCCAATATAACAAATCTTGTTTTCGTGTGGTGTTTGAAACAGGATGGCTGGAAGAGAATCATCAACAACAACCAAAAAAAAAAATGATCATTTGCTTTAACACACACACACACACACACACGCACACACACTCACACACACACACACACATGCATTCAAATGCACTCTCCAGAGAATTACAATTCTACAAATTTCAGTTCACAAAACTCTCCATCGATAAGTATATAAACCACACACCTTGATGGTACGAAATACAAGCAGAAGGGAAGTGCAGCAAAGCGTCAGCTTCAGTTTACAAACAAGCTGTCTACACAAAGCCCTCAGGAGCTTTAACCACCCACAGAAAAGCCCATCATAACAAAACACCACCACACACAACTCATCCACAAAACGTATACACCAACTTGTAACACTAGCTGAACTACTGACATCCCTCAGGCAGACAAAAAAAGGGCTGCACCAAGGGCACCTGCCAACGGCCCATGTCGTGGGAGAAGGGATCCAAATGCTATCATCAATGCAACCGTAAACAAACAACATTCTCCTTTTGGTCATGCTGAGTCTGCTTCTCGAGGACCACACTAACCACACAGCCATATCATAACACATGACCTTATTTGGCAAGGCAGCTAGCCTTCCTGGACAAGCTTTCTGTCTTTTTTTTCCTTATCCTTACTTTCAGACTGTCTCAGTGAACTGCTCTGTTATGGCTCATCTATATTATAGACAGCTACACCCAGGATGTCTTCACTAAGATAAGATGGGACCACACTTCATTCAGGAGCTTTTTTTTTCTGCCGTTTCATTTAATAACAATGCTGGCAATAATTTCTGAACTGGTCTCCTTTTTGTTCTTTCATTTTTCCTATTATGCTTACAGTAAGACTGGCAATTATTTCCCAAATCTCCTGTCTCTCGCTTTGTTTTCTCTGTTACGCGACCAATAACACTGGCAAGTATTTCTGAACTGTCCCTTCAGGATGTCCAATAAATTTCTCTATTTATGTTCGTTCATGTCTGAGGGTTCAAAGTGTGTTGACAAATTTTGTCACGATTTTGCAAAGAGAATTAATCAATAGGGTACCTGATATGTGGTATCCCACATACCGTAGGGCACCACAGGCACCCCTGAACACCGCTGAAGTGACAGAGCAATAATGCAGTATCTCCTCTGGTGGGTTGCCACCTTCACAGCTCAACACTGACTGCTCCCAGTGGACTGCCGACACTGGAGCTGTGACAGGACCAACCTGGGTGGGGCAGTGTGTGGGTGAAAGAGAAAACGTGCTGAATCGAAATAACATCATTTGGGAATATGGTGTGGGTGTGTTGGAAGGTTGGACAATCTGATGGTCAAAAAACAAACAAACAAAAAAAAACAACTGATAAATTGTTCCCAAATTTTGAGTTTTATAAACTACAAAGAAAAAAAGATTGGCATAGAACACACACACACACACACACACACACACACACACACACACACACACACACACCTACCACCACCACCACCATAACCTCCACCACCAGCAGCAACAACAACTACTGATAAACTGATATTTTAAATCAAACAAACAAAACTCCAAACAAAGCACAAATCATGATTATGGGAAATTATCTATTCAAATAGTCCTTACAAAGAGACTTCACCGGATCTCCAGGAAAACGCAGACAAGAATAACAGTAGCAACAACACCGACCTGAACAACAGCACAGAAACAAATTTTTAACGGATTTTAAAGTAAATCCACCAGTTAACAGGGGCAAACAAATTACAAGAAAAAACATGACGTGTTTGGACGTCTTAGGTCTCCAGAAAACATAAACAATGTTCAATGTCCATCTTGCACCGACTTTGAGAAGATAAACGATTGCTCGTTCGTTTACATTGTCCTGAATGTTGTTTACCTTGCCTGAAAAAGACCTATGAGGTTGAACCTTGTGGTGTTTTGTCTTGTGATTTGTTTATCACTGTTAACCGGCAGACTTACTTTAAATTGCTTTAAAAATTTATATCAATTTCCACCTGCGGTCACCTCACTTTGAAACTTACAGCATACAAAGTTGACACTCACCGGACGCTGCGGAGAAGGTAGAAAATTTCTGGAGGAAGACGAGCATCTCCCTCATCGAAATCCGACCAATCAGCTTCCAGAAACTTGGACGGGGGCGTCTTCTTTTTCAGCTGGGGTAAACTGTTGTCCCGTTTCTGCAGAAACCTGCAACAAAGGTTCAGAACTAGAAACAGGTACATATATTTTTGTTGCTGTTTACATGATGGATATGATCTATTCACCTACTTACTTCCATGTATAATCAGTCATCTGGGGCAAATGGATCAGAAGCCAGACTGTTTTCAATACACCAGTGTTTGCGTGTCACTATATGTCAATGACTCAGCGACAGTTTTGTCACTTGAACCAAACAATTGTTCAAGTCTTGTAAATGTGTGGAGTTGACGAAAATCTTGTTCAAATCACACACTCCCCACAGCCAATTACCATTACATGATGAAACCTCTGTAAAATAAGACATATTCTAACCCTTAAGTTCTAAGACCCTTTTTTCTATGTAATTTTTTTTATTTAAAAGGGAGCCATAGCTTTATCTGCTTCATCTAAAACACTGACTGACAATGAGTTAGTTTAGATGTTGTCAGTGCACTGCTAACACACTGTGACCTGCAAAAGTTATAACCTAGGCAGGACAATTTTTTTTCTTTAAGTATATCTGAGCTTAAAACCAAGTGAAGCTCTACACAGCGTGATCTTAATCATTTAACTCCTACACGCCATCCTCTCCCACTGACTAAAACACACAGAATACTTTTCCCAGCACTTTTTTTCCCCCTTTCACCCCAGATAGGTCAGAGGTTGCTTGTTCCTTATACACGATGGTGGGATGAAGGCATTTCTCATTTCAAGAGGTAATGGTGGAATGAAGGTGATTATCATTTCAAGAGGTAATGGTGGAATGAAGGTAATTATCATTTCAAGAGGTAATGGTGGAATGAAGGTAATTATCATTTCAAGAGGTAATGGTGGAATGAAGGTAATTATCATTTCAAGAGGTAATGGTGAAATGAAGGTAATTCTCATTTCAAGAGGTAATGGTGGAATGAAGGTAATTCTCATTTCAAGAGGTAATGGTGGGATGAAGGCATTTCTCATTTCAAGAGGTAATGGTGGAATGAAGGCAATTATCATTTCAAGAGGTAATGGTGGAATGAAGGTTATTATCATTTCAAGAGGTAATGGTGGAATGAAGGTATTTCTCATTTCAAGAGGTAATGGTGGAATGAAGGCATTTCTCATTTCAAGAGGTAATGGTGGAATGAAGGTTATTATCATTTCAAGAGGCAATGGTGGAATGAAGGCAATTATCATTTCAAGAGGTAATGGTGAAATGAAGGTAATTCTCATTTCAAGGGGTAATGGTGGAATGAAGGCATTTCTCATTTCAAGAGGTAATGGTGGAATGAAGGCATTTCTCATTTCAAGAGGTAATGGTGGAATGAAGGTCATTATCATTTCAAGAGGCAATGGTGGAATGAAGGCAATTATGATTTCAAGAGGTAATGGTGGAATGAAGGTAATTCTCATTTCAAGGGGCAATGGTGGAATGAAGGCATTTCTCATTTCAGAGGTAATGGTGGGATGAAGGCATTTCTCATTTCAAGAGGTAATGGTGGAATTACGGCATTTCTCATTTCAAGAGGTAATGGTGGAATGAAGGTAATTCTCATTTCAAGAGGCAATGGTGGGATGAAGGCATTTCTCATTTCAAGAGATAATGGTGGAAATGAAGGGAATTCTCATTTCAAGAGGTAATGGTGGAATTACGGCATTTCTCATTTCAAGAGGTAATGGTGGAATGAAGGTAATTCTCATTTCAAGAGGTCATGGTAGAATGAAGGCATTTCTCATTTCAAAAGGTAATGGTGGAATTAAGGTAATTCTCATTTCAAGAGGTAATGGTAGAATGAAGGCATTTCTCATTTCAAGAGGTAATGGTAGAATGAAGGCATTTCTCATTTCAAGAGGTAATGGTGGAATGAAGGTAATTCTCATTTCAAGAGGTAATGGTGGAATGAAGGCATTTCTCATTTCAAGACGTAATGTGGAATGAAGGTAATTCTCATTTCAAGAGGTAATGGTGGGATGAAGGCAATTCTCATTTCAAGAGGTAATGGTGGAATGAAGGTAATTCTCATTTCAAGAGGTAATGGTGAAATGAAGGTAATTCTCATTTCAAGAGGTAATGGTGGAATGAAGGTAATTCTCATTTCAAGAGGTAATGATGGAATTATGGCATTTCTCATTTCAAGAGGTAATGATGGAATGAAGGTAATTCTCATTTCAAGAGGCAATGGTAGAATGAAGGTAATTCTCATTTCAAGAGGCAATGGTGGAATGAAGATAATTCTCATTTCAAGAGGCAATGGTGGAATGAAGGTAATTCTCATTTCAAGAGGTAATGGTGGAATGAAGGTAATTCTCATTTCAAGAGGCAATGGTAGAATGAAGGTAATTCTCATTCCAAGAGGCAATGTGGTGGAATTACGGCAATTGTCATTTCAAGACAGGATGGTGAAATTAAGGGAGTAATCAAACTTGTGACAGGTGAAAGATCACTGAACATGTTCATATAATGAAAGGAACCGTATTTGGTGGAAAAATCATCTTGCTATTCCATTTACTAATGGACTGTATGAACAATTTAAGGGAAGTAAAAAACAACTTTCACACTGTTCTTCACATATTTTTGTAATTTCCAACATATATCTTTATCACTCATGAAAAAATCTTTTAATTCATTTGAACACATACTAAACTTCAAAATCTTTTTTAAACACAATCGACTTCAAAATCATGTATCTTGGTGTTAGCACTCATGCAAAAAAAAAAAAAATCTTTGAATACATTTTGAAATGTAATAAACTTCAAAATCATGTACCTTGGAAATTTTGAGTTAAGTGTTGAATTTTCAAAATATGCCTTGGACAACAAAGAACCATCACACATGTGTCATCACCCAGTTAAAAAAATGAAACAACACTCGCACACCTGTGACAAAATGTTCACTGAAAAAACCTGCAAATATCCTCTACCTTTTTATTTCTTCATTTATGACACTTTTGTGACAGCCTAGCCACCCAGGCACTGCCCTTCAAAGACTGACGACACATGGAAAATTTCTATGCCATATAAAAAATCTCTGAATGGAACTGCTTTGCATAATAATACAATAATGATAGTAACATTACAACAAATTTTAACGTGACAGCTAGTCTACTGACAACCTTTAGGTGGTTACGGATAGGCTGCTTTAAGGATGCCACCTATTCTGCTTTGTTTTATACCTCCATATTAAATAAGCAAAACTGATACACACACACACACACACACACACACAATATATATATATATAAAACCACCCCATAAAAAGGGCCAACAGGCACAGCACAAAGACAGTTTTTGCAGCAGCCCTTTCAGTACCTACAGGCCAAATTACAATAAAACAAACCTTAAAAGCTGGCATGTTATAAATTGTAGTAAGACAACAAAAAAACACCAAAAAAAGAGTGTTGAGACTTTCAAATCAAAGACTTTACCCCCACAATCCCCACAGGGGTCATCCAGCTCCTGCTTCACGCTGTAACAACATTCATTCACAGACGGCCCAGAGGGTTACACACTGGCCTGGGAAGTCAGAGAATCCCAGACCCACTGTTCAAGTCTTGCATGGGGTGGGTTTCTTTCCTCCTCTTTTGCACAAGACCTTCTCTGGTGTCCCGAGTGCTAGTCTTTTGGATGTGATGGTAAATCACGCCCTACGCTCAGCATACAAGTAAAAGAACCCACAGAAACAGGGGAATGTTCCAGGCAAAATTTTACAGGAATATCCACTCTAGTTAATAAAACACAACGCAATACCATAACAATGTCAATGATTACTAACACCCCCCCCCCCCCACCCCCCTCCATTACTCCAAGTTACAGCCAAATGTTTAGACCTTGCGTGTTCTCTTAATACTACAAATGACAGCATTCCACAAGGACATACAATCACTTAATGTCAGGTTACTGCCATAAGGCATTATACAGTAACACTGCACCAGTAGTAGCAGTGGGTACAATTATCATGGAGGAAGTAGTAGATATATAATACTGCTCTAGTAGTAGCAGTAGGTACAATTATCATGGAGGGAGTAGAAGATATATAATACTGCACCAGTAGTAGCAGTAGGTACAATTATCATGGAGGAAGTAGTAGATATATAATACTGCTCTAGTAGTAGCAGTAGGTACAATTATCATGAAGGGAGTAGAAGATATATAATACTGCACCAGTAGTAGCAGTAGGTACAATTATCATGACGGGAGTGGTAGATATAAAATACTGCACAAGTAGTAGCAGTAGGTACAATTATCATGAAGGGAGTAGCAGATGTGAGTGAAAAAACAATGGGAAACAAAACTATGCAAAACTGACGAAAAGAAAAAAAAAAAAGATAATCTATTTGCATCTGGAAGGCTGAGAACAAAAACAGAAGAAAAAAAAGGTATTGGAAGGATGGATAGAAAAGAAATAAACTAATAAAGTAATGTAAACTGAAAGACATGAGAAAAACATACAGCTGAGGGAAAAGAGAGAAAAGGATAAGAATAAAGGCAGACTAAAGGAAGTCAAAAGAACCAAAAAAAGAAAGAAAAAAAAACAGACCAAAGAAAATGTTACTAGTTCACTGTTAATACATAAATTACACAGCATGTTCCTATTGTTATAGTATTTGTAGAGAATCAATACAAAACTGTGTCAGTGGTGTTAAATATCACACAGAACACACCTCCGTCAAACTGTCAGTGACATACCACCGCACACACTCACACACTTCAACAAGGACACACAATCAGGCACACTGACAGTAACATCCATAAACAGCAGCACTCTATACTGTGTGATAAAAAGACCATCAATCACCATTCAGTCAAATCTTATTTGTAGAACAATTTTTGTTTTCAAGCAAAATCATTTCCCCCAATAACCTGTAGGTCAAAGAGTGCCACGACCAATCAGGACTCACACTGAGGCAAAGCAAAAATCCCCGAAATTCTACCGGGTCTGTGTCGCGTATCCTCCCCCTCCTCCACAATCTCACACATCAAGTGCAGCATCCTCCACATTTTGACCACAACCGGGACCATTATTTATTCGTACAGCTTTCATCACTCTCATTTTTTTCAGCACTTGCTGATGAACAAGTTCAGAGCGTGGCAGTGCTTTGCATACAACAGAGCAGACAAAGCAGTGACTGCCTGCTCTGGCAAAGAAGTTCACACGAGACTTTGTACTGTCAGTATCGTCTGCCAGTATGCCAAGAAAGAGAACACCACTCATAACTTCCACTCACTTTCTTTTCTTGATTTTTTTTTTTCCCCACCTGAAATATTTTCTTGTCCATCAATTCTTATTTCTACATTTCGCCGAACCTGCAGAGTAGTGGGGGCCCTCCAAACACATGGACATCAATGCTGCTGCCGTCTGATTTGGGCACAGCAGGAAAACAGCACATCAGGGAACGACTGGCACTTCTACTGTCATCACTATTCTCATTACTGTCCATCTTGTCCTTCCTCACTGTCAGTTTGCGTGAAGTTTGAACACAAAAATCGTGTTTGTTTAGACGGTTAGACTGCTTGCCTTCACTGATTAAAGCAGTAGAAGAATCGTACAGAGTGCGGAAGACAAGGGTGATTCTGCTAAAGCTCACAGACAGACAGACAGACAAAGCAAACAAGTGTGTATGCGAAGGCGGTGTGAGAATACCCTGACACGCCCTCCACTAGCAGATGGAGTTTCTGCTCCACTTCTTGGGACACCCGAGTCAGACTCTCTCTATCAACCATCATCAAGAGCACACTTAGCCATTTCTTATTTCATAACCTTTTTTTGTGTGTGGTAACATACAAAATATAACTTGTCGAGATAGTGTGTATGCGTGTGTGTGTGTGTGTGTGTGTGTGTGTGTGTGTGTGTGTGTGTGTGTGTGTGTGTGTGTGTGCGCATGCATGCCTGTCTGCACATGTGTGTGTGTGTGTGTGTGTGTGTGTGTGTGTGTGTGTGGGTGTGTGTCTGTGTGTGTGTGTGTGTGTAAGTGTTCATCTGTGGTTGTGTGCTTGTGTGTGAGCATTTGTGTGACCAACTGCGTGCTTGTGCATGTCTGTTTGAATGTCTTTACTTCTGTGTGTGTGTGTGTGTGTGTGTGTGTGTGTGTGTGTGTGTGTGTGTATGTGTGTGTGTGTATGTGTGTATGTGTGTGTGTGTCCCTGCAGTGTATGTACATCTACATAGCATTTAGATGTGCTTGAATTCCAGGTGCATATGTTTCTGTATGTAAATAGATAGATAGATAGACAGATAAGATAAGATAATGTTGCTTATAGCCCAGCCGACCGCAAAGGGCCACATCAGGGCTGAGATAGACAGATAGATAGATAGACAGATAGATAGATATATAGATATATAGATAGATAGATAGATAGATAGATAGATAGATAGACAGACAGACAGACAAATAAAGTGACAGATTGACAGATTTCTTTTTTATACTTAAAAAAAAAGTCTTTGTTCATGTCAGTAACAATAAACAACGACAGCAAACATGGGAACATATCAACATGCAAACATTATTTTGAAAAAAGAAAACAGAATATGAAGAACAAGACAAATTGTTATGCTTATCAGACGTACAAATTAACAAAACAAACAAAAAATCAGTAAGCAAGCAATACCTTGACTTAAGTGTCTCTGTACGTGGGAGTGAACAGACATAACACTTTCTGCCCATTTATTTCCTTCTTCTCTTTATAACTCACACAATTCTCATGCTAGCAAAGATTTATTAATTATCACAGAACTTGATAATTTCAATAAAACAAGCACAATCACCAAGCTAACAATGGTTAATCAACATCTATATTAAAGGAAGGAATTTTTTTTACAAACAAAAACATTAACAATCAGACACAAGAAACCCATACAACATTACAAATGTTAAACAGATCTACAGCTGTTTTCAAATCATGCAGTACTGACACGGACAGCCAACCAACCTTCGAAATTTGGACAGCATGAGTCGCTGAGTCGACTTCCGTCGCCCCAGACCAGTTGGCCCCACCCCCATTGTATTGCGGGTAAAGCTTCGGACCTGAATAGAGGCACAAACATAGTGAACTATCACGCACCACACACACACACAAAAAAGTATACCCCCACGTACACAGGCACCCCCAGACAGGCAGGCACACGACATGACACACACACACACATGCACACACACACAAGCATGCATGCAGGCACACACACACATACATACACACACACACACAAATACACACACATACGCACATCACACACACACATCATACGCACACATGCACGCACACACCCACACACGCACGCTCGCACACACACACAAACACACGCACATAAGCATACACACACGCACACACACACAAACGCACGCACACAACCATACACACACACACACACGCACACAACACAACGCACGCAAAGTTCCCGACAGAATGAACAGAAACCATTCAGAGAAGTGACAGCGGCTTCTGTTTACAACATCTCTTATTAAGTAAAAGGGAAGACTCCTTCCATGATAGTCCGAATTTCATATCTCCACCTTCCAAAAAAATGTATTGGTCTAGTCCTTCTAGTCTACTGTGTGTGTGTGTGTGTGTGTGTGTGTGTGTACGTGTATGCTTGTTTGAGTGCGTTTGTATGTAAAAGAACAAATGAAATAAGATGCAACAATAGAAAGTGAAGAAAGTTACAACTCACCTTGCGTAACATTTTCCGTCCATAGAAGATCACTTTGTCCCTTTTCCTGAAGCGGTACTTTGGCTCTGGCACCTCGCTCTGGCTGGGCAAGACTGAAAAAGGTGTGTGTTTCTCTGCAGACTGTAAGCTTACTGTAAGCTTTGCCATGCACTTAATTCTCTGACTACCTGAATGCAGGGACTTCTATGACGTGAGATATACATACAAAATACTGACTCCTCAAAGAACCTGTTCAAAGATGTTCCTGTAAATGTGAAAGTTCCATTTAGCAATCAATACATTTCATTTTAAATGGTCATACGTAATGGAAAATGAATGTTTTAGCTTGCTTTTTGACAAATAGCAGATTCACCTTTAAACCAGGATTTACAGTTTAACTGCAGTCTTGCCTTTCCGTTTCAACTGGATTTACAGCCCTTACATGGCCTCTTCAATCTGCCTGACCATAAACATCATGACCTGAACTAAATGTGCTCTTTCACAGCTCGGAATGGATTATGCACATCAGAACTTAGTTACCTTTGAATATATGCAAACAATGTTAGCACATTATTCATTAAAAGGGAATGAAGTTTTACCTTATAATGCAATGGCTTGGACCAGTTGAAGAATTGGTCTCAAAGTAGCGTATATCATTTACATACTAAACCCAGCTATTAGCTTAATTATTGATCAGTAAAGTATGATGGCTTTCATTTTCTGCTTTTAACATGCCGTTTTCCATCCTTAAGCAAATAAAAAAAAAATTTCCACATACATTTTGGAGTATCATATACTTCACTACAAAATTAATAACTTTCAACACAAATACATCAGTCAAGAATCAAGGAAGGCTTCAACTTTCTTAACTCCAACCCATCCACACATCCATCCACCTTCCCCACCCAACCAAAATCAACAAAGCGTATCCAACTGTTTTGTTTTGACTGTGAAAATGGTAAGATTTGCTCCAACATATATAACAGTCTCGTAAGCAGAAAACGTTCAAGCAGTCCATGGGTTAGAATGTCAAACTTACCAAATCTGTATCCGCACAAGTGAAAAATCTAAATTAAACCACTTACATAAAGTTGTAAAAGTTATTTAAGCGAAAAGCTCAATATCTGTTGTTTCTGGTGTAATGTTTGATTCATAGTAATTTAACACACTTACGTTTCATACTCGCATGTTGCAGAGCCCCTACATCTATGAACATCAGTTAATCATCTGAACTTTGACGTCCATTAACAGCTTAGGACACTGACACCACTGTAGATCTTTCAATCAAAATAATCTGGACAAGGTCAACTTTTCTATCATGTCTTCATTCATTGACAGAGTGCCCAACTCCTCCTCCAGTTAGATTACTATAGCTCATGTGACCTTTTTAACCCCACCATTAAGACAGCCACACTCGCTGACTTGGTCTTCAGGACAGTGTCTGAGACATTGAAGTGCAAGCTCTTTTGCACTGCGGTGGTTTTCTTTTTCCATTTGTACTAAGTTACTCCATCTACCCACACACGATGGCCTCTCAATGAAGGATGGAACAGGATCTTTTTTTTTCTTTTTGGTCTGATCGTCTATGCCACAAGTAGCATTATCTCCCTGTACCTCCCCTCCCCGCCACCTCTGCCTTCACAACCACACCTGGTATGTACCATCACAGCCCAGCTCTAGCACTCCACAGAGAGCAGTCAGTGTCAAGTCATCAAGAGGAACCCAGCGGAGGAAATACTGCTGGGCGCTGAATCGTTTCCGTAGGGTTCAGTGGTGCTTGTCCTGATCCAACAATGGAGACCACCACCTGCTAGGTCCCCTGGTGATGACAATCACTAAGCTGAAAGTGGGCTTCGCCCTCCATCGAGATCCCACCATATCTAGTGACAGTCCCCATGAACTTGACAGTACCAGTGGCGTGACACGAAGTCACCTAACCAGGGCACAGACAGGCGGTGCAAACTGAAAGTTAAGTCACCATGAGAGCAAGGCATAGAAGGTCACAGAATTCTATACTTTTTTTCATGTGGATCAACAAGAATAGAAAGGATGGGGAAAAAAAATCACTACAGCATTCCTTTCTGGTCAGAGGCTACCTAGCAAGGCTGCAGTTCAGTTCAGTTCAGTTCAGTGGTTTATTTAATGTCTTTTCATCGCCAGATGATATTAGACACTTAAAAAAAAATTAAAAAAAAGAAAAATAAAAAATAAAAATGAAAATAAAAAACACCTCCACGCTTAACTTATACATCCACATTAGTAACTTTCAAACCCACATCTGATATATGCATATTGACATGAGTGTAATAAATACCCTAGCGGTACACAAAGTTGTTGATCTTTATAAAAAATTTGCAACCTGTGACTGCGAAATAACCATGGCAATTTCAGCACATATGAACCATATAAGACAGTATTGACATTATCAATGTTATTCATCTGAATACCTTTCTCCTTCATAGAGTGGGGTCAACACTGAGCATTCAAACAAAAGATGATGTACAGAAATGTTTTCCTTGCATACACAAGAAATACCATGAGAATATTTAGTGTTCCAAGCATTCAACCTTAATTTATGAATTAATCTAACAATGTGCTTGGGCACGACGGTAAAGTAGCCATTTTTGACTAGAATTCTGCTTATGCATACATTTTTCCATAATTTGGATTAATTCACAAGAGGTAGATCTAAGGGATTGTTTAGTAAATTTTCCGTCTTTCTGTTTGCTCCTTCTTTTGCAGACTGTCTGCTATTTCATTCCACTTTATACCACAGTGAGATGGGACCCAACAAAAATCAATTCTTATGCCTAGTGTAATGAAACAATGCAGGAGATGTTTATTTCAAAAAGAAATCTTTTCTAGCTTTGGCAGTTTCAACGCTCTAATGACTGTAAAACTGATTTGGAATCAACACAAAGTAAATTTGATAGAAAGCAATTGATGTATCATATATGTAAGTCAAAGCCTTCAGTATTGCATATAATTCTGAGGTATGATTGAAAACCCCTTTCCTACATAATATGATTTCCTGACATTTAAGGTTGGTATTATAAAGCCTGAACCACTGTCAGAGGATTCCATTACCGACCCATCTGTAAACACTTTTAGATGATTTGGATAGCTGTTTCTAGATGTTCACGAACTTCAGTTGTTAAAATATTTACATTATCACTTTCTTTACCAAAGTGTATTTGTAATCAAAAGAAGCAATTAGGTGCTCCCAAGGAGGCATGGAGGTACTGCAGGAATTCTGGTATAGCAGTAATATCAATATTACAATGTGACATAAAGTCAGATGTGTAGTTTCTAATTGGTTGAATGTAAGATATGTTTTTAGACCTCCTAGAAAATCTTTACTGGAATCAATCAGTATTCTTCAGTAACTGAATTTCAACAGAAAGACTTTTGACAATATATTGGATACATCTATATTCGCTTCTCATTTAGAGGTAATATATTTGTTTCTTTAAACATCTATGAGTGTTTGTGTGCACTGGGACCTCCCAGGGCTAATTTCATGCCTTACTATCCAAGCTTTGCAATCTCTTAAAAGATAATTAGGTGCAGAGAAATACACTATCCTGCCATAAGTCAATTTCGATCGGACTAAAGAGATGTACAGATGTTAAAAGGGTATGACAGTCCTGACCCCATGGTTGACAACATATAATTTTAAGATGTTTAATCTTTTTCTTGTTTTTTATCAATTAAGTTTTCAATATGTGTTTTCCAGTTCAGCTTAGGTGTTAAAAATACCCCCAGGAACTTAAGTTTTTGTTTATATTCCAGAATCTGACCATCCAGCAAAAGCGAGGGTAGAGTCTTTGGGTTCTCACCATTGTTAAAGACATGTTTTTTCTCCAGATAGTTCTAATCCATTGTTCTTCATATATGAAGATAATTTATCCAATTCCTTTTGGTACATCTTCTGTACAAAATTATTGTTCTTTTATTGGAATGCTTCCTTAATGTACAATTAATCCAAATAGCAATATCATCTGCATATTGTACTACATGCATTGCTTTTGACATAGATTGGGAAGATCATGGATTAGGATGTGAACAACATGGAGCAATAACTGATCCCTGAGGAATACCCATATCAATTCCTAAAGGATGAAAATAGTTCCTCCAATCCAAATACATATGCTTTTTCTGTTAGGAAGCTTTTAATGTAATCAAACATTCTCCCAGAAACGCCAACATTTTTTAATTGTACAATAGCCTTGCGTGCCATATGCAGTCATAGGCTTTTTTAACGTCAAAAAATGTAGCCGAAGTACTTTTTCTACGGGAGAATTGCTTTTTAATGTGACTGGTCAGTTTCACTAAATGGTCTGTGGTACGACCTTTTCGAAAGCCCGCTTGCTGAACAGGAATCACACCACCTTTTCACAGTAAATAAACAATCGTTTTTGAATAATTTTTCTAAAAGTTTACCAACAGAATGTAGAGCTATGGGTCTGTAACTATGCACAGATGTCCTCGGTTTACCATCCTTGAGTACTGGGACTACTACTGAACTTTTCCAGATTCTTGGAATTAGTGCCATTAATCCAACATTTTGGAATAATGAATGCAGTAGTACTTTCCACGAAGAAGGTAAGTGTCTGATGAGTTGATAGGACACGCCATCAAGGCCAACAGCTGAATCATGTGAAGGATAGAATCTAGTGCTCTAGATAGTTCTGATAACAGTAAAGGCGAGTTTAGGAAATGTTCGTTTTCTTGTGGAGGAGCCATGTATTCGTCTTTTTGTTCCTCATTGTTTCTGTGATGACTGTTTTCTGGCTGAAGATTTTTAGATTGACTACAAGCTGAAAATAAATCTGAAAAAGCTTCAGCTTTATCCAAAGCAGTGGGGAAATCAGTTTTTAACTTTACTGGGTATGACTGAGTTTTATAGCAATTTTTCATTTCTTTACTTTTTTCCAAACTTTAAATAAATCTTTTGATTCTGATACCTCAGCTTCACAAAACTCAACCCAATACTTCTTTTTTGCTTGAGCAATAACTTTAGTACATTTATTCTTTTCTTGTTTCATGATTATAAAGTTTTCATCTGACTTATTTCTTATCCATGTTTGTAGCTTTTTCGCTTTGACTGTACAGCGAGTCTGCATTCTTCTGTCCACCATACGTTGCCTACATATTTCCAATCTTTTTGTATTTATATTTTGGGATAGTATTTCAGCTGCTAGTAATACTGCTTTTGAGAAATTTGCATAAAAAGTATCTAAAGTATCTAGATCGTCATTCTCAATTGTGATATATTTGCGACACAAGAGAAGTTTGAAAGGCTTCCAGTTGGCCAGTTTATAGTTAAATTTTGGAATTTTGCATTCAGAGATAGACGGTTCATCAAGTATGTTTTCATTAAAAAGTATTGTAATGGGAAGATGATCACTCCCTAAAACAATCTTCTATTGTGGACCAGTTATAGTTTACTGCTATGTTTGGGGAAACAAGTGATAGATCTATGCACTCGACTTGTGAGTAACTACATCAGGAATTCTCGTAATTCTACCGTCGTTTAACAAAATTAGATTCGAATCACAACAATATTTTCAACAAATCTATTAGATGTCACTTTACTACAACTTGTATCCCAAAAGGCTGCAGTGTTGGTGCAGGGAAATGGAACACCACCATCAGAGATGCATGTACATGAAGTGGTGAAACTTGACTCTGTGTGCGTGTGTCTGTCCACTTGATCACACATCACACTGGACTGTGGGCAGGGGCCGGTCAATGGTTAATCTGCAAGGGTTTCTGATGGGCAGTTGTCGACTCCAAAGAAAAAATCTCCTCTGACTTGGCTGTGTCAAACAGGACTGGATCCGCGATCCTTAGAATGTTAGTAACACAGAACGATGCTTTGAATCCATCAGGCCACCCAGATCCCTGTCATGTTACACTATGGACACTGTACCTTATCACCTGATGTAAGTACACTGAACACAAATCCTTAGCCTAAATCTATTAACACTGAAATTAAGTTGTAAATCACCCAATATTACATTTACAGCAGATGAAGAATGATCACAACCACCAGATACAAACCTTTCGACTTGTACTTCCATATTCCAAAGAACAGCACAACACACACAGTGAAGACCGCCACCCCAATCGTGATGATGATACTCTGTTCACAGAAATACTGTGTCATCATTATTTAAAACAACAGTCAAATCAAGTCGCTGTGTTGCTACAGTTGTTGTTGTTTGGATGTTACTTTGTACAGTGAAAGCCAAGTTGGTTGATCTTAACAGTTGATAACATTGGTATACTAGTCTTACACAGTAGTATACTTGCTACAGTAAACCTGGAACATACATCTTGACTCATGAACATGTCAAACAACTGTGTATGAATGCTGTCCTTGGCGGGGTTTATAGAGAGGAACTAAACAACCAATATCATGTCCAGGCTGTAGTGCAAACAAAACAACAACAAAAACAAACTAAGATTACAAACACTTTGATTTTTGCCACCCAGCTGAAGTCAGTCTTGATCTTTCTGAGTGTGAAACCTATCCAAATTAAAGTGATTAGCTTTAATTAGCCAAACAGCACCCTCATAAAGATGATACAATTGTCCTCTCAGTCTCAGCTGAACACTTTCATTGGCCATTAGGCATACACGCATTATTCATCAGTCACAGAGGGCCACGCTGTATTATGTTTAAAATATCATTGGTCAGTGAAATGGTTCATGTGCAGCAATACCATGAAGCAGTACATGTGAGGAAAGTGACACTTGAATCACTGTCTACCTATCACACCATGATTCTGTCATAAGTATGGCAGCCAAGTGTGGAACAAATACTTCTCTATGCACATTTAATTTGATCTTCAAGTCAAAACGAACTTAACTAACGGTTAAAGAATAAGCTTTGCAGCTTTTTTTTCATGATGCTTTGATGTTTTAGTTACTCTAAAATTTTGGATCTTCTTCATAACTTTTCAAAACACAGTTTTGTTTGTTCTTTATGATTATAATTATTATTGTGAGGGCAGGATACAACAACAACAAAAAGCTGTGAGGCTTGTTCTTCAATCCTGAATAAAGATCATTTTGACTTGATTTGATGTTCTAGAGAGCAATACTAATGAATGCAAGTAGTTCGCAAACATGCATTTCATGGAAACAAACAAAAACACAGTGAGCTTGGGAACTCTCTCTATAGGGGGGTATCAACTGACAAGTAGCCTGCAGATCAGTCACACAGCGGCCTGGGGCTGGGGTAGGAGGGTGGGATGGGGGCAGGGGTAGGGGAGGGGAGTACTATGAGGGAAAGGAGGTATCACCAAAGTTATCACATTGGGATCATAATTTATATCAACCTTGGCGAAGAAAGGTGGGCAAATGGTAGTAATATCCTTAGGCTTTATGGTTAGTTGAACATGGCCACAAAAAAAAAAAAAAAAAAAAAAGAAATGGGAAAAGGGATGAAAGAGTTTGGAAAAGGTAGTGAGTAGCTTATGTTCATGACACTAACAGCTTGAACATAGTTCATCTCTCTCTCTCTGTTTCAGAGGAAGGAAAAGAGGGGGAAGGGTAGTGGGTAGCATCCCACTAACAACCTGAACACAGTTCTCTCTCTCTCTCTCTCCAGGAAGGTGACAAGAAGTTGCAATGATGGGGAGGGGGTATAGCCCATGCAAAGTTAGGTTCAAATTCTCTTCCTCTCTCTCTCTCTCTCTCTCTCCAAGATGCAAGGGAGAGGAGGGGAAGGGGTTGAGGGGGGTTACAGATCAGCTGAAGCCACAAATGTGTGCTCTCTCTTTCTCTTTCCCTCTCTCTCTCTCCAAGAATGGGATTTTAAAATCTCACATGCACCCTACGGTAGAATATACCAACAGCATCACTTAATCCTGCTGATCAAATTATCACATTCTATTCCATGCAAATATGTTCTCTCCTGTTTGTGTGTGTGTGTGTGTGTGTGTGTGTGTGCGTGTGAGTGTGTAGTGTGTGTGAATGTGTGTGTGCACGTGTATACATGCGCGTGTATGTGTGCATGCGCGCATGTGTATGCATGCGTGTGTGTGTGTGTGTGTATGTGCATGTGTGCGCATGAGTGTGTGTATGCGTGTGTGTATGTGCGTGCGCGCGAGTGTATGTTTGTGTGTGTGCGTGTGCAAGTGTGTGTGTGTGTCAGTCCTGATGTGGCCCTTTGCGGTCGGCTGGGCTATAAGCAACATTATCTTATCGTGTGTGTGTGTGTGTGTGTGTGTGTGATTGTGTGTGTGTGTTGATATGCTTGTGTGTGCATAGCTATCTATATCTATATATATATATATATATAATATATTATATATGATATGG
>CM031618.1:38070572-38073072 GCA_018398815.1 Conus ventricosus
AATAACGCAGTAACTGTGTTTCCCTGGTTAACGTGCATTAAAAACACACACCTGTATAATCTGGTTTTGACTGTGTTTTGGAGCAATCAATCTTTACAACAGACGTCATACATTATGCTGGAATGTCAAAATAGTTTGCAATACTCTGTTCGTCAAACGTGGCAACATGACATTGAACTAGCAGAAAATGTTTTTTTCTACAACGTTTATAAATCTGATTTTAAGGAGAAATATATTGCTAGCTTACCAGATATTTGTATTTACCCTCTTATCAAATTCAGATGTTCTAATCATGAATTACCATTTGAAGTAGATCGTCGATTCGCTATTCCAAGAGAAGAAAGATTAAGTAATAAATGTGACATGTCTGCAATGGGTGATGAATTTCGTTTTGTCATGGAATGTTCATCATACGTTAATTTGCGCAACCCGTATTTGCCAAAAAGATTTCTCTCCCGAAAATATGTCTATAATTTTTATCAAAATTTATTGATGTCTTCTACTAATCGAAAACAAATGCTTCTTTTGTCAAAGTATATTAGATTATCTCAAGTATTGTAAATGGTTGGTCTATGTTAGCACTGGCTAGCAATTTGCGTTTCATTTTGGCTTGTCTGTTTTCCTTTTCCTGTTACTGCTTTAAACTCGTCCTTCCTCCATACTCCGGAAGAGGCGAAAGGACTAGATGTTGTTCTATATTGTTCTATTGTGTGTGTGTGTGTGTGTACCTTTGATTATTTGAAGGAAACAGATGTTCAGAAGATGACGTAGTTATTACTGATCAGTAACAACAACAACAACAATGACAACGACGACGACGACGATGATGATGATGATGATGATGATGATGATGATGATGATGATGATGATGATGATGATGATGATGACAACGACGAGGGCGACAACGATAACGAAGACAAAGACGACGACGACGACGATGATGATGATGATGATGACGACAACGACGAGGGCGACAACGACAACGAAGACGACGACGACGACGACGACGGTGTTGATGATAATGATGATGATGATGATGATGATGATGATGATGATGATGATGATGATGACGATGACGATGACGATGATGATGATGATGACGATGATGAATACTATTTGGGATGAAATTTATAATGAAAATAATAATAACGATCGTTATAGCAATCATGTTCGTAACAATGATAACAATAATAATAATGATAAAAATGGCAACAGTAAGAACAACAATAACAATTCATTAAAACTAACAGTGACAATGATAATGACAAGAATGATAATAGCAACAAAAAAGACGTAAGAAAAAAGAACATTTTACACGAAAGTATTGATCAGATAACCAATTGACAAACAGACATACCACAACTTGTTGCACACACACTGACTGACTGACTGACTGAAACCATTTACTGTCAGATTAACATAGTGTTGTTCTGAGATTTAAAAAAAAACGTAATGAATTAATGAGAAAACGAAAGTAATCCAAATAAACATCTGAATGACATAAAAATCACAAAGGAATATTAACAGGGAAGCATTTAACATTTATAAAATAAAATGATAAAATCAGAAATTTTAACAATAAAACAAATTACATCTTAACTGTACTGAAAATTTAAAAAAATAATAATAAAAAATATCTTTCCTCTTTTGTTTGTTTGTTCGTTTGGTACCACCCCAAAATGCATGTCGTTTGGTACCACCCCAAAATGCATGTCGTTTGGTACCACCCCAAAATGCATGTCGTTTGGTACCACCCCAAAATGCATGTCGTTTGGTACCACCCCAAAATGCATGTCGTTTGGTACCACCCCAAAATGCATGTCGTTTGGTACCACCCCAAAATGCATGTCGTTTGGTACCACCCCAAAATGCATGTCGTTTGGTACCACCCCAAAATGCATGTCGTTTGGTACCACCCCAAAATGCATGTCGTTTGGTACCACCCCAAAATGCATGTCGTTTGGTACCACCCCAAAATGCATTGCGTTTTGTTCCCCATCAGAATGGAACCTTCCTTTTCGCCCCACCAAAACGGAAGTTCCAGTTTTAGCCCTTTTGAATGGGAGAACCTTTCGTACTCCTCGTGAATATAAGTCCCTGTTGTACTTCTTGAGAAAAGAGGCTCCTTTCGTACCTCCCCCAAAAGGAAGTAACATTTGTGCCCCATCAGAATGGAAGCTTCTTCTGTACTGATAGATAATGATTGTTGCTTTTGTACTAATCTAAAATGGAAGTTATTGTGTTCTCCTTTGGAACGGAAGTTCCTATCTTTTTTTCTGCATTCCTTTAGAATAGAAGTTCCTTTTACACTTTTCTTGAATTGAAGAACCTTTCGTATTCCTTTAAAACAGAAGTTTCTTTTGCACTTCTCGCGAATTGAAATTCTTTTACCATTCCTTTAGGATGGCAGCTCCTTTCATATTCTTTTAGAACGGAAGTTACTTTTGTACTTCTCTAAAACTGAAGTTCCTTCGTCTTCCTCTAGAACCGAAGTTACTTT
>CM031618.1:38078072-38079774 GCA_018398815.1 Conus ventricosus
TAATCGGTTGGTTGAGGTGACAGCCAGACACATCCCTCAGACAGACACTGCTCGTGTCATTAAAGACACCCCCTGACCACCCCGCATGTTTGGCATTAACTCTGATGCCTTCGCCTCCAGTGCCAGTAGGCCGGACATCACCATATTGACCGCGATAGCCGCGAGGCCTTTCTTGTTGAAGTAGCGGTGCCTTTCGATGCCTTCATTGACGTTTGCTATGCTGCCAAATTTGACAAGTACCTCCCACTGTGCATGGAAGTAAGCTCTTTTGGCTTCTCCTGCAGAATTGTGGTGCTCATCTTTGGCAGTCTGGGGAACGTACATCGGAGGGTACTCCCAGGTCTACGGATGATTGGTGTTCCGTCCTACTCGGCAAAGTGGTTGGCAAATATCTTAGCATCAGTGCCATAATCGGTTCTTTCAGGGTGTGGCAAAAGCGCTGTGCTGACCTAAATGTCTAAAGAAGAAAATGTTTATGCTCCGCACGCGCGCGCGCGCGTGTGTGTGTGTGTGTGTGTGTGTGTGTGTGGTGTGTGTGTGTGTGTGTGTGTGTGTGTGTGTGGGTGAGAGAGAGAGAGTGAGGAGAGAGAGAGAGAGAGAGGAGTGAGTGGTGTGTGTGTGTGTGTGTGTGTGTGTGTGTGTGTGTGTGTGTGTGTGTGTGTGTGTGTGTGTGTGTGATGCTTGCGGAAAGATGTTGATGTTTGTTCTATCAGAATACTAAAATGAATAACGTATCTCCATTATTATTTGTTTGCTGGGTTTTGCATGCAACATCATTATTCATATTTATATTTTTTATAGTGATACCAAGTAGGCCTACACTGCATTCTTAACTCTGACTTTCATCGGTGATAAAAAATTGTCTGCTTTCTGGTGGTCAGGAGTTTTCCCCATGTTAAATGATATAATCACGAATAATCTTGGCTAATATTATCATTATTATTCTATCAGAGAGAGAGAGAGAGAGAGAGAGAGAGAGGGGAGAGAGGGGGGGGGAGGGGGAGAGAGAGAGTGGGAGAGAGAAAGAGAGAGAGAGAGAGCATGGACTCTAAGAGTGTGTGTTGGTAAAAGGGCACTCATCTCTGTAAGGCCCTAGTTGTTTGCATTTTCGTTATTTTTGAGCAAATGCCTAAGCCTTCTGGTGCTGACTATGTCCATGGTTGCCTGATGATTTTGTTATCTTTTGTCTTCAGGAGATGAATTGCCTAGTTTTCATTGTGTTCATCACGTTTTCCTGAAATAAATATGTTGAGATGTGTGTGTGTGTGTGTGTGTGTGTGTGTGTGTGTGTGTGTTGTGTGTGTGTGTGTGTACGAGCGCGCGCGCGTGTGTATGAGAGAGAAGAGGAGAGAGAGAGAGAGAGAGAGAGAGAGAGGAGAGAGAGAGAAGAGAGGAGAGAGAGAGAGGAGAGAGAAAGAGGGAGAGAGAGAGAGTTTTGCTCTTCATACAAATTTATAACTTTCATGCACATTCCAGGTATATAATAGGGTGACACATTTGCATGCATGATAGATCAAGAAACGAATCGCTTTTATGTCACAATGTCATACCGTCGCATTTTCAATGCCAGAGAGAAAGCGAAAGGAGGTGGGGGGGGGGAGGGCAGAAGACGAGGGGTGATGGCGGAAGGGGTAGGGGGTAAGGGGAAAGGATGAGGAGGTAGGAAGGGGGGGAGCGGACTAAAGAAAAGGTATTGGACGGA
>CM031618.1:38089828-38107328 GCA_018398815.1 Conus ventricosus
TGTTTCTTACATTAATTGATTTCACTGCATGTTGTAGTCCCTACTCAGGGCGAGGACTGGATGTAAAAAAGCACGTTAGTGCTTAGTAGAAAGAAACTCGTGGAGAGTGTGGCAGCAGAGAGTCCTCAGAAGAGAAGCCCCCTTCAAGCAAGTGTTTCGGCCCTTATCTCCTGACACTCTAGGGGGTTGGGCCACACCCGGTTCATGACTCCGGATGTCCCTCTGCTGCCCCCCATTTTTTCCCCCCATCTTGGACGAGCCATGGCTGGGATTCGAACCCATGACCCTCTGGACATGCTCATTTTCTACTTAATGACTCGCGCTTTAACCACTGAGCCACAGGGACACCTGATATTTGTAGGGAAATTAAGCCTTATGAAGTTCAATTTTGTTCCTCCTTGACCAGATCCACTTGAACACCTCTCTGCCGCTTCTGCCATTGCTTTCAGGGCTCTGGTTTTTTCCTTCCCTGCAACTGAGAGCTGTTTCATGAGGCTGTATGCAGACGTTCCTACAAATCCCCTAGCTCCAATTCTGCAGTGAGGACTTTGACCTGATAGCCTTCTCTCCTCAGGCTGTTTGCCAGATCAGCATACTTTTCAGTCTTGTAGATTTGAGCTGCCTCCATTCTGTTCTCATATGGTACCGTGAGCTCGATCATGATCTGGCAAGGAGGAACAAAATTGAACTTCATAAGGCTTAATTTCCCTACAAATATCAGGTGTCCCGTGGCTCAGTGGTTAAAGCGCGAGTCATTAAGTAGAAAATGAGCATGTCCAAAGGGGGATCGTTACCTTTCTCCTTCCTGGCTCCTAAAACTTGATTCTCTTCCACACGACATCAGGCCTGTGACCCCTTTCCACCCTTTAAAACGAACTAAAACTCATCTTTTTACAGTCATTCGGCTGATAATTCAAAAGTCCCGGCCAACACAGTGTCAGTTGTGGAGTGTTGTGTGTGCGAGTGTGCGTGAGTGGTTGTGCGTGTCTGTTTTCCCGTGTGGCTGTCGATCTGCTTCCCCGTGCCTGAGTATGCGTTTGTGTGCGTGTGTGGTGTGTGTGTGTGGGGTTGTGTGCGTGTGCGTGTGTGTTGTGGGGTGTGTGTGGTCGTCGCGCGTGTGCGCGTGCGTGCGTGCGGTTTTCCGTTAGCCTTGTATTGAAAAGGGCGCTTAGAGCAAATTTTAGGATTTGGGCGCTATAGAATATTCATTATTATTATTATTATTATCAGCTGCTTGGTTGACTTAGAGTGGATTTACTATGTCTGGTCCATGCCACTCTTGCTGATGATCTCTGGGTGACTCTTCCATTCTGGGAGGTCTGCAGTGCACTCCCAGTCATCTGCCCCATCCAGCAGACACTGCCTGCATGTTTCGAGTGGCACTGTTGTTCTTGCCAAGATTTGCTGCCTCCTGCCCTGAAGAATGTTGCGGGTGCTTTTGGAGTCCTGATTCTCCCTTTTGTGGTGTTGGTACTACCAGACTACTTGTACAATTTCTTTGAGCACTTGGTTTGGCCTCCATGGGTACCTTCCTTGAGCCAGGGCTACTTTACATGAGCTTAGAACATGCTCCACGTTTGTTTTTTAGGCAGAGGGGCAGCAGGATCGTCTGTTTTCCCCCACTTCACCAGTTTGCATTTGAGGGCAGAAGGTCATATGCAATCTGAGAATGAAGCTGATCCTGAGAGGGTCCATGGTGCCAAATGTCATTCCAAGTTAGACTTCTTTGGAGTGCATTCTCCCACGTTTTTCCATTGCCCTTGCTGGCTCTGCTGGGCTGCTTTTGGAGTCTTTTTTTGGGCTTCTCTTTTCTCATCTCCTGAATCATCATGTCTTTTGGCTTTTCCTTTGGCCTTTGACCACCATTCAGTTTTGGTCACCCCCAGTCCTTGTCTGTTGGGCTGTGTGTGTTCTGTTTTTTCTCTGATCTTGAGACTTTCTTTTGCAGAAACCATCGCCTCTTGAACTTTCCATTTTCTGCCTGTCCTTCAGCTGGGCTTGATTGCTTCTACCACCTTGTCTCCGAGTCCTCCAGCATGCTTTGAAAATCTGATCTTTCCCCGCTTTGTATTCCTCCAGGATGATTCATGGTAGTTTTAGCTTGCTTGGCGACAGTAACAGCGCGATGTCAGTCAGACAGGGTGGGACACCAAGCCATTTCCTTGTGAACTTGTTTGACTTTGGCTTCCATTGCCTCCACTGTGCTGGTGGGGAGAGTCGTAATCATCAGAGGCCATAGGAGCTTTGGTATCAGCATGAACTGCAGACACCAGACCTTGTATTTGCCAGGAGCCCACATGGTCAATGGTCTCCAACCCTTCTTCCGCCATCTGCTTGGTTTCTTTTGCTCTTTGTGTGTCTTTCAGCGTATCATCATACCATCTTCCAAGGCTCTTGACTGGTTCTTCTGTGACTGTTGGAATGGCCTGGTTGGCAACACTGAAGACCACAGATTCGGCCACTTTTCCTTTCCTCAGTGAGAGAACTCCGTGATTTCTTTGGCTTGAACTTCATTCTGGATGAGGCAACTATGTCGTCCAGCCTCTCCAGCACATGACGTTCTCGTCTTCTCTGGATGAAATCACTGTAGTGTCATCCATGAAGGCCTTGAGAGGAGGCATCTTGTATCCATCCCCAAAGGGTCTGTTTGTCTCGCGTTGTTTGTTGCTGCTTTCAAGATGAGTTCCATTGCCAGCACGAACAGTATCGGGGAAATTGCACAGCCCATTGCAATGCCCACTTCCAAGTTGATCCAATCAGTTGTGTACTCCTTGGTAGAGAACCGCATTGAGAAGCCATTGAAGTACTTCTTGAGCATGTCGCGGATGTTCTTTGGCACATGGTACATCTCAAGAGCCAACTGTATCATCTCATGGGGCACGGATCCATATGCGTTTGCCAGATCAAGCCACACTACGTCCAGGTCTCTCTTTTCTGTTTTTGCTTTTCGGATTGCGTCCCAGATCATTGTGGCGTGTTCTACACAACCAGCCACGCCTGGGATGCCACCTTTCTGGACTGACACATCCAAGTACTTGTTTTCCATCAGGTACTTGGTCAGCCTTGCTGCCATGACAGAGAAGATTTTCCCTTCGACGTTCAGTAGTGATACTGGCCTGAACTGGCTGATGTCACTTGGGTTTTGCTCTTTGGGGATGTACACACCATCTGCCGTCATCCACTGACCGCTGATCTTCTGGTTTCTCCAAGCCGATCGCAGCAGCCTGTGGAGCCACTCCAGCACCTTGGGACATTTCTTGTAAAGCTGGTAAGGTATTCCGTTTGGCCCTGGTGATTATTTGGCTCTGGCTTTGTTGACCACCTTCTTGATTTCCGCCAACGTTGGAGGCTTGCCATTGAACTGTTCCTCAGGGTTGGTTGGCCATACCAGATCTTGAATGTCGAGTGGTGCTTTGCTCTGTGAGTCAGAGTATGTTTTCCTCAGATGCTGCTCAAGAACTCCTTTGTCCACACTTAGGGTCCCAGATTTTGGCTGCTCAAACAGTGTTCTGGCAAAATGGAAGGGGTCTCTGAAGAAGCGCTCTTGTGTCTTCTTCTTTTTTGCTCTTCCTCTTCCTCGCAGATTCCGCTTTGCTGAGGGCGCTGTGTTTTTCTTTCAGGTCTTCCCACAGTTTTTCCAAGCCTTGTTTTTCAGCTGGGAGTGCGGTCTTCATTTGCTTCTTGAGGTTGTTCTTTTGGACTCTGATCTTGTCCATCTTTTCTTGGCGTCTGGATTTCTTTGGAGGTGTTTTCTCTTTGGGTAGTTTTACTCCATAGGCGTCTCTACATGTGGCATACACAATGTCCCCATATGTGGCTAGTTTGTGTTCCAGGGTGCTTTTCCCTATCAGTGCATCGAGTCTTTGGACGATTTTTGCATCCAGTTTTCTCCCAATCTTCAGTTCGTTTGCTCGTGGCAGGTTGAGTTTTCAGGCGCCTGGCATCGAGGGCCTGTGCAAATTCCTCATCCGAACCAACAGCGTGGATGTTCTTGGCACTGTGGTTTAAATCCTGGCCTTGGTCTTCGACGTCTTATCTGCTGATGCAGTGCGCTGCTGCTCATTCAGATGAGTCTTCACACATCCCATCTTTGTTCTGTGGATCTTCATGCCACGGGTGGTAGCGAAACGCTTTCCACAGACACATGGATATTCCATTTGGTCCATGTTCATAGTCCGTTTGGGATTTGCAGTCGTGATTGGTTGAGCACCGATGGATTCATCATTCTCTCCCCCTTTCGGTGAATCCTGGGAGCATCTTTTCTTTTATTTTTAGTAGCCACATGTTTAAGGCAAAGTGGGGAGCCAGCCCACAGAGCCCTTGGTTCTGGTCTTTCCCAGTGTCCTCCGGTCTTTCCCGAACGTCCTCCGGCCTATTCCCGGAAGTCAATGGTTTACCCCTGCATCGTAGAAAGAAACTCGTGGAGAGCGGGGCCCAAGCAGAGAGCCCCCTCAGAAGAGAAGCCCCCTTCAAGCAAGTTTTTTGGGCCCCTTAAACTCCTGACACTCTGGGGGTTTTGGGCCACCCCCCTTTTTCTTTACCCCGGATGCCCCTCTGCTCCCCCTTTTTTTTTTTTCCCCCACTTGGGACAAAGCCATGGCGGGGATTCAAACCCCCATGCCCCCTCGGACATTTTCATTTTCAATTTTAAAGCCCTCGCGTTTTAAAACCACTGACCCACAAAAAATAAAGAATTTTGTCTTTTTCTTTCTCTCCCCCTCTCTCCTCCCTCTCTCTCTCTCTCTCCTCTCTCCCCTTTTTCCTCTCCTCTCTCTCTCTCTCTCCCCCTCCCCCCGCCCCCTCTCCCCCACCCCATCCACTTCCCAAAACTCCTTCTGGACCATACTTTCACCCCAAGTCAGCATACAACACAGCAAAAACAACTGATAGACAAAAGAAATCCCAAACAACACACACACACACACCCCACACACAAAAACCAACGACCCCACACACACACACAAACACACCACAAAACACACACACACACCCCCCCCAAGCCAAAGCATGTTTTGTGTGTCTGTCCCTCCTTCGTGCAGGGGAAACATGTGCGTGCGTGTGCGCCGTCTGTTTTTATATGTGGGGTTGTGTTGTTTTTTCTTCATTTAACGTCCTTCCACTAGAAGTAAATTCGGACAATATTATTGGGGGGTAAGTGAGCTTGAGGGGTAAAAAGGGAAAAAGAATCTTTTTTTTGGAGTGTAAGTTTTAAAGTAAGTAAGACGAATTTCAAAACCCTCCCCCCCAACCATTAAACCAGAACGTTTTAACTTAAACTAAAATTTTAACGTAAAAAACACAAATCAAAAGAAAAATATTAAGTAAACCCAGCCTAAAAAACATTTAAAAATAGATTCAAGGGAAGCAAAAATTTTTTAAATAAACTAGATAGTGTTTAAAGGAGTCGACCCATCAAAAAAACCCCAAAACCCCTGTTTTAAATTAAACACTCTTTTGTTTTTGGGGGGGACAATGAATCAGTAAATTTTTTGACACAATAAAAATCCCCCCACACATACATTTAATACGGGGGCAATATTTTGGGTTTTTAAACGATTTTAAAAAACAAGCCTAGGGATTAAAAACTTTCAATCCCCCCTGGTGGGGAAATAAATTTTTTGGATGTGTTTTTTCCCCATTGTTTTTGTCTTTAAACAGTTGATGCAATTTTTATAAAAATATAGTCCGATTTCCCAGGTTTTTGTTTGCTTTTCCATGGGGTTTTTATTTAGGATAGAGAAACACTCTGCCAGAAAAAAGGGAAACTTTTTATTGTTACTGGCCGCAAAGGTTTTTAAACTCCTTTTTTTTGGGCAACTTTGTCCCCTGTTCATTTCCGGGAAAAACCCAATGGGGAAGGAAAACCCAAACAAAAAGTAATTTTAATTTTGCCTTTTTTGGGAAAAAAGGGTGTACTAATAAATTAATTTCATTTATCATGTCTAATCGACATATAATTTAAAAGACTTAATACCATAAAATGGGGGCTTTGAATAAAGCGCAAAAATTACAAAATTTGACTGTTTTTTTTTGGGGAATTCAAAATAAAATCCAATGTTTGATAAAGCAAGTAATTCCTTGCGTTTATAATAGACAGACTTTTCCCAAAGGGAATAAAAATAATTTTTCTTTTTTTAAAGCTGGGAATTAAAAAGGGCGCCCCTGCTATTACATCCCAAACTGAGCCATCTGTAAAAATTTTTTTAAGTGAGGGTTTTTGTACTATTTTCAATGGGGGGTGGGAACAAAATTTCCCCAAAATTTTGGGGGAGAACCCTTTTTTGGGTTAAATTATTGTAGCCCAATTAAAAGGGAAAACTTTTGTTTGCCCCCCTTTTTTGGAATGGGAAAACAAAGGGTTTCTCCGGCGATATTATTTTTATTATTTTTGAATTTTTTAGAAGATCTGGGGAAAAAATGAAAAAAATTAGATTTTGTGGTTTTGTATAAAATGGCACGTTTTCCCAAAAACCCTTTTTCCGGGAAACAAAAAACAAACCCTTACTGACCCAAAAATTCTTTTGTGAAAAATTTTTTAAGAAAATTTTAAAGTGAACCCTTTTCAAATTTTCAGATAGAGGTAGAACTCCCACTTGGGTTGTAGGGTCCCAATTTTTGACGTATTTTGGGGAACCCCTAAGGCAATTTTAAAGGGTTTTTGCAATCTTGCTCTGAAGTTTTTTTTAAAAGATTTAGGTCCCATTAAAAAATATTTTCCCTGAGCTTAAAAAAGTCTTGGGAGCGTACAAGGGCAGTTGCCTAAAACAGTTAAACTTTTTAGTCTCTTCCCCCCAAGTTTGGGTTTACGGGCCCTTTTTAAGGAAATTCAGACTTTTTCTTGCTTTTTTTAAAAAATTTTGGTAAATTGTGAGTATTCCATTTTTATTTTTACTATTTGGGAAATTACACCTAAAAATTTTAAAACGTTTTTAAACATAGTTTAAAAAAGTGTCGCCCAAAGGTGAAAACGGGAAAGTTTATCGGGATCATTTCCAAAATTTAAAAAGCATCAAATTCTTTTTTTCGGGTTGAAAGAGATAGCCCTTTTTCGTGTAAAAAGGGTCTAAATTTTATTTTTTCGTGGGGGATTTAATTTTAAAAAATTTCCCAGTGATCTAAACGGAGTATTTCTTTTCATCAAACTTTCCTCCATATACTTTAAACGTCAAAAAATTTGAGCTAACTCTGTATCTTTAGAAAAACCTTTTGGGTTTAAAGATCAAAATCAAAATTTTAAAACAAAATTGGAAATTACCGATCCTTGGGGTAACCCATTTGAAAAGGGTTTTGGGGTTAAAGAATAGGTATTTCCTACTCGGGTTTTGAATAGCCTACAAAAGAAAAAAATTGAAAAATTTTTTACTTGTTTCCAAAAAATCCCCAATTCTTTAAAAAAAAAAAGGGCCGCTTGTCCCCATACTTGTTCATGGGCCTTTTCGTATATAAAAAAACTTTCCCAAAGTACTTTTTTAAACGAGTGGCAAACTGAGTTTTACATGCGTTTGTGAGTCTGACCAAATTTTCCCCAATTGAAAAATCTGCCTGTCTGAAAGGGCAGCGGGGGTTTTGATTGGAAAGTTTTGGTTTGTTTATTACAATGATAAACCCAATTTTTTTTAAACCCAATTTTTTCCATCAATTTACATGAAATTGGGAATTTTAAATTGCAATGGGCGATAACTATGTAAATCTCTAGTGTTTCCCCTTCTTGTAAATTGGGGAACAATAATGGGAATTTTTTCCAAAATTTTTAGGCATTTTTTCCCCATCGTCCAACATTTTTTGAAAAAATAATCCCAAAAAAAAATACAAAATTTGTGGAAATAAATTAACCCATTTCATTAGAAATGCCGCCCTAGGCCCACTGATTTATTTTTTTTTTCAAATTCATAATAAAATTCTTTGACTTTCCTGCAATGTTAAGAGGTTTTCAAACAATAAACCCTTCAACTTGCTTGGACCATTATATATTTTTTTTTTTTCTTAAAATTTTCAGGTTTTTTTTTATTTTGTTAAGTTTCTATCCCTTTTTTCCCCCTTGCAAATAGTTTCAGCAAAAGCTTCACTTTTTTTCAAAATTTTAAAGGGAAAAACTCTGAATTTTTTTAGGGTGAAAGGGCACGGGCGGTGGGTTTAAACCCCCCACTTTTCATTTTTTTTTAAATGGCCCAAATTTTTTTGGCATATTTTTGAAATGTGACCCCTCATTCCAAAAAATTTAAGACCAATTTTGCCCTTTTTTGGCTTGTGAAATTCACTTTGTTTTGTGGGGTTTTTCCTTGCTCTTTTTTTTTCTCAAAAAGGGTTTTTAAACCTTTTCCTCAGGATCCTTTTCTTTTTTTATATTCTTTATTTTTTTCTGTTTCTTTTTTTTTAGCCTTTTTACAAGTCTCTTTCCACCAACACCCCCCAAAAAATGTTTTTTTTGTTTTTAACAGTTTTTAAAACTTTTGGAATTGATTCACTCAGCAGAGAGTAAAATTTTTTGGAAACCCGACCCAAAATGTTTCTACACTTGACTATTGATTTGTTTTTCCAAAAATATAAAATGAGCTTTAACAAAAATTTAAAATTTTTATTCCAGTTAGCAAATTTATAACGTTTTTTTTAAATTTTAAACGGTTTTTAAAATTGTTGTTTCATGCCATCTTTTTCAAATGAAATTTACAATAGGGAGATGGCACTATTTAATGGGTTTAAATTTAAAAGTTTTTTCCAATCACAAAAAACCGCTAGCTCTGGGGTATTAATGTTAAATCTTTTGGGGACAAGGATTATGTTTGGGGTTGTTTTGGAAAAAGCGAGTTTTATTGCCATTGTTTAAAAGGTAGAAATAGTCAACTATGTTCTCAATAAAGCGGTTCAATTTTTGACTTGACATCCTTTTTCCCCAAAATTTTTGGGGAAAAGGGCATTAAATTTCCCCCCTGACAAGATATTTATTTTACTGGTCTACTGAAACGAGTTTAAGCCATTCCCGGGTTTGTATCATTTGGGCCTTGGGTAAATAAACAGAAACAATTGTTAGTAAATTACAATTTACCTTACCTTTGCTGCACAAGAAATCCCTTCCGGGAACGTCTGGGGGAACAGGACTAGTGCAGGGGCGGGTATTTTTCTCCCCAAATATATATTGTACATTTTTTTTTTTCATGGTTTCTATTTTTTGAATAATGGGTGAAAAAATAATCGTCAATACAGGAAATTTTTTTCCTTCCCGACTTAAAATGATTGTAAAGCAAGACATGAATTTTTTTTCCTGAAAAGGTTTGTCTAAATGATAAAGAGTGGTTGGTGGATCGAAAATTTCCTTTGAAATACCTTAAAAACTTTATCTGTCGAGTAAAATAAGAGGACAAAATTTATTAATGTACAAAAAAAAGGGTTTTTGTTGTTGTTTTTTTTTTTTACATATAGGCAACAAAAAATGTAGGCCAAGAGAGGAAAATGTAAAACATCCAAAGATTTGGGATTCAACTTTTTTTAGAACCAAAAAAAAGTTCATTCTTTAAATAAAAAGGGGCCGATCGTGGTCGCCCAAGATAAAATGCACATCCGGGGGGAGGAAGGACCTGGGGGTTGGGTACGGCCCCTCAGTCTTTTTGGGCCCTGGTCCAAGTAGCCCATTTCGGGTGACCCCAAAAAGTCCTGGCGAGGATACGGGGCCCGGAAGGTAGGGGGGAGACCGTCATGGAATTTTGGGTCGAACTGAACCGCGAGGACTGAAAAGGGAAAGTTTTCCAGAACCAGCGTGGTGGTGGTGTGGTGTGGGGTTTGGGTGGGGTGGGTGGGCGTGCGTGCGTGCGTGCGGCGGGGGGTGTGGGGTTTGGTGAGGTGTGTGGGGTGTGTTGTTGTGTTTGTGTGTGTGGCGGGGTGGTGCGGCGGCGGCGTGGTGTTGTGTGGTTTTGTGTGGTGGTTGTTGTGGTGTGTGTGTGTGGTGGTGTGTGTGTGTGTTGGGTGTGTGTGTGTGGCACGTGTGTGTGCGCGCACGCGGCGCGTGCGCGGGAACCAAGACAAGAAGACCTCGGTGAAAGGGAGGTGGGGGGGGGCTGAAAAGTAGTCGGGGTTTTACGATTTATTTCACTACACACGAGGGGAGGGGGCCGCACACCCAATTTAAAAAGGAAGACACGATACATACAAGTAAAAAAACTTTAAATACCCCAAAGCCAACACTGCAAAGACCCACAGAATTGCGGCAAACTTATCTGGGCCTTTCCAATAACATATCAAATAAATCAACTGTATGTCAAAAAAGGCAACCCTTTTAAAATTTCTCAAAAACCGCTATTTTTCTGTAGACGTGTGGCGCTGGGTTGTTGTCAGTGGGGTAAGCAGGCTTTTTTTATTAGAGATCCAGGGACGTAGTGAAACCCTTAATGTGAAAAATGTAAGCGTTTGTTAGTATGAGTGAGTGAGAGGTGGGGAAAAGAGGATGAGGTGTGTGGTGCGTGCGTGGTCGTGCGTGCGTGCTGCTTGCGTGCGTTTGTGCGGCGGCGTGGTGGTGGTTTTAGGAGTGATGAGTGAGTGGTTGTGGGTTGGTTTGTGTGTGTGTGTGTTTTTGTGTGTGTGTTGTGGTTGTGTGTGGGGTGCGGCGTGCGGCGTGCGGCGCGCCGCGCGCATGCAGTTTTGGAAGACTGAGAGGAGAGAGAGAGAGAGAGAGAGAGAGAAGAGAGGAGAGAGGGGAGAGGAGAGAGAGAGAGAGAGAAGAGAGAGAGAGAGAGAGATTTGACGTTTTTTGTTTTTAACCATCTAAAGCCCCTCATGTGCGAACACTGTTTAAAGGGATCATTATCGATTTTACACGATGCCGAACCTAGCAAACATTTACCTTAATCTTTATGTCAACGGCTGGCAAAAAATTTTTTGTATTTCGTGTATGTAGTGCTTTCCCCTTTTTGTTACTTATTGCACTTTTTGTCATACGTTTTATTGACCCCATTCTTACAGAACATGGAGTGCTTTAAAAGGGAAGAAAAATTGCTGTCTGTGGTCTTTTGCCGTCCGTCCGCCCGGGGCAAAATTGTTCCCTCGCTCCAGACAAAAACCCTTGGGCCACTTCGAAAAATTTTAGGGGGGATGTTCTTTTGGGGCCCCGGATGATGCCCGAGTTTTATTTTTTCCCATATACCTTACAAGGCTGTAACGGCCTGTAACGGTTTTTTTTCTTTTTGGAATATCTCAAAAGTACTTGGCTGATCTTTGTAAAAAATGAGCAGGTACGTTCATTATGGGTCACAAATTATGCCCAATGTTTACTTTACCCCGTTATAGCCGGGTTACTAACGCTGTAATGGCCTGTAACGGTTTTTCTTCTTTATGGAATATCTCAGAAAGATGCGGCCGATCTTGTGAACATTTTGTAGGTATGTTCATTATGGGTCCGAATAAATGCCCGATGTTTTTAGTTTACCGTTATGCCGTTACTAACGGCTTTAACGACCTGTACTGTTTTCTTCTTTATGGAATACTCAAAAGTACTTGGCCGATCTTTGTGAAAATTTGAAAGGTAGTTCATTAATGGTCACGGATGAATCCTGAGTTTAGTTTACCCGCTATAACCGTTACTAATGGCTGAAACGATTTGTACCGGTTTTTCTTCTTTATGGAATATCTCGAAAGAAACGGCCGATCTTTCTGAAAATTTGTAGGTATGTTCATAGGGGTCACAAATAATGCGCAATGTTTTAGTTACCGTTATAGCCGTTACTAACGCTGTAACGCCTGTAACTGTTTTCTTTTTTAAATAATATCTCAAAAAGCATTTGGGCTGATCTTTGTGAAAATTTTCAGGTATTTCATTATGGGTCACGGATGATGCCTGATGTTTTAGTTTAACCTCGTTATGCCATTACTAAGGGCTATAAAGGGCTGTTAGGTTTTTCGTCTTCATGGAATATCTCAAAAAGTACTTGGCCGATCTTTCTGAAAATTAGCAGGTATTTCATTATGGGTCACGGAAAAACGGCTATAACAGCTGAGCGGTTTTTCCTCTTTATGGAATATCTCAGAAAGTACTTGGCCGATCTTTGTAAAATTTAGCGGGTTTGTTCACTATGGGTTGCGGATGATGCCCGATGTTTTAGTTTTAGATACCGGTATTTCGAAACCTGATTGTTTCTCCTCAGGGGACCGCGGAAAGTAGTAACTTGACTCCCCCTGCTTTTCGTTTTATAGAGAATGCTATACTAGAAGAGAGAGGGGAAGAGAGAGGGGAGAGGAGAGAGAGAGAGAGAGAGAGAGAGAGAGAGAGAGTGGGTGTGGTGTGTGGGGGAACAGAAAGCCATAGCAGACAGGGAAGGGAGGAAGAGGAAGCAAGAACGCGCTAGCATTTATATCGATTGATTATATCGATTGTTTTTAATACAGAATGATACGCCGCATGTGCATCTGTTTGGGCTTTTGATATGAGTTGATAAATAAAGCATGTTCCAATTTTGCTTGTTTGCTCACTTGTTTGCAAGGGATATGTGTGCAGCTACATTACATTTTTTTCCAGAGGAATTTACAGTTACTTTGTTTTCATTGATTTTAATGTAAAGCTGAAAAATTTCATGTTGATATAACGTGTCATAATTCATTCTATAAACCCCACTGTTGTTTCTTCCAGTAACACGTATTATGTATGATCTTAGGTCCACCATAGTTTCTTCAATAAAAGTGTATGTAATGTTATCACATTTAAAACAATGTTGTTAATCATTACACATTGCTTTGAACTGTAAAATGTGTAATAACCAATCTTGCCCTGAAAGGACTTTTCCTTCAAGACTGTGAGCGCAGTTTTCGTTCCATATCATGGCGGCGTTCCCTCCTTCTTTCACTCAGGTGAAATTTAACATCTTTCACGTTATGCTGACGCATCTCTTTCAAAATGAAATAAACCCATGTTACAATGCACCAGTCAGCATACAACAAATCTCAACAACTGCACCAGACGAAGAATAGGGGACGAAAGCACTTTAGGTCTCAAAACACACACACCACACACACACACACCACAACACACACACACTACACACACACACACACACACACCCCACACACAAAACACCACACACACACAAAACACACACACAAACACACACACACACACACACACACACACCACACACCCCACACACACACACACACACACACACACACAACACACACACACACACACACACACACACATCACACATCACACAAACACACACACACACACAAAACACACACACACACACACAACACAACACACACACACCCCACGCTCATGCACACACACACACACACACACACACACACACATACACAGCACACACACCCCCACACACATACCACACACACACACAAAACACACACACACACACACACACACACACACATCACACACACACACACACATGCACACACACACACACATGCCACCCCAACACACCACACACACACACACCACACACAACACACACACACACACACACACACACAACAAAACACAAAACACACACACACACACACACAAATGCATGCCAGAAGGGCACGGGTGCACTCTGCAAGAGAGAAAAAGAGAAAAAGAAAGAGAGAGAGAACGAACGAACGAACGAAGTTTATTTTAAGAGGGTAGTGGATTAAGCATGAATACTTTTTTTACATCCAGCCCTCTGGGGAAAAAATCAATATAAGTAAAAAGCAAATCAGAAAAAAATGCAACAAATTCCTTGCCCTGGGAACCTTTGACAAAAAAGAAGATAGAAGACAAAGAAACCAGTGAATACCACCACCACCACCACCACCACCACCACCCAACAACAACAACAAAAACAACAACAACAACCGAGAAAAGATGATCAGGCAAAAGGGGGGATGGTCAATGGAGAGAGAGAGAGAGAGAGAGAGAGGGGAGAGAGAGAGAGAGAGAGAGGGGAAAAGAGAGAGAGAGAGAGAGAGAGAGAGAGAGAGAGAGAGGACCGACCGACCGACCGACCGACCGACCGACTGACCGACCGACCGACCGACCGACTGCGAAAGAAAGGCAGAGATAAAGGAAGAGAAAGACAATAAAGCAGCTATAGATAATCACCTACGAAAACTTTGAAAACACACATTAATGGCACAGGATGATCACTGCAATTTGCGTAGAATTAAGTCAACTTCGAACATCACAAAGTTTGTTAAATTGAATCTGAATTGAGAATTATCAATACATTTCGGGTATAGTGCAGTCAAATCTGAAAATTCATAAGATATTTGTGAAAATTAGACTTGAACTTTTAAAGTTTGATTGTTTTTAAGTTCTTCAGGAATATGGTTCCATAGCCAACCCCGGAATACGCCAGACTAACTTGTATAGATTAATCATGGCAAACGGGAGGTTTAATTTTATGTGAATGTCGATAGTCTTAAAAGTGAACATATTTGTAAGAAAGTGGAGCATTTCCATGGAGTACCTTATGCATAAAGAGTCCTTTATTGTATAAAGTTTTTGGGTTTAAATGGAGAAGGGCCCGATTGCTTATAGTCTGAATCTAAACCCGTGAAGATGGGTGACCTAATGTTACTTTGACAGCTCTTTTGTGAAGGCTAATTAGTGGTTTGAGTGAATCTTGCTCGCTGAGTCCCAAAGTGTTGAAGCATAGTCGAAAATAGGCTGAATATAAGAGTGAAAAATTTTCCCTTTCATGCAAATTTAAGAAGTTTTTAATCCTTTTTAGAAGATGTAGTTTTCTTGCAACGTTTTTTAGATAAAGACTCTAAGTGTTTTTGACAAGTTAGATTATTATCTATTGTTATTCCTAAGACTTTTTGACTGGATACTTCTTCGATGGTTTCATTAGAAATACAAAGTACTGGAGATTCTGGCTTAGAATTTTACGCTTCTGTCAAGTAGTTATCATCATGAAATTTTGTTTTTTGAGGAAAGGATTGCCATGTGATTAAATCGTGTCCATTTACCAAAAGATGATGTTTTTCCTTGGATGTCACTGCAACCTGTTGGGCATCAGAATTTACTTTTCTAAAGTTGTATCCCTCAGCGAACATTTCGCTGTTTAATTTTCAAGTACAATGGCAGATCATTGATGTAAAATGAAAACAACAGAGGACCTAATACTCCCCCTTTGTGGGACTAAAAATTTTGTTGGGGAAATTAGATATTGTATTTTATTTACGGCCCACAATTTTTTGTGGGTTTGGGACAGAAAAGATAAAAAACGGGGCATTTTTTTGGGAAAAGTTTAAATCCAAAGTTTTTTTTCTTGAAAAAAGTTCATATTTATATCGTCAAAGGGGATTTTGCAAAACAAAGAAGAAAATTTCCGAAAAGGGGGTTTTAGTTCTGTTTGATACTACTACTTTTTGTCTTTTTTGAACTGGGGGGGAATGAAGGTTTTCTCTAAACCCCTGATTGATTTGGGGGGATTAAATCGTTTTTTATTTGGCATGGGAAGGAGACACTTTTTGGGGGGGGAAATTTCTAAGGGCTTAGAAAAACGGATAGAATCAAAAAAGGGGGTTAAATTTGATGGTTCAGAGGGGTTTCCTGATGTGTGTTTTGGTATAATTTTTGCCTTTTTTAAGGTTCGGAAACCCAGGGGTTTTATATACAGAGGGGGAAAAGGGTTTTAACGTTTTTTGCGAAAACGGGTCCCGGAGGTTTTTAAGATTTCCGTCTATACCGTCAACCCACAGTGGCTGTCTTTTTCCCAAATCCCCCAAAAGGGGCCCCGGGAAAAACAGACATAAGGGAAAGGGCGGGATATCTAAATCTGAAGGGAAAAAGAGAGAGAGGAGAGAGAAGGAGAAAGGGGAAGGAGGGGGGAAGAGAGAGAGAGGAGAAAGAAAAAAAGAGAGGGGGAAGAGAAGAGAAAAGAAGAGAAGAGGGGGGGAAGGGGAGAGAAAAGGGGAGAGAAGGGGGGAATGAAAATTAAAATTTTTATTGGTTAACAAAATTTTAATTTCAAGGGGTTTAAAAACAAAAAAAATCTATTCAATTTTGTTGGGTCCACGTTGGGTGATTTTGATTTCTCTCTCTCTCTCTCTCTTCTCTCTCCAGGTCTCTCTCTCTCTCCCCCTCTCTCTCTCTCTCTCTCTCCCCCTCCTCCCTCCCCTTCCTCTCTCTCTCTCTCTTCTTTTCTCTCTCTCTACTCTCTCTCCCCCTTCCTTTCTCTCCCCCTTCTCCCCCTTCCGTCTGACTCCTCTTCATTTTTCTTTTTTATAGTTCCACTTTTGAATTTTTTTCCAGTTGATTTTCTTTCCAAAAAAGATATCATTTTTCGCTAGCTCTACAATTCGAATTTCCGGATCTTTTTTGGAAATGCTTTTTTCAAAAACCGAGACAGCTGAATTACGAACCCTTTCAAAAAAGCCAATAAAAAAAGCCAATGTTCCTTTTGGGGCTCTATGGAAACCGGGCTTTTTTTCCCTGAAAAGGTTTTAAGCCCCCAAAATTTAAACCCACAGGGTTTCCCTTTTAAATTTAGGTGCTTTCAAAGGGACACGGGGAAAAAGTGTCGGGGTACAAACGTTTTCTGCAACGCTTTTTGGTGAAAAAAGAGGGGGAAATTTTCCGGGAATCAAAAACTTCGATATTTTTTTTTGTAGCTTTTTGGATATTTAGTCTAAGTATTTTTCAGTTTTCAACGTTTGCTTGAAGCAGCTGAAAAAATTCAAACCCAACTTTGGGTTTTTAAATTTTTTTCATGCCATATTTGCCATTTTGGTCCCTCAGTCTTTGTTTAAATTTAAAAACCCGAAAACTTTTTAAAGTCCCCCCATTAAGTTGTTGCCCGACATCACCAATCCCTTTACACAAAGCTTTTTTTTACTTGAAATGGGCCCCCGGTTTTTTTGGGCCCAACCTTGTAAATTTGTTTAAATAATATAGGCTTTTCTTGGGAACCTTGTGGCTTTGTTGCACACCCAAAGCGTAGCGGAAAAATCTTTCGCGCCCCACATTCAAAGGGTTTAAAGACGAGTTCCCCCAAACCTTTCCTTTTTGGTGACTGCCTTTTCCAAATTCAAATTCCTTTTACATGCAAATAATGGGTTTTTTTTTAAAAAACTTTGAGTTTTTTGTTTAAAAACCCCCATCCTCCCCCCTAAAATAAAATAGGGGTAAATTGGGTATCAAAAAAATTTTTTAAAAAAAACTTTTCCCCGGGGAAAATTTCCCCCAGTTTTCCCCAAAAGGGAAACCCGGTTTTGGGTAGTTCTGATCCTTTCCCTTCTTTTTTCAATTCTTCCGGGGCAGCGCTTTTCAAGGTTTAAAAAGGTTGTAAAATTAGACCCAAATACCTTTTAACTGTTTTCCACCTTTAAAATCTACTTTTTCCCTTTTTCCCCTTTTTATTAACCCCCCGAAAAAACCCCTTTTTTTAAAAAAAATTATTTTACTTGTCCCAAATTTTGTTGAAGGGGGAAGTTATCAGCAAATATTGGGGAGGCAATTTGGGGTTTTTTAACCGGGAGGGCAAATAGGGGGCGGAGCCAAATCTCGCAAAAAGGAGAATTAGAAACGAGT
>CM031618.1:38112328-38159421 GCA_018398815.1 Conus ventricosus
CTCCTCCTCCTCCTCCTCCTCCTCCTCCCCCTCCTTCTCCTCCTCTTCTTCTTCTTCTTCTTTTTCTTCTTCGTTATCGTCGTTGTCGACATTTCGTCGTCGTCGACGTCTTCTTCTTCTTACCGCTCTTCCCCCTTCTCCTCCTCCTCCTCCTTTTTGTCCTTCTTCTTCTTCCTTCCTTCCTTCCTTCCTTTCTCCTCCTCCTTCTTCTCCTTCTCCTCGTCCTCCTCGTCCTGCTCCTCCTACACACACACACACACACACACACACACACACACCGCACACGCACGCACGCACGCACGCACGCACGCACGCACGCACGCACGCAAGCACACACACAATCACACACAATCACACATGCATTCACATATATACACACGCAGTTGTTCACTCAATAATCCATTAGCTGTGAATTATGTGTAGTATGGCATCGAAACTCAGCGGATGGGGTGTAGCGTGTATGGACTGGTCCGCACGCAGTGACAGCTCCTTGACATAACTGAAACTGAAATTGTTCTCTCTCCTTGGCCTTTCTCCTGTCTCTTCCTTTCCCCTTACTACCCCCTGAGCTCCGTGGGTAGTCCACGGGGGCACCACACTGTTGAATAGTTCACCAGATTCCTTCAGTTCTGTTGCTTATGTGCCAGAGCCTGAATTTCTGCCAACGATTTCCCTACCCACACTGTAAGGTTGTCAGTTTCTCATCTAACAAAAGGACAAAGGCAAGTCGACTGTGCAGCAGAATAACTGAGCTAGCTGTGACGATGTGATGGACTTTGGTCACCTCTAGGCCGTTCCTGCCCTCCCCACCCCTCCCCCTCCCTCCAAATCTGATGTTCTGCCAGTTTGACGGTTCCATGTGCGAGTGACGTAATTTCTATACTTCTCCTAGCGTTGCTCAAGTCGGGCTTCTCAAGACGGTTGTCACGTGCAGTACACAAGAGCGTTGGCTGGCTTGCTGTTAGCTGGTGTGCTGCATTAGCTGGTGTGCTGCATAGACATGCACACCCGAAAACACACTCGTTGATGGTGGGTCATTGTTTGCAATGGATACTGTGTCTTGGATGGGACTGGAAGCAAAATTAAGTATTTCACAAAACAACTCCCCCTTTCTGAGCAGAGTTGATAATTTCATGATAACCTAAGGCTCACTGTAAGAAACATAAATTTATTTTTGTACGGGAGATTAGGAATGAACAATTCTTTTGGACCCACAAACAACATTCTGTAAGTGTAGAACAGAACGTAACACAGACGATCAGTTTTGCCGCAGACAGGGACATGGACGGACAGATCGTTGACTGCTGATGTCCTGTTACTCGTTCATTGTATCTGAAAACCACTGTTTTCCATCTGAAGTGATTAGGGGAGGGGGGGGGGGGAAGAGGAGTGGGGTAAGAGTGACAGGGAGGAGGATTAGGGCGGGGGTGGGTATTAAGGCGACAGAGAGCTGCGCTATTTCACCTTCACCCGTGCAGCACGACAGTTGTGCGTGATACATGGCATGCTGGGAAAAAATCCAGACAAGAGCCAATGAAACATCAGTCTGATGCAATGTAAAAACAGCTGGTGAATGACAGCCAATGGAAAGCAAGACTTGTAGTGACGTCTGTCGAGCCCTAAGCCGACAAGAAGACTGCCACGTTGAGATCAGCATGTATCATTTGCCCAGCATTCTCCAAACCTAGCACACCACCTGCTCGCCACACAGACCACACGCCTGACGTCAACTCCACAGCAAGTTCAGCTGAACACAATCACGTTTGACTGAGGAAGGTATGTAAACACTGCTTATGATGGCAAGTACATTGGAGGGTCATGTATAATCGGTCAATAGATTCTGAGGAGAAGAAATCATGTATTATTTGTCAAACTTGTAAAAATACATTAGAGCACATGTTCTCTTTTTGTGATGGCTGTGATAGCAGTAAATTTGGTATCTTGAAAAACATACGAACTTCATTGCTCAGAAGGCCTGTTTTGCTGTTTATTGTTTCGTCTGATGTGACAATAGAATGCAGAATTAAGATATTCTCGTATAAGAAAAGCCCCAAAGCAAAATAAAAGGTAAAATGTTGTTGAGTTTCATCCACGTAATGGACACATCCCTGAAAGAGCCGCACATTTTTCCTGACAAATATGGCAGGCGTCAGTATCTTTCAAGGATGGTTGATACCAGGATATATAATAAAAGTAAGCACTGAGTACAGCGTTGTCATGCAAAGTCAAAGCAGAATGGATCTTCATAGCATCAACTTCATTGTCCTCATCCTCATCGATCAGCATAACAAAGTCTCAAATTCTGGTGCACTTGCAGCCCTCTTTTCATGAAGACTCCACTTTTGATTTCTCCGCCATGTCTGTGTCCTTGGTTAGTTCGTGTTGAGGTTGCTGATAACGATGAGTTCATGAGAACTGTCACTGGAAAGAAGTGGTGGTGCTCAGTGTATGAGATACTCACTAGGACTCTTTATCAAGTGTGGTGCTTTCTGTACGGGTGACCGACAGGAACTCTTGTGGATAAATGACATGGGATCTTGTGAAGACAGGTACTACTGTGTTTGGTGACTGACTATTCTTATGAAGTTTTTTTTTTTTTTTTTGTAGTTGAGAGGGTCTGTTGAGAAGGTCCTTGCCTGCTGTATGGATGACTGACAGGCTGACTTGGTTCTGGAAGTCTGTAATCACTGTGTGTAGGTGACCGATTGGTTGATGCGATTCTGGTGAAGGTTTGAGTTTCACTGTGTAGATGACTGCATGCTCACTTGGTTCTGATGAAGGGCTGTGGTCACTGTGTGGATGTCTGACTGACGTTCGTGTGCAGAATTGTTTTGATTGTGTCGTGGGTGAATGAAGCACTTGTTGAACACTCTGATCACAGATCTGGGGAATTACTGAGATTATGGCGAAGTACTGTGTTCATAGTGAGGGTAAATGGGTCGCGTAAAGAAGTGCTGTGATCATAGTGAGGGTAAAGATGGGTCACGTAAAGAAGTGCTGTGATCACAGTGAGGGTAAGATGGGGCACGTAAAGAAGTGCTGTAGTCATAGTGAGGTAAGCTGGGGCACGTAAAGAAGTGCTGTGGTCATAGTGAGGGTAAGATGGGTCACGTAAAGAAGTGCTGTGTTCATAGTGAGGGTAAGATGGGTCACGTGAAGAAGTGCTGTGTTCATAGTGAGGGTAAGATGGGGCACGTAAAGAAGTGCTGTGGTCATAGTGAGGGTAAGATGGGGCACGTAAAGAAGTGCTGTGGTCATAGTGAGGGTAAGATGGGGCACGTAAAGAAGTGTTGAGATCATGGTGAGGGTAAAGTATGAGTGAAGCGGAGGTTGTAATGAAGTGCTATGATTACAGTGTTGGCATTTATTGGGATTGCAACGAAATGCTATTTTCACTGTGAGGGAAGAGTGGGTTGTTAATGACGTGCTGTGTTCATGATGAGGGTAAAGTAGGTCTGTAATGAAGTGCTGTGTTCATGATGAGGGTAAAGTGGGTCTGTAATGACGTGCTGGTTTCAAGATGAGGGTAAAGTGGGTCTGTAATGAAGTGCTGTGTTCATGATGAGGGTAAAGTGGGTCTGTAATGAAGTGCTGTGTTCATGATGAGGGTAAAGTGGGTCTGTAATGACGTGCTGTGTTTCATGATGAGGGTAAAGTGGGTCTGTAATGAAGTGCTGTGTTCATGATGAGGTAAAGTGGGTCTGTAATGAAGTGCTGTGTTCATGATGAGGGTAAAGTAGGTCTGTAATGAAGTGCTGTGTTCATGATGAGGGTACAGTGGGTCTGTAATGAAGTGCTGTGTTCATGATGAGTGTAAAGTGGGTCTGTAATGAAGTGCTGTGTTTAATGAGAGGTAACATTGGGTCTGTAATGACGTGCTGTGTTCATGATGAGGGTAAAGTGGGTTTGTAATGACGTGCTGTGTTTCATGATGAGGGGAAAGTGGGTCTGTAATGAAGTGCTATGTTCATGATGAGGGTAACATTGGGTCTGTAATGAAGTGCTGTGTTCATGATGAGGGTAAAGTGGGTTTGTAATGACGTGCTGTGTTTCATGATGAGTAAAGTGGGTCAGTAATGAAGTGCTATGTTCATTATGAGGGTAACATTGGTCTGTAATGAAGTGCTGTGTTCATGATGAGGGTAAAGTGGGTTTGTAATGACGTGCTGTGTTTCATGATGAGGGTAAAGTGGGTCTGTAATGAAGTGTTGTGTTGATGATGAGGTATAGTGGGTCTGTAAAAGAAGTGCTGTGTTCATGATGAGGGTACAGTGGGTCTGTAATGACGTGCTTTGTTCATGATGATGGTGAAGTGGGTTTGTAGTGAAGTGCTGTGTTCATGATGAGGGTAAAGTGGGTTTTTTAATGACGTGCTGTGTTTCATGATGAGGGTAAAGTGGGTCAGTAATGAAGTGCTATGTTCATGATGAGGGTAACATTGGTCTGTAATGAAGTGCTGTGTTCATGATGAGGGTAAAGTGGGTTTGTAATGACGTGCTGTGTTTCATGATGAGGTAAAGTGGGTCTGTAATGAAGTGTTGTGTTGATGATGAGGATACAGTTGGTCTGTAATGAAGTGCTGTGTTCATAATGAGGGTACAGTGGGTCTGTAATGACGTGATGTGTTCATGATGAGGGTAAAGTGGTCTGTAATGACGTGCTTTGTTCATGATGATGGTGAAGTGGGTTTGTAGTGAAGTGCTGTGTTCATGATGAGGGTACAGTGGGTCTGTAATGAAGTGCTGTGTTCATGATGAGGGCACAGTGGGTCTGTAATGACGTGCTGTGTTCATGATGAGGGTAAAGTGGTCTGTAATGAAGTGCTGTGTTCATGATGATGAGGGGAAAGTGGGTTTGTAGTGAAGTGCTGTGTTAATGATGAGGGTAAAGTGGGTTGTAATGAAGAGCTGAGTTCATGATGAGGGTAAAGTGGGTTGTAATGAAGTGCTCTGTTCATGATGAGGGTAACGTGGGTTGTAATGACGTGCTGTGTGCATGATGAGAGTAAGGTGGGTTTGTAATGACGTGCTGTGTCATGATGAGGGTAACATTGGGTCTGTAATGAAGTGCTGTGTTCATGATGAGGGTAAAGTGGGTTTGTAATGACGTGCTGTGTTCATGATGAGGGTAAAGTGGGTTGTAATGACGTGTTGTGTGCATGATGAGAGTAAGGTGGGTTTGTAATGACGTGCTGTGTTCATGATGAGGGTAACATTGGGTCTGTAATGATGTGCTGTGTTCATGATGAGGGTAAAGTGGGTTGTAATGAAGTGCTGTGTTCATGATGAGGTAATGTGGGTTGTAATGAAGTGCTGTGTTCATGATGAGGGTAAAGTGGTCTGTAATGAAGTGCTGTGTTTATGATGAGGGAAACATTGGGTCTGTAATGAAGTGCTGTTCATGATGAGGATATCATTGGGTCTGCAATGAAGGGCTGTGTGCATGATGAGGGTAAAGTGGGTTTGTATTGAAGTACTGTGTTCACGATGAGGGTAAAGTGGTTTGTAATAAAGAGCTCTGTTCACGATGAGGGTAAAGTGTTCAGCACTCTTTTAGAACATAGGGTATACTGTGTTGGTGACTGATTAGGTCCCTGTTTAAGTACTGTACTATCTCTGAGGGTGACTGACTGCAGTTCTTGTAGAGCAGTATACGATGTGTGGGGGTCTGGCGATGATCTTACAGCATATTGTGTTAGCTGTATGAGGAACGAGCTAGTGATGTGCTCACTGTATTTATGTCTGAGACTGGTTCTTGTAAATTATTTGGTACATTGTTTGGTAACTTGCCGTATTTCTACAAAGACTGGCGTTCACTTTGTGTCTGACTGACTGACTGGGCTTTTACTCTTCACCGAATCCAAAACAATTTCAGTTGAATGCCCCCCACCCCCTTCCTTTCCAGCCCATGCACCTATCCCTGCCTCACCACGCCTTTCCTCCCTACATATACCATCCTTTACGTCGAGAGTAAGCCCAGACAGATAATTCTGTGCCATTAAACAACCCATTCCTTCTCTTGTTGCAGTTTGCTCTGGTTCAACTTCCTAAGGTGTACCAATACACTTACACCCTTAGGTTGTACTGTCTTATCAGCAAGCAAGAAAAGAGAGAAAAAATGTTCGTTCTGTTAACATGTCGACTTCAGCAAACTTATAAAATGAAGATCATCATTAAAAAACAAAAACAACAAAAAAACAACAACAACCGTGTGCTCATTTTGCTCCTCACAACCAGTGAAAAGGATGACGCTTGACGCCCTCTCCCTTTCTCTTAAGTAAACCAACCCCACCCCCCTCCCCCCATCCCCCCTCCGCCCGCACACACACAATATGTTCCGCAGTTTATTTCACTTATGTAATCAACGAACTTTTTATGTTTCAAGAACTGTTGCTATTTTGTCCTTTTATCAGAGAATGAAAAAAAGAGCAAAACAGAACTACCGCACTTCCAAACATAGGAACAAACAAACAAACAAAACAAACACAATGCGTTTGGGCCTTCTTCAGGCAAGGCAAATAACATTCAAGACAATGAAAACGACAGACAAACAAATTTTGCACTCAGATTGAAGAGATAAGAGAATGATTGTTCGTCCTTCCTATCATTGTCTGTCATGTTACTGTTGTCTTAGAGAATGATTGTTCGTCCTTCCTATCATTGTCTGTCTTGTTACTGTTGTCTTAGAGAATGATTGTTCGTCCCTCCTATCATTGTCTGTCTTGTTACTGTTGTCTTAGAGAATGATTGTTCGTCCTTCCTATCATGTCTGTCTTGTTACTGTTGTCTTAGAGAATGATTGTTCGTCCTTCCTATCATTGTCTGTCTTGTTACTGTTGTCTTAGAGAATGATTGTTCGTCCCTCCTATCATTGTCTGTCTTGTTACTGTTGTCTTAGAGAATGATTGTTCGTCCTTCCTATCATTGTCTGTCTTGTTACTGTTGTCTTAGAGAATGATTGTTCGTCCTTCCTATCATTGTCTGTCATGTTACTGTTGTCTTGCCTCAAGAACGCGTAACAGTAGCCTGCAAAAGTGTTGAAGTTGTTGTTTGTTTGTATTTTTCGTGTGTTTCTTTCTTCGTTTCGTTGTGCAGAAATTCTATGTTTTTTTTTTTTTCCAACTACAATTTCCACCTGCAGTCATCCCACTCTGAAACCGTTAAAATTTCAGTTCAATGCCACTCTCCTTTTCCTCCCCCCTTGCCTGTGTCCCTAACACAGATTGATTCGACCAGTTTTTAAATAGCTTCTTGTTATGGGATGGGGGGTAGGGTGGGGGCGGATAGAGGTGGTGGTGGTATTACATGAAAAATGAAAGTACTGGGGTAAGACACGACAATTTCGGGCGTGCCAAATGCCACCTGATATCATAGTTACTTGGTATCTAGCCTACGATGCGAGTGCCATTGGTGAAGGGGTGTATGGGATGGAGAATGCATTCTTACGTTGGTTTTGTGTGTAACATAGCATGGTTGAGTGGAATATAGAGCACAGTGGTTTATATTGTTCAACCACTCTCTAGCCTGATGATACGTATGTGTCGATGCGCGCGGGGTCTGATACAGCTGGGGAAATGTCTTCATAGTGCATCTACTGATGAAGGTTATGATGATATATTGATATCGACGTTTGATAGTGATGTTGACGTTTAGAAGTATAGTTTTTTTAACATAATTTCAATTGTTTTTTACTTTGATTATATTTATTTGTTATTAGGTCTTATATGTCCAATTCTTTGATTTAAAAATCATTTCATTTTTTTAAAAACTTAGTTGTGTATTGATGTTTTCTTTTTCCACTATTACTCATGATACCATTCTATGAAGAGCCGCTCCACAAAAACAAATGCATACAGCCGAACGTGCATGAATGCATGCACGTATTCTTCTGCGGCCACTTACTTAGGGATATACACTCATGTGCTCACGCCCGCCCATGGAGGCAAGCTCGCGCACTTGGGCACACTCAATCACATTCACGCACACGTACACACACACACACACACACACACACACACACACACACACACACACACACACACACACACACACACACGTGCACCTATTCCATTACACACATACACAAGCATATATCCATTGCTTTGGACTCGTTCACAGGTCAGGCATCTGCTGAGCTTAACCACAACCCCATTTTCTTTCTTTCGTTATTCATGTATATCGCCATCACGCTATAAGCCAAGCGCACCAAGGCCTCGTGATTTGCTATGATAAGGTGCAGCACAGACACCCCTTCAACGAAACTGAAAATAACAACATATCCTAAGTTTGATTTGACTTCAATGATGGAGAAACGGTGTGTGTGTTTTGAAGAAAGAAGGTTAGTTCCTTCTTTGAAAGAGAAATCTCTCTCTCTCTCTCTCTCTCTCTCTCTCTCCTCTCTCTCTCTCACTCTCTCTCCCTCCTCTCTCTCTCTCTCTCTCTCTCTCTCTCTCTCTCCTCTCTCTCTCTCTCTCACACACACAATAGGTGGGGAAATTTGATACATTTATCTTGCACGACTGGAAAGATGAATATGAAATTTCTTTTTTGAATTGGAAAGCATAGGCGGCAGGCAAAGTGATCATGAAAACACAGCGTTTTGCATTTGTGGCTGTGCTGGTAATACCGAACGAACAACACGATGAGCGAAGGCCGAATGTGGGGCATGTTGATACACACAAAGAGGTTTAATTTGGGCCGTCTGTGTCAGCTGAGGGCAAAGGTGAGGAGGACTGCATTTCTTTTTCTTGGTTTGAAATTACTGTATATGGTTTACTGCTCGACGGAAAAAATACAACATAGAACAGGCAGCACAGAAAGGGAAGGCATTAAACTTGGTGTGTGTGTGTGTGTGTGTGTGTGTGTGTGTGTGTGCGTGCGTGCGTGCGTGCGTGCGTGCGTGCGTGCGTGCGTGCGTGCGTGCGTGCGTGTGTGTGTGTGTGTGCGTGCGTGCGTGCGTGTGTGTGTGTGTGTGTGTGTGTGTGTGTGTGTGTGTGTGTGAAGGTAAGAGTCATAGCTAGCCATTGTGCATTTTTAGCATTTTGACAAGGAATTAAGGAAGCAAAAAGCAGGCAGACGTTTTCATTTAAGATGAGAAAGTTGCGGGACATAGGTTCACTTATTTTTCAGCCCCCCCCCCCCCCCCCAACCCCCCTCCCCAACCCCCACGCCCGCTCCTGTTCTTTTTTAAAGGGGTTTAGGAGGTTATCGCTTACGGGGGAGGGAGGTTTTCCCAAAAGGGCACAGTAACTGCGCTGTTCTTTGCATTATAGTTTTTATTGTAACCCTTTATAGGTCGACCTTATCTGTCAAACACCCGACTGTTTTTGGGTGTCCGTTTGGTGAAGGGGAGAAAAACGGATGTAGGGCTTGTCGTTACACCCCTAAGAGCTTAACGGAGCATTTTGGGGGCAGCTGGGGCAAAGGGACTGGTAGGCGGGTTTTTTTTTTTTTTAATTTTTTTTTAAGACCGAAACTGTGCTAAGCCGGTGTAACGTGTGAAACTCCCCCCCTTTCCCCCTTTTAACTCCCGGGGGAGCCCTTTCGACTGCCCAGTTAAACTCCCGGGATTTAACGGGGTTTGCGCAAAAATCACCCCCCAACGGATTAGAACACCCCCCAGCGATTTAAATTTTTGGCATGACCCAAAACACCCCTCCCCTTGAGGATTTAAACGGGCCCTTGCCCAAAACACCCCCTAAACACGGGGGAATTAATCTGGCCCGGACGGGAACAGCCACCCCTGGAGAGTTAAAATTAAACGGCCCAGAAAAAGCCCCTCCCCCCCTCCTGGGGGTTTAAAACGGCCCGGGCACAAAAAAGCCCCCCCCCCCCCCCCCCGTCCCCCCCTTCCCCTGGGATTAATCTGGCCCCGCCCAAACAGCCCCTCGGAGATTTAAAAAACCACCTTTCCAGAACAGCCTCCTTCCGGGGGAGTTAAACGGGCACCGTTATGGAACCCCCCCCCCCCCGGGGAATTTAAAACAGCCCAATCCCAGAACACCCCCGTCCACCTCCTGGGGATTAACTGGACCGGCCCAAAACACCCCCCCCGGGATTAAACGGATGGGGCCTACAACACCCCCCCCCCCCCCCCCGCTCCTCCCCCCCTCTCCGGGGGTTAATCGCCCCACCTGGTACGGGCCCCCCGGAGAGTACACTCCCGGGCACAAAACACCCCCCCCCACCCCCCTTCCTGGGGATTAATCGGGCCCCCCCCAAAACCCCCTCTGAGAGTTAAACTCCCTTCCAGAAAAACCCCCCCCCGGGGGGGGTTTAACGGCACCACCCAGAACACCCCCATTGGAATCAACGCACCTTTCCTAGAACACCCCCCCCAGGGGGTAATCGGCCGCCAGGGAACACCCCCCCCCCCCCCCCCCCCCCTCCTGGAAACTGGCACTGGCCAAAAACATCCCCAAAGGAAAAACTGGACCTGGCCAGAGCACCGCCCCCCCCCCCCCCCCCCCTCCCCCCCCCCCCTCCCCCCTCCCGCCCTCCCCCCCCCCCCCCTCCCCCCCCCCCCCTCCGGGAATTTAACGGCCCCCCCTGAGAGTTAAACTGGCCGGGCAAAAAAACACCCCCCTCCACCCCCCCTCCTGGGATTAATTTCACTAGCCCAAACAGCCCCCTGGAGAGTTAAAACTCAACCTTCCAGAACAACCCCCCTCCAGGGGTTAATCTGCACCACCCAAACAGCCCATCTGGAGGTCAAACGCCCCTTTCCTAGAACGCCCCCCCTCCAGGGATTAAATCTGGTACCGCCGGAACAACCCCCCCCCCCCCCCCCCCCTCCGGGGGAGTTTATCTGGCACGGCTCAAAACCCCCCCCATAAGATTTTAAACTGGACCTGGCTTAGAGCAGCCCGGGAATTTTAAACTAGACAAGGCCCAGAACAGCCCCCCCCCCCCCGGGGGAGTTAATCTGGCGCCACCCAAAACAACCCCCTAAGTGAAAAACTAACCTGCCTAAAAAAAAACCCCCCCCCCCCCCCCCCCCCCCCCCCCCCCTGTCCCGGGGGTTTAATCTGGCTCCACCTGGTACAGGCCTCCCTGGAGAGTTAAACTTCCCAGCAAAAAAAAACAGCCCCCCCACCCCCGCCCCCTTTCCCCCCTCCGGGACAGTTACCTGGCATCACCCAAACACCCCCTGGAGAGTTAAATTTGACTGCCCTAAACGCACCCTCTGGGGGATTTAATCTGGCACCGTATGGAACAGACCCCCCCCTCCCCCCCCCCCCCCCTCCCTCGGAGATTTTAAACGGGACAAGACCCAAAACGACCCTCCCCCTCCGGGGGAGTTAATCGGGCACGGGCCAAAACACCCCCCCCCCCCCACCCCAGGATTTTAACAAAACCCTGCCAACAGCCCCCCCCACCCCCCTCTCCTGGGAGTTTAACTGGCCCCACCGGGTACGGGCCCCCCTTTGGGGTAAAGGGGCCCTGGCACAAAACCCCCCCTTTCCCCTCTACTGGGAGTTAACCCTGGCACCGCCCATACACCCCCCTTGTAGAGTTAAACGCACCTTCCCAGAACGCCCCCCTCCAGGGAATTAAACGGGCACCAAATGAAACAGCCCCCGGAGAGTTAAACTAGACAAGGCCCAGAACACCCCCTCCCCTCCGGGATTAAATTTCTGACCCCGGCCCAAATCGCCCCCAAGAGAGAAAAACGGGGACCTCAAAACATCCCCCCCCCCCCCTTTCCGGGGGATTAAAATGGTTCCAGCCTGGTCAGCCCCTGGAGATTTAAAAACGGGCCAGGCACAAAACACCCCCCTCCCCCTCCTTTGGGAGTTAATCTGGAACCACCCCAAACAGACCCTCTGAATTTTAAACTGCACCGCCAAAGTTTAAACTGGCACAGCCCCAGGACCCCCCCCGGAGATTAAACTAGTAAAGGGCCCCGAACGCCCCCCCCCCCCCTCCGGGGATTAATCTGCTCCCCTGGTCAGGTCCCCCGGGGGTAAACTGGCCCGGGCACAAAACAGGAACCCCCCCCCCCCCCGGGATTAATCGGGCCCCAGCCCAGAACAGTCCCTCTGAGATAAACGGGACCTGTCCGTACAGCCCCCCCCCCCCCCGGGGGAGTTAATCGGCACCGTCAGGGGAACCCCCCCCCCCCCCCCCCCCCCCTGGAGAGTTAAACAAAAAGGGCCCAGAACAGCCCCCCCCCCTCATTGGGATTAATCGGGGCCCGGCCCCAAAAAAAGCCCCCTACGTTAAATGGACCTGGCCTAGACGGGCCCCCCACCCCCGCCGAGATTTTAAACGGCCCGGGACAAAAACCCCCCCCTCTCCGGGGGAGTTAATCGGCACACCCCCAGAAAGCCCCCGGGAATTTAAAACGAAACCTGTCCCAGAACTCCCCCCCCGGGGATTAAATTTGGGCACCGTCGGAACACCCCCCCCCCCCCCCCCCCCCCCCCCCCCCAAAATTTAAACTAGAAAAGGGCCCAGAACGGGGCCCCCCCTCCCCCTCCTGGGAGTTAATCGGGAACGGGCCCGAAACAGCCCCCCCCCCCCCCTCCCCCCCGGGGTAAAACTGACGACCAGAACCCCCCCCCAACCCCCCCCCCCCCACCCCCCTCTAGGGGGGATTAATCGGGGCACCACCCAAAACAGCCCCCTCTGGAGAGTTAAACTGCCCTTCCCAAACATCCCCCCCAGGGAAAATTCGCACCGTCGGGAACACCCACGAAAATTAAACTAGAAAAGGGCCCCAGAACACCCTCAATCTGGGAGTTAATCGGGCACTAACCAAACGCCCTAGGAGCGTTAAACTAACCAATCTAAACATCCCCCCCCCATCCGGAGGAAAATCGGCACCAGCCCAGAAAAAAACCCCCCCCCCCCCCCCCCTACTGGAGAGTAAACTGGCCCAGCCCAGAACAGCCCCCCACGGGAGATTTATCTGGCACCAGCCCAAACAGCCTCCGGAGAGTAAAACTGGCCGCCCAGAACAAACCCCCCGGGGGATTAATTTTGCAACACCAGAATATTTTCCCCTGGAACTAAAACGGATCGGCCTGAACCCCCCCCCCCCCCCTTGGCACCAGCCCAAAAAAAAGCCCCCCCCCCCCCCCCCCCCCCCCCCCCCCCCCGAAGTTAAACGGACCTGCACCAAAACGCCCCCAAGAGAGTTAAACTGGGGCCCCCCCCGGGGCAAAAAAATACCCCCCACCTGGGGGAAATTTAAAAAAACGGTACTCCCGAACCCCCCTTTCTCCTCCCTAACACCCACCCCCCCCCCCCCCACCCCCCCCCCTCCGGGGTGTCTTCCAAAAATTTTAAAGCCTCCCCCCCCCCCACCAAAATTTCGGCCCCCCCCCAAAAACCCCCCCCCCCCGGAAAAGGTTTTCTGCCGCCCCAAAAAACAGCCCACATCTGAGGATTAATCTGGCACCACCCAGAACAGCCCCCTGGAGTGTTAGCTTTGACTCGGAAACACCCCAAAAGTACTCCCTCCCGGGAATATTTCCCCGGGAGTATTTCGGGGCCCGCGCCCAAAATGATTTCCGGGGACTATTTCTGGGACAGTGCCCCCCCTTGGCCCCGAAGTATTTTCCCCCTATTGACAACTTTGCAAATAAATGTTTGTTTTATGTAATATTTTATAACGAGTTTCCTTTTCGAGGAGTACTTTTGGGACCAATCCCCAAAAATGACCCCGATTCCCCCCCCCCCCCCCCCCCCCCCCCCCCCCCCCTCCCCTCTGGCACCAGAAGAACTCCCCGGATTCATCTGGGCCCAGCCCAAATGTACTCCCGAAATAACTTTGGCGCGGCCCAATTACTCCCCCCCTAAAGTTGATTCAGAAATATTTTCTTGTTGATTCAAGGAAATCCATGTTAGTTTATGTCCTGTATGAGTTTCAAACCATAAGAACAAACCTGAACCATTAATGAATAGATTTCAAGGGGGGGGGGGGGGGGGGGTGTACTTCTGTGACCAGCCCAAAGTTCTACCCTAAATTAAAAGGTCTTGGACAAGTTATTTAGAAACAATTCCATGGGGTACTTATACCATAAAAAAAACACCCGAACACATTAAAAAGGAGAATTTCAAGGGGGGGAGGGGACATCGGGCCCCGGGCCCAGAAGGAAACCCTCCCCCTAAAGTTAATTCAATCGTTTTAATTATATTCATAAAAATGTTCTGTTAAGTTTTGGCCATAAAAACAACCCTGAACACCAACAAAGGAGATCTGCAAGGGGGTACTTCGGGACCCCCAGGAAGTACTCTCCCTAAAGTGATTTAGACTAACTTTCATGTTGATTTAGATAGCAAGTCAAAATGTGATTTTTTGACCATAAAAAAAACCCTGAAACATTAAAGGCGATATGCAAGGGAGGGACTTCGGGCCGGCCCAGATGTACCCCCCCTAAGTTTAAATTTAGACTGGTTTTCAATGTTTTTCGTTTGACGTCCATGTTTGAGCTTATGAGCATAAAAAACAATCCCGGCACATAAAAAGGAAATAGCAAGCGGGGGCTTCTGGCGCGGCCCCCAATTTTCCCCCTAAAGTTGATTTAGACTATTTTCAATGTTATTCAGGTAGAATGTCCATGGTAGCTTATGAAACCCTTAAATAACAACCCGAATCATTGATAAAAGGAAATAGCAAGGGGTAATTTTTTTGGGACGGCCCCGAACAACTCCCCCCAAAGTTGATTCAACTCAATTTTAAAGTTGAAATCAGGGAGCATGTCCATGTGTGAGTTTAAACCAGAAAACCCAACCCTGAAAACATTTAAAAAAGGAAATCGAGGGGGGTTCTCTGGGACCAGCCCGAAAACTCCCCCTAAAGTTTACCCGAAATGGTTTTCAATGTTATTCAAAAGAATTCCATGTCTGAGTTTATGCCAGTAAATAACAAACCCGAACACATTAATAAGGAGATATGGGGGGGGGACTTCGGGACCGGGCCCCGAAATACTCCCCCTAAAGTTTATTCAGACCGTTTTCAAATTTTATTCAGGGAAATGTCCATGTGTGAGCTTTTGACATAATAAAACCCTGAGCACATTGATAAAAGGGGAAAATGCAAGGGGGGGGGGGGGGGGGGGGGGTTTTTGGGGGGGTCCCCGAACAAATCCCCCTAAAGTTGATTCAGACCGTTTCAAAATTGATTCAGATAGAATGTCCAGGTGAGTTTTTTTTACCAGTAAATAAAAACCCTAACACATTTAAAAAAGGGAATGCAAGAGGGTATTTCGGACCGGCCCAGAAGTCCCCCCTCAAGTTATTCAGAAAATATTAAATTTTGACAGGTAGAAAATGCACGTTTTACTTTTTGACAAAAATAACAAACCCCCAAAACCCTTAACGACTATGCCGGGGGGGGGGGGGGGGGGGGGGGGGGGGGGGACTCTGGGACCGGCCCAAATGATTCCCCGAGTACTTTTTGAAAAAAGGGGGGCAATTTTTTACCCACCTAGATGTACTCTTGGATCTTCGGCGGGCCCCAGTATACCCCCCGGGGGCCTTCTGGACGGTGATACTTTTTTTTTGTTTCAAACCAAACCGCTGTTTTTTCGCACATCCGCCGTTTTGTCGCACAGAGACAAAACGGTGGACCTCAGCCCTGTTTTTTCGCATCCCGCCGTTTAAAGTCCATTGTGACAAAAACGGGAGTGGGGGGGGGGGGGGGGGGGGGGGGGAGGCTGTTCATGCCAGATTACTCCCCCGGAAGGGGCTTTCGAATCAGGGCCATTTTAACTCCTGGGGGGGGGGGGGGGGGGGTGGGGGGGGGTGTTCGGGGTAGCACTAGATTTAAACCCCGGAAAAGGCCTTTTGGCCCGGGCCAGTTTTTAAGCTGTAGGGGGCGTTGGGGGCGTTTTTGGGGGAGGGCCATTTAACTCCAGGGGGGGGCTGTTCCGGCCGGGCAGAAACTCCCCCAAAAAAGGTAGAGGGGGTGTTTTGGCCAGTCCAGTTTAACTGGGGGCTGTTTTGGCCAGTAAATCGGGGGGGGGGGGGGGGGGGCAGTTTTTTGGGCAGGTCCGGGTTAACTCCCCTATAAGCTTTTGCTTGTGTCTCCAGTTCGATTTTTGAAGCCAAGCTCCCGGTTTAAATTTTTTTGTTTAAAGCAAAGCCCCCCACAAGGGGGCTGTTCTGGGGCCCGGGCCAAATTTAACTCTCCTGGGGGGTTTTCTTGGCCGGGGCTAGATTATCTCCACTGGGGCGCTTTAAAGGGCCCTATCTTGATTAATTGAGGGAGAGGGAGGGGGGGGGGGGGGGGGCATTCGGGCCTCGTCAGTCTAAACCCCCCGGGGGCCTTTTCCCGCCTTCCGGAAGACTCCCACTTTCGGGAGTTTAACTCCCAGGGACATTTTTATGTCAAAAAATTTGGGCCCAAAAAAACTCCCCGGGGGTTAGTTTTGGGGCAACACCCCTTTTAACTCTCCAAGGGGGGGGGGGCTGTTTTTGGGCGCCCCCCTAGAAAATCCCGGAGTTAGTTTTGAGTCAAAATTTTTTAGGTTAAAAAAAACTCCCGGGATTATTCTGAACTGGTAGGGTTTATTTTGAAACAGGGCCCAAAAAACAAAAAAAGAATAGGGGGCCGCTGAACCGTTGGGGGGGGCTTTTTGCAGACCCGAATTTCTCCCGGGAGTTAATAGAGACAGTGCCATACTGACCCCGGGGGGTTAAAATGGGGGGGGGGCGGTTTTTCCACGTTACACCGGAAAAGGAATGGGAAAGGGAAAAAAAGCAAGGTAGGGTGGAAACCCGGGAGTGGGGCAAAGGGGGAAAAGGGAGGGGGGGGGGGGGTACACAAATAGGGGAAAAAAAGGTTTTTAAAATTTAATTTGGAGACATGGTGCCACACTCACAACATTTGGACTTTGAAATTTATCTACTTTCATTTACATATCACTCAACACAACGCAAAACACCCATCCACACAAAACACACACACCCACACACACACACACACACACACACACACCACTGGACATTTATTCGTAAGCCGGGTCATTTCAAAGAAAAGACGCAATCGATACATGACGTTATTCGCTCTGCGCTTTTTTTTATATTTTTAAGTCCAAACACAAAACAATTTTTTAGTTTTTTTCTTTTAAAGGGAGTACGTTTATATTTTTTAAGCGTTTTGAAACCATTTTATTAAAATAAAAAATTACAATCGAGGAAAAGGAAAACCACGATGAACAATCGCAATTATCCAAGTCGGGGTTTCCCGCCGCGCTGCAGTAATATTTACGATCTTTATCAACCGGTCGACGAGAAATTGGCTCCGCAGGAAAGGGCAAATTATTCGAAGAGCAAGAAACCTTTTGAAGATCGCGAGGCCAGACTGAAGGGGGCACACGGGATTCGACACACCACAACCTTTACGGGGGAAGGGGTAAACGATCTCATCTTCCGTGGGGGATCGATAACTGTAGCCACTAAAAACTTGTTGAGGTAAAAGGGCAAATCATTTTTTCCCCATAGCGCAACAAAATTTATTTTAAAATAAACGCATTTTGGCACATTTTTCCGGTTTAAAATATTTGTCCACGTCATTTAATATGGCCCGAATTTAAAATTTCAGGTTTTTCCATCACACTAGATTGACGTGAGCTGTCATTTCATCGTTTTCTCTCCATCATATCGTGTTGCCAGTACTAACCAATTAGAAATTTTTATTTTTAGCTCACCCTGTATCACCCAAAATTTGAAATTGGGAAAAATTTTGGAAGCAGATTTTTTATTTAAAAAATCGTAAACGAGTTCAAGTTATGAACGAAGCATTTTCTCGGATCTAAGTGATCTGTATAATATGAAGATTGACGCCATTTGATTTAATCTGTTCAAGGATTAAATATAATTGTAATTCATCAAGCATTAAGCCTTGGCGAATAACTGAGTCAAGGCAGATTGGAATATTCGTTATACATTTTCCTTCCTTGTTAACGAGTTTTATCGTAAAGCAATTTTTGAAGGAAATCAATTGTAAATGATAGAGCAAGCTAGTGCAATTGTAAAGTGTGTCTAGAGCGTGTAGTGAGTGGAATAGTGATGTGCCACTATAGAGCAAGATCTAAGACGATTGTTATCTTGCAGGTCCTTTCGTACTTTTTCCTTTTACGTCCATCCCGTTCATCTCTCCGCATCTTTATCTTCATCTTCGTCACACATCTCTATCATGCTGCATTCTTCGTTGAGAGGAACGTGCTGGTGTGTCAACCTTATCGGAATCCAGAGGTGGACTCTAAGCGTCAACGGAACTCCGGAACACCACAGGATTCCGTGAAGCTGAGTGCAAATTATTCAAACACATCCCTCCACATTCAAGCACGCCACAACACACTCAGACATTTTTTTTCTTTGTATATCTTCTTGTGCATAATTATATTCTGTGTGTATTCCCCGGAAGATATATTTTGTAGCACGAGCGGACAATCGATATTTGTGCTACTGCAAGAAGCAAAGTGAAGAAGGACAGAGACTTGGTTGTTACAAGTGTATGTGCATGATTAATTTCTTTTGTGTGTAATTCATTTCATAGGGAACAAACGGATATCAGCATTCTAAGCAACAATACGACATATTCACTGCAGATCATCATCATCGTTATTGTTACTTTATTAAATTCAGTTGTTGTTATCAAAATCAAACCTCTTGTTCCATCTGTAGAAAGGAAGTGAAGGGTGTGGACGAAAGCTTGACTTTCCTACTACGGTCAATCGTTCTTGCCTGAGCATTCAACCATCATTTATGAATGGGGTCTTACTAAAAACGTCACACACACACACACACACACACACACACACACACACAACACACACATACACACACACATGCACGCACGCACACACACTTGCACGCATATACACATACACACACGCACATAGACACACATACACACACAGGCGGCGCGCACGCACACACACACACACACACACACACACACACACACACACACACACACACACACACACACACACACACGAACACACACAAACAAAAACGAACACACACATGCACGCACACACACACACACACACACACACACACACACACACACACACACACACACACACACACACATCTGTCTAAAAACACTATTTTGTGAAAAGACGCTAAATCAAACAAAACAAAACACACACACACACACACACACACACACACACACACACACACGCGCGCGCGCGCGCGCGCGCGCGCGCGCACTGATACAAGCCCCAAAGAACTGGCCATAGGTTGGTGGCACATGGGGCCTTTGCAAAATGGCTGTAGGGGAACACAGAAAAGAAGCGAAGAACGCAGAAGAAAACGCTTGCAGTGGCATCATCAGTGGTGGTTTTGGAAGTGAAGAGTAGTTTTCTTTATCGCCATATGAGTCGAATACTGTTGGGTCATCGAGTTGGTTGGCTGGGGGATTAGTTTGTTGATAGGGAGGGGATGAAAGACCTTTGATCAGTGTCGGTCAGTGGGAGATTGGGGAAGTGTAGGAGGGCTATTGGATTGAGATAATTAATTTTCATCACAATGTGTGGGTCAATGGACAGGAGGAAGAACAGGGCGGTGATGCAACAAGGGAGATAATGTGGAGAAGCGTCCAGTGGAAAGAAAGCCTGTGGAAACTGCGCCTCGTTTTGTGGCTCACAGATTCTGACCCAGGCGTGCTGTTTGCTTTCCTTGTGGGCCGAATAGCACATTGGTATGGAAGCCATTCTGGGTGCGCGCTCCACTGCTGGTGGTGAAGACAGCAGTGTGGTCCCTGCAGTGCACACCCATACCGTCACACACCTGCTGCAGGTTCCTGTTGAATGGGTCTCGTTCCCTGGGAGGCAGGACAGCAGACGCCAGTAGTGAAGCTGTGGGAAAGACCTTCTTGGACTGGGAAGGTCTGTCCACTTGCCTCTGATGATGGCACCGTGATGGATCTCAACACTTGAGCATAGTGATAAATCTCAATACTTGATGGATCTCAACACTTGAGCACAGTGACGGATCTCAACAGTTGATGGATCTCAACACTTGACCACAGTGATGGATCTCAACATTTGAGCACAGTGATGGATCGCAACACTTGATGGATCTCAACACTTGACCACAGTGATGGATCTCAACACTTGATGGATCTCAACACTTGATGGATCTCAACACTTGAGCACAGTGATGGATCTCAACATTTGAGCACAGTGATGGATCTCAACACTTGATGGATCTCAACACTTGAGCACAGTGATGGATCTCAACACTTGAGCACAGTGAGGATCTCAACACTTGATGGATCTCAACACTTGACCACAGTGATGGATCTCAACATTTGAGCACAGTGATGGATCTCAACACTTGATGGATCTCAACACTTGAGCACAGTGATGGATCTCAACACTTGAGCACAGTGAAGGATCTCAACACTTGATGGATCTCAACACTATGAGCACAGTGAAGGATCTCAACACTTGAGCACAGTGATGGATCTCAACACTGACCACAGTGATGGATCTCAACACTTGATGGATCCCAACACTTAAGCACAGTGAAGGATCTCAACACTTGAGCACAGTGATGGATCTCAACTCTTGATGATCTCAACACTTGAGCACAGTGAATTGAAGGATCTCAACACTTAAGCACAGTGATGGATCTCAACACTTGATGGATCTCAACACGTGAGCACAGTGATGGATCTCAACACTTGAGCACTGTGGAGGATCTCAACACTTGATGGATCTCAACACTTGAGCACAGTGATGGATCGCAACACTTGATGGATCTCAACACTTGACCACAGTGATGGATCTCAACACTTGATGGATCTGAACACTTGATGGATCTCAACACTTGATGGATCTCAACACTTGAGCACAGTGATGGATCGCAACACTTGATGGATCTCAACACTTGAGCACAGTGATGGATCGCAGTACTAAAGTACAGTGATGATCTGAACACTTGAGTACAGTGGATCTCATCACTTATGATGGATCTCAACACGTGAGCACAGTGATGGATCTCACACTTGAGAACAGTGATGGATCGCAGCACTAAAGTACAGTGATGGATCTGAACACTTGAGTACAGTGACGGATCTCAACACTTGATGGATCTCAACACTTGACCACAGTGATGGATCTCAACGCTTGATGGATCTCAACACTTGAGCACAGTGATGGATCGCAACACTTGAGCACAGTGAAGGATCTCAACTCTTGATGGATCTCAACACTTGAGAACAGTGATGGATCGCAGCGCTAAAGTACAGTGATGGATCTCAACACTTGAGCACAGTGATGAATCTCAACACTTGATGGATCTCACACTTGAGAACAGTGATGGATCGCAGCACTAAAGTACAGTGATGGATCTGAGCACTTGAGTACAGTGATGGATCTCAACACTTGAGCACAGTGACGGATCTCATCACTTGATGGATCTCAACACTTGACCACAGTTATGGATCTCAACACTTGATGGATCTCAACACTTGAGCACACTGATGGATCGCAACACTTGATGGATCTCAACACTTGAGCACAGTGATGGATCTCAACACTTGATGGATATCAACACTTGATGATCTCAACCCAATGACCACAGTGATGGATCTCAACACTTGATGGATTGCAACACTTGATGGATCTCAACACTTGACCACAGTGATGAATCTCAACGCTTGATGGATCTCAACACTTGATGGATCAACACTTGATAGGTCTCAACACTTGACCACAGTGATGGATCTCAACACTTGATGGATCTCAACACTTGAACACAGTGATGGTCTCAACACTTGATGGATCTCAACACTTGAGCACAGTGATTGATCTCAACACTTGATGGATCTCAACACTTGAGCACAGTAAATGGATCTCAACACTTGATGGATCTCAACACTTAGGCAAAGTGATGGATCTCAACACTTGATAGATTCAACACTTGATAGATCTCAACACTTGATGGATCTCAACACTTGACCACAGTGATGGATCTCAACAATTGAGCACATTGATGGATCTCAACTCTTGATGGATCTTAACACTTGATGAATCCAACACTTGATGGATCTTGATGGATCTCAACACTGATGGATCTCAACACTTGACCACAGTGATGGATTTCAACACTTGATGGATCTCAACACTTGAGCACAGTGAAGGATCTCAACATTTGATGGATCTCAACACTTGAGCACAGTGATGGATCTTAACACTTAAGCACAGTGATGGATCTCAACACTTGATGGATCTCAACACTTGAGCACAGTGATGGATCTCAACACTTGAACACAGTGATGGATCTCAACACTTGAGCACAGTGATGGATCTCAACACTTGATGGATCTCAACACTGAGCACAGTGAAGGGTCTCAACACTTGAGCACAGTGATGGATCTCAACACTTGATGGATCTCAACACTTGAGCACAGTGATGGATCTCAACACTTGAGCACAGTGATGGATGTCAACACTTGAGCACAGTGATGGATCTCAACACTTGAAGGATCTCAACACTTGAGCACAGTGAAGGATCTCAACATTTGAGCACAGTGGTGGATCTCAACACTTGATGGATCTCAACACTTGAGCACAGTGATGGATCTCAACACTTGAGCACAGTGAAGGATCTCAACACTTGAGCACAGTGAAGGATCTCAACATTTGAGCACAGTGAGGGTCTGAACACTTGAGCACTGTGATTGATCTGAACACTTGAGCAATATGATGGATCTGAACACTTGAGCACAGTGAGGGATCTGAACACTTGAGCACAGTGATGGATTTCAACTCTTGAGCACAGTGATTGATCTCAGCGTGAACTGCAGCCTGTCTCACTGTTGGTGACTGTGAGCCACATAGTCAGTTAGGTCACTGTCAGGTCGCTGACGCACATTTTTGGTGGCTTGCTGTTGGGAGGTGTGGAGCGGATGGGATCCACCCCTTTCACTACACCATCCCCCAGCAGAATGCTTGTGGCATCTTTGATGACACCGACATGTTGGGGAGAGTTGGGAATGGAGGTCTGCTGACTGAGGGAATTAGGCTCTGGTGTGGAGTCGGCTCTGTCTGCACCATGCCAGCTTTCAGCATTGCCTTCATTACCCTCTTTAGCAGTGGCGTTAGAGGGGATGGGTGATTTGAGGGAGGATGATTTTTTTTTTTTTTTGGGGGGGGGGGGTGATATTGGGGGATGGAATCTTGGAACGGATTTTGTGATTTAAAGAGATGGACAGGATTTATTTATTATTAAAAGTGCAGTGATTGAACGGTGATGGAGTCTATGTCAATGTTAAATGACTTGTCTCGCATCATGCAGTGCTACACAAAGGGCTGAAACTTCGGTCTGTAGGGACTGCGTTGTCTGCTGAAACTTCAGTTTGTAGGGACTGTGTTGTCTGCTGAAACTTCGGTCTGTAGGGACTGCGTTGTCTGCTGAAACTTCGGTCTGTAGGGACTGTTGTCTGCTGAGACTTCGGTCTGTAAGGAGTGCGTTGTATGCTGAAACTTCAGTCTGTAGGGACTGTTGTCTGCTGAAACTTTGGTCTGTAGGGACTGTTGTCTGCTGAAACTTCGGTCTGTAGGGACTGTTGTCTGCTGAAACTTCAGTTTGTAGGGACTGCGACTGTAGGGACTGTGTTGTCTGCTGAAACTTCGGTCTGTAGGGACTGCGACTGTAGGGACTGCGTTGTCTGCTGAAACTTCGGTCTGTAGGGACTGCGTTGTCTGCTGAAACTTCGGTCTGTAGGGACTGCGTTGTCTGCTGAAACTTCGGTCTGTAGGGACTGCGTTGTCTGCTGAAACTTCGGTCTGTAGGGACTGCGTTGTCTGCTGAAACTTCGGTCTGTAGGGACTGCGACTGTAGGGACTGCGTTGTCTGCTGAAACTTCGGTCTGTAGGGACTGCGACTGTAGGGACTGCGTTGTCTGCTGAAACTTCGGTCTGTAGGGACTGCGCTGTCTGCTGAAACTCGGTCCTGGGTACACAGTCATCATAGCAGCAACACACCGCCGGAATGTGCCCCGACACTGAAGCATAGTCATTATCTTCGGTGTTGTCATCGGTAACACTTTCAGTGACTGACGTGGATGTGGTGTCCTGTTGGGGGAGAAGGAACGGGCAGGACTGATTTACATCAGGTAGAAGTGAAAGTGTGAAAGGAGTAGGAAGACAGTGAACTACCAGTAGAAGCGGGAGACTGGGAAGCCTTTGTACTGTTGTGGTCAGGAACGGTGAGGGATGGTGGGCACAATGAAGGGAGACTGGAACGATGGGATTCTGTTACTGGGTGAAGAGAAGCATTGGGCGGCGAAGGCGTTGGCGAGAGAAGGAAAGATGTATAGTGTGTGTGTTGGGGGCGGGGAGCGAGGATGCGGTCAGAGGGCAGGTTTTTTTTTTCTCCTTGCTCCTCTTTGCTGCCTGCTGCGAGTGTTGAGTAGTGGGATTATCACATTACGTGTGTTGTCTATCTACATCGCACTCGTGCTAGTCTCGTTCGCTGTGCACTGCTCCTGTCTACTCGGTGTGGCCGTTGCAGCGTCGGTGTCTGGCAGGAGATTTGTGCGTGGCTGGGTAGCTTATATAACCAGAGCTTGGAATATTAGCTGAAATAAGGTTTTCAAATGAAGATGGTGAACGGAATACAAATGTGTCCATTGCCAACATTTTAACAACTCCCCTTTCCCTCCCGCCATCCACACACACCCATGCGCATGCACACACGCAAACAAACATGCACATGTGCGCGAGCGCACACACACACACACGCACACGTGCATGCACACACGCATGCATGTGCACACACGCACACACACACACACACACACACACACACACCACACACACACACACACACACACACACACACACACACACACACGCATGCACGCACGCACGCACGCACGCACGCACGCACGCACGCACGCACACACACACACACACACACACACACACACACACACATTATACAGAGTGTGGATCTGGCTGTTTCAGGACTGAGAGAACGTCATCATGCAGAAAGCAACAGTCCTGCTTCTCGCCATCCTCCCCCTGTTGCCCCTGGCTACAATTCAGGATGATGAAGGTAGGAAATGTATCGCCTGTGCTCCGTCGGTCTGTCTGTTCTTTCTAGATGCTGAATACTTTCCATGTGGGCCTTCTGAAGCACTTCTGTATCTGGTTCTTTGTCCTGCCATTTGATGTGCAGCAATGTTCTAAGGCATCTCATGTGGAAAGAGTTTCAGCCGCCTGGCATGTTGACTGTACACCGTCCACGTTTCACAGCCGTACCGCAGAAATGGCAATGCAGGTGCTTGATGCACTTTGAGCTTGGTCTGCAGACGTATTCCTTGTCTCTCCCACGCCTTGTCTTGGAATCTGCTGAAGAGCGTACAAGCCCTAGCAATCGTCCATGCAACTTCTTCGTCTACGTTAGCAGTTCGTAATAACATGCTAACAAGGTAGACAAACGCATCTGCCACTGTAGGTTTCAGCCATTGACTATGATGTTTGGCTCTATGTAGGTGGTTGCAGAAGGTTGTTGATGCAGTGCCTCAGTCTTCTTCGTGCTGATTGTGGGACTGAAGTCATCACAGACTTTGGCAAAGTGGTCCATACTCTCTTGCATGTCCGACTATGTAGCAGAATTCAATGTGCAATTTTCAGCGAAGAGAAAGTCATGGGCAGTGTCTTTCTGGACTTTGGTTTAGGCTTGTAGCTTTCTCAAGTTGAAGAGCTTTCCATTAGGCCGGTATTTAAAGCCCACTCTGATGTCACCATCCAGGGAAGCATCCGTCAGCATGGAGGAAAACATCATACTGAAAAGAGTGGGGGCTAGCAGGCAGCCCTGCTTGACGCCATTTGAAACAGAAAATGGCTGCGATACTCTCCATCATCTTGAACTCTTGCCTGCATATCGTTATGAAACTGTGAGAAGTGGTTCATTTTGTGTGGCGAATTTGAGAGAGAGAGAGAGAGAGAGAGAGAGAGAGAGAGAGAGAGAGAGAGAGGGGGGGAGGGAGAGAGAGAAGTGGTTCATTTTGTGTGGCGCATTTGAGAGAGAGAGAGAGAGAGAGAGAGGAGAGAGAGAGAGAGAGAGAGAGAGAGAGAGAGAGAGAGAGAGATGGTTCGTTTTATTTGGTGCATTTTTTCAAACCAGAACACTTTTGATAAGACTGAAGGCCTATGGTTGTGTCGTCTGTGATGAAATTCGTTCATAGTTTAGCTGGGGGTAAGATGTAAGCCCACTTAATGACACAGAACATGTCTATTTTTTGACTGAGTCGATTGGCTGCCTGTGTGAAATGTTAACTCCATACGAGTTGAGAGAACCAATTTCAACACTTCACATTCGTGTTTTTTAGACAAATGATCACCGAGTCTGCAGGAAGGCTGGATTCACTATGTCCATGTAAACACAAGCTGAAAAACTCCGGAATTGCCCATAGGAATGCCGCCACCTGGCTTGTATTGCATTCAGATGAACCTCCCAGCATGATGCTAGTGTGGAATCCCTGTGCTAAAAGGACTTCAAATGCTTGCTTCATCCGCGTCTTGAAATACAGAATGTGTCACCTGATGAAAGAGGAGATCGTATAAACTTTCTTAATTAAATCAAATTACACACACACACACACACACACACACACACACACACACACACACACACACACACACACACACAAGGATATTAACATACCTCAATGAATGATGCCGAGTTAGCCTATTCCAGGTCCGGACTGTTGTAAAGGGTGTTGGTTGGCTGCTAGTTGTAGAAGTGAAGAGGGATTTGGGGGACGCGGAAAGTGGAGCAGAGGGTACAAGGGAAAAAGGTGGTTGGGGAAGTTGGAAGAGTAGGAAGAGAGGTGGGGCGGGGAAGGGTAGGGTGGGAGAATGGCGAGGTGGTGGAGACGAGAAGTAAGCCAGAGGGATGGGGGAGCGCGCGAGGGGGGGGGGGGGGGAGCAGGGCGAAGCGAGAATATACAGCGGAAATGACAGAGCACAAGAGTAAGGGGGGGGGGGGGGGGGGGGCATTTGATTCCAAATTTGGCAAGCTTTTCGCCATGCCGGACGTATCAAAATCGAATCGCTTTGTAGTAGACCTGCGGTTGAGAGCGTATGTAACACACACACACACACACACACACACACACACACACACACACACACACACACACACGGAGGGGAAGAGAACAAAAGAAGGGGGATAGGGGCTGGGCAGAAGAGACGGGGGAGTGGAGAGGAGAGTGGGACGGAAGACAGGGAGTGAAGGAAATGGGGGGGAATGGGTCGAATTGGGCAGGGGAGGACGTGGGAAAGAGGTGGGGCGGGGCGGCGACCATGGAGGTTTGTTGCTCTTTTACGTTAGTTGACCTCCACCTGTATGCTAGACACTTTGCTCATCATAATCAAAATATTCGAAAGCTGGTGCGTGGGGAGAAACGTGTGTGTGTGTGTGTTTCGTTCGTTCTTTAATTTAATTGTCTATCCACTTTACAGTGATCTTAGACAAAAACAAGAGACAAACGAACAGGCATACAAACAAACAAAGACAAAACAGAAAAACACATGTAAAAGGGGCCGGTGTGTGTGTGTGTGTGGGGGGGGGGGGGGGGTATACATGTGTGTTGTTTTAAAAATGTCATTAAAAGTGTATGGAGTGTGGAGGTAGTGTAGTATACTAATCTTTGCATGCATAGTCTATTTAATTAATGAGATACCAATAAGTGACTATCACTTTAACCCCATTCTAATCTACCGGCAAACGGTAAACTGCTTTAGCCTGGATTCATATCTGAACATTTTTAAAGAAACAAAACATTTTTAACCATTGAAATAATAAGAAAATAAATCAAACAACTCGAGAATCAAAGTAAATGTCCAACTGGACTCTTAACAATTGCCCTAACAACTTCTACAGCCTTCGCTTCGTTCCCAAAAATTCGCGATTGATGGGTTCAAACTTAATAACCAAGTAGGTAAATATTTTTTTTAGTATTTCTGCAAAGGAAGATGACATGGAATAGTGTAATATTTTGGCCACAAATGCAAGTGACACTTTTACAATATTTTGTTTTGTATGCATCAAGTCCGAGTCTAAATATCAGACTCTTCAAAAGTCGTTCCTGGTGGAGATTGTGTCCCGTTTTATATTTTACAAGCTTCTTAAAGAATTTTCCCTTGTTGTCCTTTATTGTGTTTAGACACTCTTTTTGTCTTCCTATCACCGAATCCCATGATGCTTTACCTAAAAGGCTATAATTTTCATACAAGGATAAAGGAATATTTATTTTTGCAAAGATCTTTTCCTTAGCTGCACCATTTTTGGCTAACCGATCAACCCTTTCATTTGCTGCTAAACCACAATGTGATGGAATCCAACAAAAGTCAATAGAAGAACCACGTAAAGACAAAAAATTAATTAAATGGTATATCTCAGATATCATTTCTCCTCTCACTCTTGTATGAGAATATTTTAAAGCTTTTAAGACAGATTTTGAATCGACACAAAATAATATTTGAAATATGGAATATGGAAAACTAAGATAGTTCAGTGCCATAATAATGGCAATTAGCTCTGCTGTGAATACAGAGTGTGTGTGTGTGCGTGTGTGTGTGTGTGTGTGTGTGTGTGTGTGTGTGTGTGTGTGTGTGTGTGTGTGTGTGCGCGCGCGCGTGTGTGCATGTGTGCACGCGCGCATGTGTGTATGAATGTGCGTGCGCGACGTGTTTGTGTTTGCGCGCGCGCGTGTGTGCGCGTTTGTGTGCGCGCGCGCACGCGATGCTGTTTGGACTCTGCGATCCAGACCTTTTCTTCTTCATTCCTTTCTCTGCAAGTTGCTGCTCAGTTGTTTTCTCCTCAATTGTCCCTCTTCTCGTTGCATTCTGCCCTGGGATCATGGGTGGGTTGGAAATGAAAGGGAGCGCATGGAGCCTGCAGTCTACAACAGAGACATTCTAGTGTCTGATGAGAACAGGTTTATTGTGTCTTCATCTGCGTGAAAATAGAATAAAGAATGGAAGTTGTAATGTCCGTTTGCAGCCTTCCCATCCCTTCAGTATTAAGAGTGGGATGTCTGTCGCTGGGTGAGACAATCTTACTTTTTTTGTCCTCGATTGTTTAAAACGCTATATGCACACAAAAATAGACCTTTAGTCAAAACCGATAACCTTTAGAACAATGTTATAGGACCTGCATTATACCTAGTGCGAGCTCGCATGTCTACGTCAGTTTCTCTAAAGGCTATGCGCCTGGACTATAAGGCAGTGCACATGATTTTCAGATATTTCTCATTGTGGATTGTTGTAATTTGTGGCCGATTCATTGCATTGGTGCCCGGTTTGATCGACCGAGCTATATTCTGCAACTGAAAAAAATTCAGCTGTTCTCAGAAAATGCGTGCAAGTGACGACAGCCTGCATAAATACCGATTTTCTCACACACACACAAACACCAATTCAGTTTCAGTCTTTGGTATTATATAATCCAGCAAACTACATAGAAAGCTTTTCTGGGCCAATAAACTCATTGCGGAAATCATACCTTGGACACGTCATATCACCAGAAAAGGATAAAAACAACAACAAAATAGAAACGCATCGCGAACGAAAGCAGGTAAAACGGTTGCTAGACTATTGACAAACTATTGCATGTTACACCAGACTGCAAAGAGAACACTTACGTTTACCCTTGATTGTTCACTCCAAGTAGAATACCTCATGCAAACACTAATGAAAAAAAAAAAAAAAAAAAAAGAGAGAGAGAGAGAGAGAGAGAGAGAGAGAGAGAGGAGAGAGAGAGAGAGAGATTCACGATTCACGATATTTTATTGTCATTACCATTACGGTCTAATGACAAGGGGGGTAACAATACACTCAAAAAGTAACGTTGCTGACATATGAAATCAATATACTTATCTCAACAAAACTTCAATCAGTTATAATAATCATTTAATCACATAAGTACATATCCCAAGCACTCATCCACCAGCTACCAATTTCACACACACACACACACACACACACGCACGCACGCACGCACGCACGCACGCACGCACACACACACGCACAAACACATACACACACACTCACACATACTCGCACGCGTGCGCGCGCACACACCACACTCACACACACACACACACACACACACACACCCCACACACACACTCACACACTCACACAGATGCTCTCGCACACACACATACTCGATGCAGACATACCCACACACATACACACCTGCCAAACCCATGCATACACACATATTCACACGTGGATTAAACACGCACGTACACGCAATCAAGAATACATGAAATTCGACCATCCACTTTATCATATGGTAACTGAACATTCACTTCTATCTTCGTCATATTAATGGATTATGCATCATATTGAGTTAATCTTTTCTTTTCGCAATTTCTGGGCCTCTGCTATAAATTTTGCAACTGATTTGATAATCATTTTCTTTCATTTGAAAGTAGAATAGATATAACATTATGAGTTTGAGCTAAATCCGTATGAAAAAAATCACATTTGTTTCGTAATGTTACATATCCTGTATAGTGGAACAGGAAATTGTTTTCATCCTCAACATCATAACCACACATAGGGCATAAAAGATTCTGAGGAAGCCCTAGGCAAATCCCATCTTTTCTTTGTATTCAATCCGAGAGTTCTGAATCTAAATCGAGCAAAATTAATCCTATGCATTTGTCTGTTATAATATATAGATACTTTTCAGCTTGAAAGACACTTTTAAATGAATAAAACCAACTGTTTTTTTCATTGTTCTCAATAGCCGAATGCCAGTTTTGTTTGTACGAACATATCAGTCTGTCTTTAAACTCTGAAATAAATTGTCTTTCATTTCAACACCCTGAAACATCCATACAATACCAAACCCGTTTACAGATAATACATTTTTTACTTGATAGGCCCAATTCTCTTTTCCATTCTCGAGTTGAATTACCTCATGTCGTTTGCTTGTTTGCACAATCGAGACTGAGGCAATTTCATCATTTTTAACCAGTTTTTATGCACTTGACAAAAGATCTTATGTACAGAGGATATCGGCCGGTTTCCCCGTATTGCATTGTATTAGAAGCATGTAAAGGTAAATGAAGGAAACGTTTTTATAGCATATGTATGCACTCTTTCCATTTTCTGATTAGAGTACAAACCCCATATTTCAGCAGCATAAGTAAGAATAGGTTCTATTTGTGTATCAAATAATTTCCAAATTTAGATTACAGTCAATAGTATTTAGCTTTTTCAATGACTTCAAAATTTCAATTACACCCTTTCTACCCTTTCTGCTTCCCTCTTCCCAAGCAAAATTCAAACTTAATCTTGTTGAAATATCAATCCTAGGTTTCTAAAATGAATTGACTACTTTTATTTCTTCATTTCCATATAACCATTTTTCATGCCTTGAAAGGTGTCCACCATTTCTAAATACAATAATTTTAGTTTTATCTAAATTGACAGTTATCCTAAACGATTGTTTCTTCTTTTAATGATTTTAAATTGGTTTTGAAGACCTATAACTGTTTGGGAAACATTAGAATGACATCGTCAGCAAACAGAAGCAAAAATATCTCAACAGCTCCTGAGATTTAATTGGATACCGTGCTTTCCTTTTTTTGATATTTCAATTGCTAACTCATTAATGAAAAAGGAAAACAGTTGGGGGCTCAAAAGGCAGCCTTGTTTTACACCCTTTGGACAGTCAAAATAATTAGAATATTCACTCTTTGCACGCACACATGCCAGCACAGAATTATACATACCACGAATAGCCAATAAAGTTTTCCATTCACTCCACTTTTACGCAACCCACGTTCCAAAGAATATTACGATTAACAGAGTCGAAGGCCTTCCTGAAGTCGACAAAGGCTTATAGAGTTTAGAATTGCTCAATTGATATTTCTGTACAAGTGAATATAGTGTATTTATTATGGTCAATAGTACTATAATTTGCTCTGAAACCTGCCTGTTCTTCTAATATTTTTCCTTCATTTTCAGCCCATTTTGATAATCGTTTGTTCAAGATATGAGTATACACTTTGCTTATAGTGCTAGTGAGTGCTATACCACGATAATTATCTGGGTTGCTGGAATCACCTTTTTTGTAAATTGGAATAATAATAGATTTAGCCCATTCTAAAGGAAAATTGCTGTGTTCAAAATGCTCATTAAATAAGCGAACAAGATAGTCAATTATGATCGAATTTGCTTCTTTTAACATTTCTCCAACAATTCTATCGGGCCCCAGCACTTTTCCCTGTCCTTAAATGTCTGATACCATCCATTACTTCTTCTCTAGAAATGGTGTTATTGAACAATGGCACAGATTATCCTCATCATCCAGTGAAACATCTTCTTCTAGTGGAACAATATCTGAATCATTGAAAAACATGCAAAAAGTGATCATACCATTGTAAGATGGAAATTTCATTGTAAATTAAGCTTTTCTTTTTAACGGATCTTATTACTGACCAAAATGTTTTAGAATCTTTTGTAGAATCTCTTAATTTCTTTAGTCTATTTTCCTCAAATTCTAATTGCTTAGTTTCTCTCAGTTTGATGTATTCTTTTCGTGACACTGCATATTCTACTCTTTTTTCTTTTTTTTTTATCACTAGCTGTTTTACATCTCTGAAATCTTTTTAGCAGCCTTTTTACTTCTGCTTTCTTTCTCTCACATTCAACATCAAACCAGTCATTGCTTTTTATTCGACCTTGACCTACCGTGCGGACCAGGGCATGCAGCAGCTCCATATAAAGCATTAACAAAAGGTTTAAACTATATTTTATATCAATATCCATTTGCAGAAGGGCTGACTGTAAACAACTTTGGAACTCATCACTTTCAAGTTCGTCTTTTTATTTATGGACATTTTCATTTGACCAAACAATTTTTCTTCACCTGACTGTTTAACCTGGTTACTTTCAGATTCCGGTGAACGTTATTCCATACAACTTCGATTGGCAAGTGCCACGAATGAACACAGTCACCAACATGCAAATCAAACTTCGGTATAAATCAACTTGAATCAAAAAGTAATCAACCACACTACATCCATTAGGGGATACAAAATGTGTAATTCCCTCTTTATCTCCGTCACAAAACCCATTAAAATATTCATATCAAACAAAAAACAAAAATCCAGTAACGTTTTCCCAATGCTATTCACAACCATATCTTTTGAATGACGTAAAAAATGTCATCCATTTCATACAAATCAAAATCACACATAGTCATATCTTCATGCTCAGATTGCATCTGACCTGTTCGAGCGTTCATATCACCAGTTACAATAAAGTATACATCCTCTTTATCAAACGTTTCCAGTAATGCCTCTTCTAATAAAAGTACGCCATCTTTGATAGCCTTATCATTATATAGAGGACCTCCCTCTGGAACAGTATAGCAACCAACAAAAATTTATATCTTTATTCACACCAAAACAGTTTTATCTATTTTATAACAATTGTATTGTCACAATTTATCTGAATCTCTTTTACATATTTTTCTAAACACTTTCTTACTAACAGGAGTACACCTCCCGAGTTTCTTCCATGAAATGAAAAATTTCTAGCTGAAACATGAAATTTCATATAATCATTGAAGATGCATTTATAGTCAAAGGACGAATCTAAAAAGGTTTCTGTAAGGCAAACAAAATCGAATTTGTTAACATAATGTACAAAAGAAACATCACGTAGTTTTGGAAACAAATTTTCAACATTATAATTAAGAAAGTCCATTGTTGTGGATGGTCTAGCCTGTCCTATTTGCCTTTTACAGAGTTTGAACGCAAGGCTCTAATACCACCCGTACCCCTTTCCCACATAGAGACTTGCTGGACTGGTTAGAACAGGTACGCTCGATGCCACTCTGTCTGTCGGGCACAACTCCGCCACGCGCCGTGTGTTCGTCGTTACCATGACGTCGATCCGTGGAGACACGGGGGGAATCCCCGCTACCGAACCCCTGATCCAATTCGCTGACCTCCGCCTCGAACCGCTCTGCAACCCCCATCTTTTACCACTCCGTTGCCGATCGGGTGGAGCACGAACAGGGGAGTGGGGGAGCGGAGGAGATGTAAACCCACCACCCTCACTGCCATCCTCCCTCTTTGCGCTAACAGGGCGAGAAGCCTGCTGATTAGCGTCACTCGCACGTGTTGCACGTCCTTCCACTGCAGGCCGCTTTAGTGGGCAGTGGACTGACAGGTGGCCGATCTAATTAGGGGTCGCTCGCTGTCAATAGCACACACGGAATGTCCCCTGTCTGCCCCGTGAGTGACGTCAGACACCACTTCGCACTCTCTGGTTGGCTGCTCGGGATTGAAGTCGGAGAGTAGCGGCGTGGCGTCATCTGTTGACACACGGAGGGTTCCCTGCATGTCCGCGACAGGGGAACTTCAGGACTGGACTGCTGGTGGGTTGATCGGGATGGTGAGGCACGCCGATCCCCGAGGGAGGGTCCAGCACGCCGATCCTCCAGGAAGGGGTCCAGCGCGCCGATCCCCAGGGAGGGTCCAGCACGCGGATCCCCCAGGGAGGGTCCAGCACGCCGATCACCCAGGGAGGGTCCAGCACGTCGATCGCCGATGTCTGGCCCAGCATGTCGATCCCCCATGAGAGGTGCCCGTTGCTGGTCTCGGACTCGCAGCCGGCCGTTGACGAAGTAGCCCGTCCTTCCCTGCTCACGCAGCTCCCTCAGCTCCGTCGTCTGCCTCCTGGTCAGGTCCTGCGTCGCCCTCAGCCCGTCACGCTCCATGTCCTGCCGTGCTGGCCGGTCCTTCATCAGCCGCATGGCGTCACCCCATCTCTGGAACTTGGCGATGATGGGGCGTGGATTGGGTTGCGGGGTTGGGTCTGCCAAGACGGTTGTGCCCTCTCTATCACATCGTCACTCCAGGCATGCTCAGGAATGTAGGTACTGAGCACATTTTTCACGGCGTCAGCACAGTCCTCTTCCTCTCCAGCCCTAGCCTCAGGTATGCCGAAAAACTTGATGTTATTTCGGCGTGAGAAGCCTTCTAGACGGTCGACTTCCATCTCGAGATCAGACACAGTTTTCAGTAAATAAACTTGCTGAGTAGAAAGCGATGTGATTTGTTTAGAGTTTTGCTGCACATCCTGTCGCATAGCACCGACATCACAACATAAGTTGGCGATCGATGACTTCATTTCTTCTTGATCGACTTTGAACTGCTTAAGAATGCTCTCCTGACGTTTTAGAACTTCAGCTTGCGTCTGCATGCTCGCAAGAATGCTATCTAGTTTCTGTTGTAGACTCATCTCCAGCCCGCCTGATACTCCTTGCAAGTCCGGATTATTCGTTTGTTTTTCTTGAGGCACAGCACATGCGTCTTTAGCCTGGTTAGGCGAAGGTCCAGGATTTTCTTCAACATCGCCGCTCAGCTTGACTCGTCTTAACGCGAACACAAACAGCGCGAAGCACAGAGCAGGCAATGACACGCTCGGCAGATCATCTGTTGTCGGCAGAGAAATTTGATCGTGGGGGGCGAAAAAAACAATCTTCACAGGTAACTTTTTCGATGAAAGTCCCTCTCACCAAATACAGTTCCTGAGTACGGATATCCCGCAGCAGGAAAGGGGAATACAAGACTGAAACAACAGAATGTTTTACACAGCAAGCCAGGCAGGCCAGAAACAGCAGGCAAATCCATGTCAACAACACGTCGGCGACACACACCGCCCCACATCTTTCACGTGCGTACACATTGCCCTTCTCTCTCACCTTGCTCAACAAAAATTTTGCCACACTTGACAAATGAAAAAGTCCAATACTGGCCCTCCACTGTCCGGTATCAATCATTTTTTGCACAGTCGTGAGTCAGAAAAACTAAAGAAAGTGCTGAACAAATGCTGCTGCACAAGAAGGTCCGAGTCCTCGCTAATTTCTGTCTAAACACTCAGTTGAAGAGCAGCCACAAAAACTTGCTGCGCCATCTTTGGCTGCCGACCTTGACCCCCCGAGAGAGAGAGAGAGAGAGAGAGAGAGCGAGAGAGCGAATTATTTACGAGGATATAAGACAGCACTGGTGTGCTTTTATACATCCAGTCCTCGCCTCTAGTAGGGTCAACAATGCAAACCAAATCAAGGCAATACATGTAGGAGCATACAAAAAGCGGCTGAAGAAAAAGAAATTGAAATAAAAGACAGATGCAGGAGCGGGAGGAGTACAAGGAAGGGCGGGAGAGAGAGAGAGAGAGAGAGAGAGGGAGAGAGACACAAGACTCAAGACTCAAGATAATTTATTCATGATTAGGCCATTGCCGAGAGGGAGAGAGAGAGAGGGAGAGAGAGAGCGAGAGAGAGAGAGAGAGAGAGAGAGAGAGAGAGAGAGAGAGAGAGAGAGAGAGAGAAACCAGCACTTGCAAACAAGGGCAAAACAGGGCTGTCGCCAAATCTGAATCGATTCCATATTAAGGAAAGAAAAAAAAAGTAAAAGAAACTGTCCGCTAACATGTCATTCCATGCTGAAACAGGATTTATACAGGATCTATGCAACACAAATGTTACACACGCACACACGAACACACACACACACACACACACACACACACACACACACACACACACACACACACACACACACACACACACACACACAAACACACACACACACACACACGCTGATAACAAGAACGTTCGATATGGCTTTTCGAAGCCCTTCACTGTTTTCTGGGCAAGGCTTCCTGCCTTCTCCGTCCCTTGCCGTTGTGAATGCATTCTCGAGTCCCTGGCAGTGGGTTGGTCCTGCAGAAGTCGCCATTCTCCCTGCATCCCATGAAAACGGATTCTCTGGAAGCCTGTAGTAACGCTGTGAACTCGGGGGACGATCTTGGTAGCATCTCGTCCCTGGGGTTGTATGCCCTGGGTGAGGATGGAGGTGGCTGTGGAAGATGTAGTGCGTTGGCTCGTGGCCGACCAGTTGCGATTCTCGCAGACAGACCATCCCTTGTGACCTGCCACAAACGAATCAGCGGATTACATTCTGACCGAGAAGTCGCCACTAAATCCTTACAAAGAATGCCCTAAAGCAGGGACAGTAGAAACTAACGCCTAAGAATGATATTCATACACGCTGAGAATATAGGAGACAGTACAGTCTATGACAAAAAGAAGATACTAAGCCGGGGAAAGTGAAGACTGTGAATGCGGCCAAAGCCTACAAAAGACATCAACCTTATGAAACAAAGACTAACATTTTGAAAGAAGATTACACTACAGAATATGAAAGGGCAGCATTTAGCTCTATAATAAAACTGACACTAACCCTTTTGACAAAAAAAGATTTACAAGCCCTATTGTAAAAAGTAAGGTTATGTTGCCAATAGCCCACAAAGGGCCATATGAGGGATATCACCGCATTAAAGTTAACTCACAAGTCATTACATGAAAAAATCAGTGCACAACCCTTTAATACACCTAAAAACCGCACCGGAAATTTGGTTTAAAAATATCCTATCAAACACTCAACAGTTCAGTTTTTGATGGAAAAAAATAACACCCCGAATTTTTCTTTTAACAGCTGGAATGGTGGATTTATCCAGACGAATTTCAGGATCGGCAAAAATTGACGAAAATTGTGAAAATGGATACACTGCGTTTTTTATGCTTGTAAAGGTAAACCCGTTTTGCTCGGCCCACTGTCGAGTCTTATCCACACAAAGTTTGAGTCGACGCTGAATACTGGCATAAGAGGCTCCAACTGCATTGAGTGCGAAGTCATCAACAAACGTAGAGGACTTGGAACCCCGGTTTGCTTAATTGACAATAATGTTAATTTTTCGCACTGAACAGAGCGGAAGGAAGAATGCTCCCTTGAGGTGCACACAATTCCTGCCCATGGATGTCCGACAGCGTGGTGCCAATACAGACGTGGAACTGCCGATCAGCCAGAAAGTTTGGAATGAATAAAGGCAGACAACCACGAAAACAAAAGTTTATGGAGGTATCCAACAATTCCAGATTTCCAAGTGGTATCACATGCTTTTTCCAGATCAAGAAAGATAGCAACCACATAATGTTTATCAATGAACGCGTTGCGGGGGTGGTTTTCAGACGGACTAAATGATCAACGGTCGAGTGGAACTTCCGGAAACTGCACTGGCAAAAAGTCATCGGATTTCCAGCATAAAGATTAGATGGGGCTTGACCATCTTTTCCATTAGCTTGCAGAGGCAGCTGTGTTAGAGCTATCAGACGATAGCTTGAAGGGTTGGTAAGGTCTTTTCCAGGCTTAGGAATCGGAATGGTCACGACTTTTCACTACATACCTCATCCCCAGAGCAGCAAATTCTGACGTATCCAATTTTCGGCCTTTAAAGCACCGCATCAGAGACGGAGACGGAAAGTCAAGTTGAATGCACACATTCGAAGAACCCACTTTGATGACTTAAGGCAATGAAGGGATGCAGAACGTCAGAAAGAGGGTGTTGGTGGGCACTCTTTCTCTTCCTTTGCGAACTGTGACCCTACGCACGTTGAAAATACACCTCAGGATGCAAGTTTTTATCTCAGTCTCCGAGACGCATCTACGATCTGGGCATCTAATGACTCCCTTGGACGTACTCAACTGTTTATGGGGAGTCACCCGGGTCTCTCTACCAGTTCTATGGCACTCAGCAGCTTTTTCCGACAAGCCCTATTAGGGGAAGGCACTAAAACCTGTCAAAATATGACAGTTAACCGATAACAGAAGTCAATAGCAGTAAGAAACGAGAACACTAATAAACCTTTGAAAGGAAGATGCTATATCTATAGAACGAAAACACTACAACCTTTAAAAAGGGAAATTTAACTGCCTAAAACGACTACACTAGCCACTTAAAAAGAACACTAAATCCTGTGAAAGAATACTAAAGGAAAGGATAGCAAATGCTATAACAGGAAGTCGAGAATACTTGCACTAATTGAAAGGTGACCCCCAGCTCCCTCAAGAGTTGGAAATTAAATTGAATTGTAGTTTTTTGTCCTTGTGTTTGGCGGACTCGTTAAAAATCAGTTTGTCGGACTCGCTAAGAATTATGTGAAATCTGAAAGGATTCACATGCTAACTGATTACCATGTCGGGATTTCTGTGGATAAGGACACTCGGATCAGGAGTACCAGGTGCGCACTAGGAAACATTTCAGGAAGAGGATCAAAGACTTCCTCAAGAGCTCTGCAGCCCGAACCAAAATGATCTGAAAGCATGCGTCCATGCTCCAGATCCCTTGATTCACAAGACCTGCTCCATAGCTCGAGTCAGCCTTTCATGCCTTTCCAGGGAACATTCCCTCTGGTACTCTCTGTTTTGTATCCTTGTTCCCCAGAACACCGACACTGGAAACTTATCGCCATGACCATATGAAAAATGAGTGTGGATTGTAAAGCGCTTAGAGCTTGGCGTCTCTCCGTGGATAGGCGCTATATAAGTATTCACAATAATGATAATGAAAATAGAAACCGAATCCCAGAAAAGAAGACTAAGCCCAAGAGAAAAGCCATATAAATCTTTGAATGAAGGAGGCACTGAAGCCAGGAAAGAGTAAGAATGAAGGAAACACTATACCTAGATAAAGATGACATTAAACCTTTTGTATGAAGGAAGCGCCAAACCTGGAAAAAAAGACGATGAACCTGTGAAAGAAGAGACCCTAAATTCCTTAGAGAAGACGAAACAAACACAAAAAATGCCAAATCATCTAAAAGGTATGATAATGTTGCTTATAGCCCAACCAGCCACAAAGGCTATGTCAGGGCTGTCACTGCGTTGAAAACATCCACACAACCCTTTAAAATATACCTACAAACACAACGGAAATTTTGTTTAAAACACTGCTTCTGTGAAATCTTGGATCAGATGAAAAATGTTGATCTCTTCTTTCATGGAGTCTGTTGTAAAATGCCTATGTCTCAAACCATACAAATCCCAACATCCTAAAAGAATGTGTTTTACTGTGAATGGTACATGACATGAAATGGACCATGGAGCTTCTTCACTCTTTAAAAGAAACGAATGAGTTACAAACAAATGGCCAGAGTGCAGCCGGCATGGAACTGTTTCTACTTTCCGCTTTCAAAGAGGTAAAAAGTTTTAAAGAGCTTAAAAGTTCAGAATGATGGAGGTAACGGCCAGCTACGGCCTACAAAGCTGACTGCGATTCAGACAAAAGCAGAAAGTCCTTGTTTATAGAATAAGAGGTCATCTTCAGCTCTAGAACCAAAGCCATTAGTTTCAGCAAAGTAAACGGAACTATCTGACGGAATATTCTTTGATAATATTTGAAACCAAACAGTTGGGCGTGGGCTATAGGCTGCACAAGCCACTCCATCATCGGACTTCGAACCATCAGTAAACATTGAAAGGATGGGAATTTTTACAGAAATCGGCAAACAATGCCTGGTGTGCCCGATGATTGGTGGATGCTTTGCCAAAACCAGCAAGATCAAAGCGTGTTTCTAATGTGAAAACGGTCCATGGAGGCTTTTCTGGAAATGTGGAGAAGTCAGACACAGCTCCTAAATCAAGACCTGCGTTCTGCGCATGGGCTGCATACGAAGTTAAAACTTAGGAATGCGGATGGGATTTTCTTCAAATTTACTTTGAAAATGAGATTAAAAACGCAGCCACAAACAGCGTTTTTCTGGTTCAGAGAACAATCTGACATAGTAATTTAAGGATAGTGTCAGCCTGCGGTTGGATAGTGAGGAATCACCTGCCTCTGCATACAGGCTGTACACAGGGGTGGCCGGAATGCTCAAAGACAAAGATGAAGCCCTTGATGATGAATAGGATCCAAGCGTTTCATATTAGAGGGTCTTGCAGAGCCATACGCAGCACATCCAGTCCAGTTAGATCGGACAAAGGCTCTGTAGACGTGCAGCAAAGTTTTCTAGTCAGCGTCCCAGTCAGTCTATGCTACGACCCGCAGAATGTTTAAAGCTTTCTGGCAAGAAGTTTTAAATAATTATCTAATGTGACTAAGGAAGTTACGCTTTTCATCGAAATTAAAACCCCCAGAAATGTGTCCCCCTTTACAGGTAGAATGGGAGATATCCCTTTTTGGATTTCAGGAGCAAAGAACAGCCCATGATTATGAAAATGAATGCACTGGATCCTAGTAGCAGAAAAGGTAAAACCATTCTCTTCTGCCCACGTATGTTTTATTTACACAGAGCTGGAGCCTGCGCTGAACACTTGGATAATTATATGCTTCGAGTTGCAGAGGGCACAATCATCTGCAAACAACGAGCAATCCGAACCCTATTGAATTGAATCATCAATGTTGATTTTATGCAAACCATCTGAAAGAACACTTCCATGACGTCCAAAGAACCACGAACTAAACACTACGCAAGAATATTTTGACCCTGCACAACACTTGAAGTGTCGGATAAAGAAAAGTAACCAGCCGCCAATGGCCAAGAGGTTAGCGTCGTGGACTCCCGCTGGCAGGTCGTGGGTTCGATTCCCTTCAGTCAGGTAGGTAGGATTTTTCTGCCGCAACCAGCTCCTACCCATATCTGAGTTTGTTAAATTGGTAAGGCTGGGACCACACAGTCGAATTTCATCCACTTAATGGATACGTCTCTGACAGTGTTGTTCAAACTTCTTGACCAACACTGCAGGTGTCTGTATTTCTCGGCCTAGTTGACGCCAGGATATATCATGAAAATAAGCGTAGAGTACAGCCCTGTCATGCAGTCTCAGACCGGAATGGAAATCCATAGCATCATCTTCATCGCCCTCATTCTCGTTGATCAGCATTATAAAGGTCTCGGCTTCTGTGGCCCTTCATGCCCTGTTCTCACGGTGACCTCAGTTTCGATGTCCTCTCCACATCTGTGGCCTCGTTTCGATTCCGACGGGGTCACAGGTATCGGCGACTCCATGGGGCTGTCGTTAGACGAATGTGCCGGCGCCCTCCGTAGGGAGAGCTCACTCACGCCGGCTCCGCGACTAAGCAAATATTTTCGTCCATAGAGGGCTTAGGTGATTTCCTGCATATGTTGGCTCAGAACAGGAGCCACTGAACACCACCGAAGTGACTCGGTAGCAGTGCAGCGCCTCCTCAAGTAGCTTGCACTTGACGGCTTCATATTGATTGTTCCCTGTGGATTGCCGGGCCGGGGCTGCGTGTGTGTCGGAATGAGCAGTGTGAGTGCAATGCCACTGAACTGGCACAGAAGATGGGCAAAACAAAAAAAAAAGAAAGAAAAAAAGTCAATAAAAGCTCGCCACCACTCTCCTTATAATCTGTTGCCTTCCCCGAGTTGATTCTTGCCATTCCCCGTGCTCTACGGTCGTCGATGCACGAGTGCCTTGCCCCTGTTGACAAAACATCGACATTTTCTGTGAACTTTGACAATACTGCGCAATGATTCTGACTCACTAAAACTCAGCAAAATGATTCTGATTTTACAAAGTGTCTGCGTTCTGTTATATTGCAATCTGACAATATTTATGTTATTAAGATACGTTATATGAACAAGACAAAAGCTTTCAACAATCTCCATTTGAAAACATTGTGCAGTATCCTTTTACGCTTCATTTTAGGCTTCACAAAGCTTGAGACAGAGATGGCTATTGATATTCGGTGGAGTAACATTAGCAACGTGTGGTATGTCAGCAACTTCATTAAAATAATTTAGATGATCAACGTTTCTCAGCCTCACTTTGTGTGTGTGCGTGTGTGCGTGTCTGTGTGTGTGCGTGCGAGTGTGTGTGCGTGTGAGTGAGTGTGTGTGTGTGTGTGTGTGTGTGTGTGCATGTGTGTGCGCGCGCGTGTATGTGTGTGTTGTATGTGTGCGTGGTGCGTGTGTGTGTGTGTGTGTGTGTGTGTTTGTTTCAGAGTGTTAGGCGAGAGGATAGTAGGCATTCGTTTTCAGTTCATGCCATGAGGAAAAAGCTCATTTTGAGAGAGAGAGAGCGAGAGAGAGGAGAGAGAGAGAGAGAGAGAGAGAGAGAGAGAGAGAGAGAGAGAGAGAGAGAGGAGACAGGCTGACCCGTCAGGCGGACAAGGCGGCGTCGTGTAACTGAATTTAGGGACTTGTACACGTCACCTCACCAGCTAGCCGTTCCCCGATGAAGCCAACCTTAAAGCGAAAAGAAAAGGTCCACAATGAATACACGAGGAAAGCCAAGAAGCGAGACAACACGCATACCCCTCCCCCCCCCCCTCGAATCTCTCCCCCTCCACAGATCTCCGCCCCCCCCTCCCACCCTGCGGCTTTTCCTCGCAGACCCCCCCCCCCCCCCCCTTCACCCCCCCCCCTCACACCTAACGCCTGGATAATGCAATAATTTTTAACCCCTCCCCTGTCTCTCCCTTCCTTCAAAAAACGTTGTGCGAGTACATAAATAACTGGCATTTTCTTCGAGATTTACACTCTCACCTGCTTAGGGAGGGCTTCCTTTCGAACCCCATCGAACTTTACACTCTTTCTCAAAAACGAGTTGCAGAGGGTACCGTGTTGGTCTATTTCAAAACGGGTTCACATTAACAATTTTTTTTCGGGTTTTCGTTTCTTTTAAAAAAAAAAGTGCTGCAAAAAATTTTCGGGACCGGTTTTTTTGTAAACACTAAACGCACATATTGCCTCCCAAATTAAAATTATTAATATATTTTTTAAATAACAACCTTTCATTTTTGGGAAAAAAATCTTCGATCCCAAAAAAAAATTTTTTAAAACTTCGTTTCCCAAAAACAATTGTTTATTAATGAAAACTGATGAGAACGTTTTTTTCAAAAAAAATTTTTTTGTTCAATGCACTTCCAAAAACCTCAAAAACAGGGAGTCTTATAAGAAATGTTAAATTTGTAGTCAATATTTGTCCCTACAATAAGAACTTTTTGCTGTCGGTTATTTTCATTTTTATTTAAAAGGGATGTCGAAGGGTAATTTTTGCACTTTTTTCCCGGTGTAGGCCCTTAAACCCTTTGGTCCGTTTGTGCAGACATCGCCCTGGACCACTTTCGTTTTGTCTTTGGGACAAAATAACATTTTCAAACCAAAATAATAAGCTTTCGAACATATGGCTGTTGTGTTTTGATGTATTTGTCCCAATTTGCCCGGGGTTGTGTTTTTAAAAAGGGCTTGTAAAATTTTCTGTGAATCCAAAAATCCTTTCCCTTTTCTTCCCTTTCTACCCATGAACCCAAGCTTTGGGGGGTTGAAATTGCAAGGGGCATGTATTCCAAAAAATTGTTTGACCTTTGGGGACCGATTTGATTTTTGTATTTTTTTTGCAGGGGGGACATTTTTCCCGGAATGGGTGAATAAAAATTGGGGCCTTCCCTTTTTTTTTTCCCCCCCAACCCCTTTCTGTTTCCAGGATTTAAAAAATAGTCCCCTTTTTGTTTTTTTTTACTTTATCAAGGTTGAAAAAAAAAAGCTGCGACCGAAGTTCAAAAAAACCGTTTATACCCCGATAGATCTTTCAAAGATTTGCAAACCTTATTTTTTAACCCACACCCTTTCCAAAACCCCCATTCCAAAATTCAAGTCTAAAAGGTCTTTTCCCTCAGCAATTTAAAGTGCGGAATTTTTTCCTTAAAAATTTGATCAAAACGCCATTTGGGGTTTTAAAAACCCCCACATTTTTTGTGGGTCACTCGCTGCAAATATTTTTCCAGCCCCAACTGTAAGTAAAAAAAGCTTTGAAGTGCGTCTGGTAATCATTTTCCGACCGCCCTCTTCAACCCCTTTTTCCCCCATGACTTTTTTTTTTTTCCTTTTTTTTTTTTTCCCAAAAACTTTTCTGTTGCTGTGTCTTTTTGCTCCATAAAAGAATTTTTATATCCCTTGTATTCTTTTTATTTAAAAATTGCAATAGGAAAAACCAAAAGCCCGCTGAGGTGTTAGTTTGGGTTTTTCCCAAAGGGAAATTTTTTTATCAACCCCCAACTTTCCTTTAGAAAAAGTCCCCCCCTTTTTCCTTCCCCTTTAAAATTTGCTTGTTCACTCTAAAAAAAATCCGCCAGTCCAGTTATCTTTTTGTCTCTAGCCGTTTTCTTTTTTCGAAAAAGTACACCTAATATTTTGAAAAAAATTAATACATCAAAGGAAAGGGTTTGGGGGTTACCGTTTTTTGTACCGAATTTTTTGGGGTTTTTTCCGGGCATTAATTTTGAGGCCCGGAAAATCTTTCAAAAAAGGCAAAAAATTGGGAAAGAAAAAATTCACATCTTCTTTTTTCCTTTAGAAAAAGAGTTGTAACACAGCCATTTGCTTTATTTTCAAGTGCCCATTTTCCCTAATATTTTTAAGGTGGGGTTTTGATCCCAACGATGGGGACTTTTCCCCCCTTTAAACCCCCAGTAATTCTACGCTTACACGAAGGTAAAGGAGGGAAGGGGATCCTTTTTTTTTCTGATTCCACAAAAATACGGCGAAAAGGCCGAAACCCAACCACCGTGGGTTTTCTGAGCATACGGTGTCTTTCATTAGAAAATTTAAAAAACCCCTCTTTGAAAATCTGGTCCAAAACCCGGACACTCTTCCTTTGCGAATTGTGACCCTACGCACGTTGAAAATACACATCGGGATGCAAGTTCTGTTTTATCTCAGTCTCTAAGACGCATCTACGATCTGGGCATACAATGACTCCCTTTGGGACGTACTCAACTGTTTATGGGAAGTCACCCGGGTCTCTCTACCAGTTCTATGACACTGGGCAGCTTTTCCGACAAGCCCTATTAGGGAAGGCACTAAAACCTGTCACAATAAGACAGTAAACCGATAATACAAGTCCATAGCTGCAAGAAACGAGAACACTAAAACCTTTGAAAGGAAGATGTTATATCTATAAAGCAAAAACACTACAACTTTTTAAAAGGGAAACTTACCCCCTAAAACAACTACACTAGCCACTTAAAAAGAACACTAAAAATCCTGTGAAAGAATACAAAATCCTGTGAAAGAATACTAAAGGAAAGGATAGCAAATGCTATCACAAGGTGTCGTGAATACTTGCACTATTTGAAAGGTGACCACCAGCTCCCTTAAGAGTAGGAATTAAAATTTGTCTTGTAATCTTTGTTCTTGTTTTCGGCGGAATCATCAAAAATTAATTTGGCGGACTCGCTCGGAATTATGTCAAATCTGAAAGCTATGAAAGGATTCACATGCTAACTGATTACCACGCAGGCTTTCTGTGGATAAAGGACACTCAGATCAGGAGTACCAGGTGCGCACTAGGAAATATCTCAGGAAGAGGATCAAAGACTTCCTCCAGAGCTCTGCAGCCCGAACCAAAATGATCTGAAAGCATGCATCCATGCGTCCATGATTCACAAGACCTGCTCCATAGCTCGAGTCAGCCTTTCATGCCTTTCCAGGGAACATTCCCTCTGGTTCTCCCCGTTTTGTATCCTTGTTCCCCAGAACACCGACACTGGAAACTGCCTTAATCGTCATGGCCATATGAAAAATGAGTGTGGACTGTAAAGCGCTTACAGCGTGGTTTCTTTCCGTGGATAGGCGCTATATAAGCATTCATAATAATGAAAATGAAATAGACACCGAATCCTAGAAAAGACGGGTCTAAGCCCAAGAGAAAAGCCATATAAATCTCTGAATGAAGGAGTCACTGAAGCCAGGAAAGAATAAGACCTGCGAATGAAGGAAAGACTATACCTAGATAAAAAGATCACATTAAACCCTTTGTATGAAGGAGGCACCGAACCAGGAAAAAAGACCATGAGCATGTGAATGACAAGACCCGAATTCCTAGGAAAAGACAACAAAAAATATCTGAAAGGTATGGTAATGTTGCTTATAGCCCAGCCAGCCACAAAGGGCCATGTCAGGGCTGTCACTGCGTTGAAGACATCCACACAACCCTTTAAAATACACCTACAAACACAACGGAAATTTGTTTAAAACATTTCTTTCTCTGAAATCTTAGATCATATAAAAAATGATGATCTCTTTAAAAAAATTTAAAGATCACATCAGGTGGGACATCTCTGACAAGGCTTTCATGGAGTCTGTTTAAAATGCTTATGGCTTAAACCATACAGTTCGAACATCTTAAAGAATACGTTTCACTTGGTACATGACATGGGACATGGAACTTCTTCACTCTTAAAAGAAGAATATTTAAAAAAAGCG
>CM031618.1:38171558-38199058 GCA_018398815.1 Conus ventricosus
AAATTTTTTTGTCCCCGTTTTGAAATTTTGGGAAAAGGGTTTTTTTTCCAAGATTTTTATATTGATGTGTTTTCACCGCGATTAAAAAATGGGGTATCTTGTTTTGGGTTTTGGGGGTAAAGATGGCCTTTGGTTTTCTTTTTAATTTCATTCCCCGGTCTAAACAGTAGTTGTGTAACTAGTTTAATTTATGTTGAAACCCGGCCCTTTTTTAAAGTCGAGGGGTAGCTAAATCGTTGCATTTGTTTGGAATTTCGACTTGTTCTGGTTCGGAAATTTTTGGGGGATCATGGTCTCTGAGTTTCCGACAATGTCATTTATAAATATGTTAAAAAAGGATGGGCTAAAAGTATTCCCTTGGAGAACCCCTTTCTGTATTATATTTCCTTAGAAAGGACTAGTGATTTTTGTGCAAACCGTAGCCGTTGTATGTTCTGTATCTTTGGGTAGCATTTACCAGTTTTTCCACTTGCATTTTTCTAGTAAACTTTGCCATATAATTTTAAATGCTTGCTGAAGTCAACAAAACACGTAAAGCCTTTTTTTTTGTCTTTTTAATACCTTAAAAACTAGTTTTTACAATATGAATATTTGATCAGTGTTCCGTGTTCCTTTCTGAACCCCTGTTTGTCCTTGCCAAGGGTGGTTTCCCTAAAGATAATTCTTACCTTTGTATATTTGTTGAAAAAACCCCTTTTCCCAGCGAATATTCAAAGTTTTCCCTCTGAAATGTTTGAGTGGGTTGGCTGCCTCGCTTATAGCTGGGGGCTGTGATTTGTTTTCCGAGGTCAGGTATTTCTGATTTTAAAAATTAAGTTAAAGCGTCTTTTAGAAAAGGGGCCATTTCAGTAAAAATTGCTTTTGGATTTTTTTTTTTGATGCCATCTTTCCGGGTTTTTTTCAGCTTTCTGACCCCGTTCCTTACATTGTTGTATGTGACGTAGCCTCACTCAAGGCATGTGACCTCCCTCACATGTAGTTTAGTGATATGAATCATTTCCCCATCCATACTAAAAAGGAAGAATATTCATGTGGGTTGACTAGTGTAGCGGGCGTCCCCAAAAAATTGTGAGAAGACTATTAAGAAAGAACGTGGCATTGGGTGAAAAGGGCCCCTGAGAGAAGTTTTTTTAAGGGCTGGTAAGGGCTGGGTTTTGTTTTGAACCCCTGAGTATGCATCATGGAGGAGGGGGGAAAAAATCAGTTTTAGCCCCGCAGTTTGGCCTAGAGACCGAAACCCGTAGGCGTGGTCCTCATGTGACCGTCTTTTCGGGGGAGCCATGATAGTTGGGGGGGAAAACTAAGGGGGGGAAACCCAAAAAAAAAGAGAAAGAAAGAATTTTTAATTAAAATTGGGAAAAACAGGTTACTTAAAGAACCTTATTCGTGTTCAGCCCCTTTACCTTCGCCTTCACCCCTTCACCTTTCACCCTGTGGGGGGGTTAAAGAGGGCATGGTGTGGGGAACACACCAGTAGTTCACCCCCAAATTAAAACCCCGGGGAGAGGAGTTGGAACCGTCACTCTCCATGAAGGAGAATCGAGGGAGAGGAGTTGGAAACTTTTTCTCCTGAAGGGAAGCGGGAAGGGGTCGGGAAATCATTCTCCAGTGAGGGGAGAAATCAAGGGGCATACGAGCTGAGAAGGGGGAAAATCATAAAGTAGAGTTTATATTGATCAGGTAGGCATCAATGATTTCGGGTTATTTATTCCCCGGGTCGGGATTTTGGGCAAATGTAATTAAGGCCATGACTATAGAATCGGGAGAATTAGTTTATCTCTCGTGTAAAGAAGATACAGATAAATCTTTTAAAATTGTTTGATGTGATTTAGTAAAGTGTTTTTCCCAAAGGGAGAGGGGGAGAGAAAAAACATTGGGTATGCCCCTTTTGGTTGTTTGGGAAAGTTTGCGGTGATATGGGAAATTGTCATGAATCATGGGAAAAGTGAAGGGTGAAGTGGGACCCCGACCACAGCTGCCGTTTTTTTTCCCCGGGGGAAAAAAAAAGATTTTGATTTGAAACCCTAAAGGGGTTTGAGGAAGGGAAAAAAGGGGAAAGTTTTTGTGTTTGTCCCCTTTGGGGCCTAAAAAAAAAGGATTTTGATTTGTACCCTAAGGGTTTAAAAGGGAAAAAAAAAAAAAAAATTTCGTAAAAATTATTTATTAAGTTAATTTCGCTTTTTTTTTCTTTCTGTTTGTGTGTGTGAGTGAATTTATTTTCAGTGCGAGTGGGATTCTCTCTTAATTCTGACTCTCATTTTGAGTGTTTTTTTTTTTGTTTGTCGGCCCCTATTTTATCCTTTTCCCCCGATCGTGGCCCCACCGCTTCTCGCCCTTGAGCGATTAGTTAAAGGTGGGAGCAGCCTTTGACGCCCTTTTTGGTTTTATTTTATTTTTTTTTTTTCTTTCTCTTCCTATCGTTTCTTTTTCAAATAGTCCCTTTTCCAAGTTTGAACCGCCCCTTTTTTCCCCTTTCAAAAACAGATTTAAAAATGGGGGGAAAACCCCCCTAAAAAATTTTTTTCTTTGTTTTGTTTTTGGGTTGTGTTTCTTTTTGCTTGGGTAAATGTGCATTATTATTGTTTGTTAACATTTTTAATTACTGTAGTGTTGTGTATTTGTGCATTTTTTTTTCCCCGTCTCATTTCAGGGGAACGTGACCATGGGGGCTTCTGGGGGCTTCTTTTGCTTTTTGATTTTTCCCTTTTGACCCTGTGTAACCCTTTTTTCCCTTTTTCCCCCTTTTTTCAAAATCTCAAATTCTTTACAAAAAGCTCCTTTTGTTTTCCCCTTTAACATCATTTTTTGAAAAAGATTTCCGCTAGTTTTGTTTTTCCCCCTTTTTTTAAATTTGTTTGTGTTCCATTTTTTTAAATTTTATTCTTTATCGTAAAGCGATACATTTTTTTGTAATTCATTTAAAATTAAGAAAGAAAGAAAGGCCCAAAAACAAAAAAATTTAAAAAAAATTTTTTTTAAAACTTTATATTGTGTTTTTTTTCCTTTTCTTGGGAAAAAAAAATAGTTTTGAACTTCATTTTTTTTTAAATTTCCAAATTATAGCATTTTGCAAATTATTTTTGGAAAAATCTTTCCCTTAATTTTCATACTTTTTTTTTTAAAAAGCAGTTTTTTTTTTACACGAAATTGAATTTTTATTTTTTTAATTATAATTACTTTTTGTGAAACAACAACTCATCATATACGCCATTTTTATTATACTTAAAATTGTTTTGTGTTTTTATCTTTTGACAGTTATTATGGATGATTTTGATAAATTTTCCCAAAAAGGGGAACGGTTTTTGATGGAAAAAACTTATAACTGTGTGAAAAATCATAATAGGGAAAAACCCAAGGGAAGAAAAAAAACGAGAGAAAAAACAGGAAACTAGAAGAGAAAAATCAAGGAAACTAAAATAAAAAAAAGGAAACGAGTTTGAAGAAAAAAGATAAAAGGGGGAAGGGAAAATTTGAAGAAAAAAGACTCAGGGGGAAGCTAAAGATAAAAAACGTAAATTTTAAATTGAGGCGTTAGAATTAAGACCGATGCTAAAATTTAAAAAATACAGGCATCGGGGAAAACCCTCCCCCAGCCCCCATCGGTTCCGCAAGCGCCCTCAATCAAATCGCATATTTCCAAAGTTCCCCCTTTTGGGGGAAAAAACGGATGCTCATACCGATTTAAAGTACGAAAGTTTTTGGGGTTGGGCCCAAAAGGAAAAGTGGTATTGTATATTGCTCGTTGTTTAAGGGTAGCCTTTGGACTGTCCCACACACTCCGGCAAAAAAAAAATTTATTGGGATCAGTTGAAAGAAAAATCCTCAAAAATTTCAGTTTTTCCCAATCGTTTTGGGAATTTTTCCCGTCTGTGCCCCTAAAAAAGGGGAAATCTTTCCCGTCGTTTCTATTCGTAAGTATTGTTTAGATGATGGTCGATTTATCAAAAACGAACAAAACTTTCCATCACTGCGAGATCTCCTTTTTAGAGAAAACTTTTCCCAAGGCGTGAGCAAGATCGGCCCCTTTCTTAAAAAAAAGGCAATTTGAAAGCTTTGGGGAAAAGGGTTCAATGGCTGATCATTTTGTATCGCCACCAGTAAAGGGCGTGTAGGAAGGAGAATTTTCCATCTTTGGTTCAGCGCTGTATTTCCCCAAGGGGCGGGGAAGTTACAGAAAGGGAAATCGGGGTCATTTCTAGCCCTAAAGGGAAATTTTACCTATCCGGGAAGGACAGGGTCTTTCCGCGGTTCGGTGACTTTCGTCAGTCCATACTCACGGGGGAAAACCCGTTGCTCCTCAAAAAACTTTCCGGGTGGGACAACGCCACGCGAGACCTTTGGGCCAGTTGGGGGACAAACCGAATTTCACAAAATCAGTCAGCTGCCGACAAAAATCGATGTTTCTTTTGGGCGATTGCAATTCCATTTAAAAAAGAATTCCCCTTTTTAAAACCAAATGATTCAAACCCGTTTAGTCTCCACTGTTGGAAGGGCCTTGTTTGGCCCACATCAATTTTGATGGACTGGTGTTAGAAAACGGAGCCATCAACGGATTGCAGGTTTCGGTTTGCGAGACACTGGTTCCCCCCGGGTGTAAAAAATCTTTCGTGCTTCGAAACCATATCTAACCCCGTCCAAAAGTGAGGTCGTTTGGGGCAAATTAAAAACGTTTCCGCTGGCGAAAATTTGGGTCACACCCCGTACTACCCCGGGATTTTTACCCCCTTTTATCGAACCCAGTCGCGCTTATTTGGGCAATTTCCCGGTGTCGCTACAGAATGGGGTGGGGGAGGATGTTCTTCCCTGTTTTGATACCAGATCAGACTCATAAGCGGGGAAAGCAAAAAAACCCGCTAAAAGTTCAAAAACTGGATGAACCCAGGTTCCCCAAAAGGATCTAAAAAAAATGCGGGGAAAAGACGAGACCTGACACAATACTTTCTACCGCTAAACAACGTCACTAAAAACAAGGAAAAAACCAACGTACATATGGATTTGACTTCTTAAAGGGTGACCGGGACAGGACAAAAAAAAGTTTTTCCAAACCACTTAGAGAACGTATCCACGGCTCATGTTTTCATTGTTCGCGGTCATGGGGAATAAAAAGAAATTTAAAAAGTTCTTGATTTTTTTTTTCCCGGGTGTCAAAAAGGAATTACAGAATAGCCCTCATGTGACATCTGCCAAAACATCCAGAAAGGTGGGTCCCATGTGCCCCTTTTGCAAAAAATCCCTCTCTTTTCCCCTTCCATTTCGGAAGGTGCTATTGATCTTTTGGGGCCTTTACCACTGTCTTTTTCCGATATCGCTAATTTTTACTTTGGGGGATACGCGAAATATCCAGAAGCGATTCCACTGAGAAATTGATACAGTGTCTGTGCTAAAGCCCTACTTGCGATTTTTTCCAGAGTGGGTTTTCCCAGACGAGATTTCTGGGATTGGGGAACCTTTTCTTTTCCGATCCTAAAAGGAAATTTACAGAGTTGTCAATCTCTTCCATTTAAACCACCCATTCTCCCAATCGAATGGAAAGGTAAACGTTTCAATGGAACGTTAAAGTCCATGTTGAGAAAGGTTCAAGGCAGGAACCCCCTGAAGGGTCGTTTCATACCGGCTTTTTTTTCGCATAAAAGGAAATGCCGAAAAGAAACGCGGGGGTTTTACCCTTCAGCTTCTTTTTGGGGCCCACCAAGGGGCCTTTGGGTTACGATGACACAATGGCGAAACAGACGGGCATCCCTACAGTAAAACTGTTTACCAAAACTTTATCTGCATAAACGTTTAAGGGTCATTTGAGCTTCTCAAAAGCACGTAAAAAAAAAAAAGAGTTCAAGGTCTTTGCAGACGGAAAAAAGGGAAGGCACTTCCTTTAGGGAGGGGGGTAAAGTCCTTGTCTACCCCCTGATGAAAATAACAAGCTTGTGTTATGTGGAAGGGTCCTTTTCAGGGGGTCGAAAAAAATTTTTGCAGTTAAATTTAAGATCAAATGGCAAACACTGAAAGGGTTTCCTTTAACATGTTGAAGAGTATGTTGAACGTACAAATGTTCCACAACATCATTGAATGGAATTTTCCAGTCAGAAACTGATGTCAAATACAATATATCATGATATTTTTACCCCTGTAACGTACAGGGAAAGTCAAAGGTTGGAAATCAGCAAAAAATAGGAGTGTTAACATTTCCCGTGCAGTGAGTTTACCCTTCCCACTCTTCTATCAAAGGGAAACCCGTGACATGTGGTTTGTCGAATGGGTTTTTGCAAATCAACAGAAAGCTCAAAGACATTTTGAAAGACTTTTAGGATGGTTACAATACCCCCGGTAAGTGAGGTATTGAACCCTAGTTCTTTAAATCTGAAATACCCTGCGAAACCCAACATACCCCCCCGTTTGCAAAAAAAAGGGGTTTCAGAGGAAAACAAAGTAAAGCTGGATTTAAATAAAAGAACCTTTTTCATCTCCCTAAGTCACCAGTTTTATTGGGGGAAACCGATGGTCGGGGCGGTTCTCTCGATTACGGAAAATTTAAATAAGATCACTGTGTTCGAGCCCGGGCCCCCCCAGACATTGAAGAACTTCTGTTCAAACCTTTGAAGGGAAATTTTTTTTGAAAGTAGACTTACAAAGGATACTGGGAAATTCCAATGGCGAAGTGGCAAGGAAAAGACAATTTAACACCTTTTGGTCTTTTCCCAAAGGCGAAAAAACCCTTCGGTTTTAAAAATGCCCCGTTTTTTTGCCAATATCCCCTGAAACTCCCCCGAATTGGGGGCAGTCATTTTTTTACGATATTTTGTTGGCGCAAAGTCATGGATGACCTCCCTTTTAACTTTCAGCTTTTTTTTCCAAACCCAAAGTTTTGGTTTGTGGGTTTGTGGGGTTTTAAACCCAAAATTTTTTGGGTCACACTATTTTGTGGGAAAAATGATGCCAAAGGGGGAAAGGGGAAAAATTTTTTTCCTTACACAAACCCACTACAAAAAACAGTCAGGGCACTCATGGATTTTTGTCTTTCTTAGAGAATGACCCCATTTGGTCCCCGACGGCCCCCTTTGACTGAATGAGAAAGGACGAAGAACAAAAAGTTTGGTTCGTGATGCCGAAGGGTTTTTGGGGTGTTCGAACACCCAACGCATTCCTGTTTTTTGTTTCCCCCCCTCTCCGAAGACTTTTTTTGGAACCCATCCTTTCCAAAAATGGGGGGGGTTGTTGCAGGGGAAAAAAATGCTTTGTTACATCCCCGTGCAATGCCAGTTTAAAAATTTTCAAAGACACGGGAAAAACCCACATTTAGAGAGAGTGCTTGGTATTTTAAACATGTAAAGTTCGCCCGTTCTTTACTGGAAAAAATTTCGGGTTTCAGATGACACGGGCCCTTGACGTTTTGAATGTCAAAAAATAAGAACAGCAGATTTTTAAGGTGGGCTTTGGCATTGCAGGGAAATTTCCAGTTTACCATTTAACCTGCCTGGGAACAAAATGCTGGGGGATTTATTTTAGGTTGAATATTCTGGACAAGTAATGTTTTAAGGGGGAAAAACTCTTCCCGTTTTTTTTTTTTTCTTTTTGATTACGGGGTGCTCACCTTTGCAGCGCTTGATGCTACTGACATTTAAACAAATGGGGTTTTGCTTAATTTGCTTGTTGAAGTGGCATATGTTTTACAAGCAAAAATACTTGAGTTGATGTATACATATTATTCTTTTGTTTTATTCTTTCGTAAACAAAAAAAATTCATGTAATTTATGTTCTTTTGTGAAATGAATTATATTATTTTGATGAGCAATAACTCTTTAAAAATGTTTTAAAAAATGTTTTTATTGTGCAGTGAGACAAACCTATTGTTTTCATTAGTTAATTTTCAAAATGGAAAATTGTTTCACTTTTCAATGGGTATAACATTTCATGTGGGGAAAAAAACTAATTTAAATAGTTATTTTTTTAATTCTATTGGGGAAACTTTACACTTGAAAAATTTCTTTTCGAGGGTTTTAAACACATGAGTAGACAAAAATCAAGGGGGGAAAAAAGGGGTTATATCGTAATATTAACACAAATTGTCTTGAATTGTTAATACCCCAATTGTTTTTCCCTGTAATTTGTGAAATGATTTTGTGGGTTTTTGACAATTTGATTTTTTTAGAAAGGGAAAAATTTAAATTTGTTTTTTTGGGGACAAAGATTATTTTTATACTTTTTTTAATTTGGTGATAGTGTGATGGTTACACATTTTGGTTCATGGGTGAAAATTTTTTAAAAGGGAAATTGTTACTTTAAAAAAAAATTTGGGAAAAAATTTTTCACCCCCGGATGGGGGGGTGGGGGCATGTGATGTACCTACATAAGGGATGTGACCTCCTCAATGTGTTTAGGGTAGAAACTTTCCCCCCTCCACTCTAAAAAGGGAAAAAAATTTTATGTGGCTTGACTATGTAGTGGGGGCCCCCCAAAAAATTGTGAGAAGACTCATTTAAAAAAAAAACGTGGCCCTTGGGGGAAAGTGACCATGAGAGTAGTTTATAAAGGGTGGTAAGGTGCTGGCATGGTTTTTAACACTGAGTAGCCTCCCAGGGGAGGGAGGAAAAATCATTTTAGCCAGCAGATGGCCAAGACTCGAAACCGTCAGGGCGCGGCCTCACGCTGACCAGTTTCATTACGATGAGCCATAGTAGTTGGGGAAAGCTACGGGGGAAAATAAAGAAAAGAAAAAAAGAATTTAAATTAAAAAGGGAAGAGGTTACTTACAGAACCTTATTGTGTTTTAGCCTTTACCCTCGCCTTCACCCTTACCTTCACCCGTGAGGGGTTAAAGATGGCATGGTGTGGGGGAAAACGGTATTCACCCACAATTAAAGACCCGGGAGGGAGTTGGAAAAGTCATCCTCCAGTGCAGGGGAATCGGGGAGAGGGGTTGGGAAATCATCTTTTTCCCCGTGACAGGAAAGTCAGGGAGGAGTGAATTACTCCAGTGACGGAGAAACAAGGGGCGATACGATGTCGAGGGACAGGGGAAACATGACATAGAGTCTTTTTCTGTGCAGATGGGATCAATTTAATTTTTAGGGGGTTTTTTTTCTCCTGGGCTGGATTTTTTTTGGGTAATGTAAGTAAGGGCCATGCTTTTTTGAATCTAATGAATTAGTTTATCTACAGGTAAAAAGGGTAATTATAAAATGTTTAAAATTTTTTGATGGATTTAGTAAAGGGTTTTTCCCCCCAAGGGAGGGGGGGAAAAAAAAAACTTTGGTAGGCGCCCTTTTGGTTTATTGGAAATGCTTTTTGCGAAAGGGGTAAAAGCGTATGAATGCATGGTGCAAAGGACAGTGTGCATGTTTTTAAAAATTTCATAAATTTAAACCCAATTCCAAAGGGCAATACCAACCTTTAAAAGCTGTTAAATGTATCAGCAATTGTTTTTTTTTTTTTCTGCGTCTTTGTTTTCCCCCCCATAGTTTTTAAGATGTTTTTAAACCCTTGTTGCGTTTTAAACAATTTCTTGCCATACATTTCTGATGCTTTTGCAGTTTCGTATGGGTTTTTCCATATTGAATTGGGATCAGTTTCTAGGGCTTCGTTTAGGGAATTAAGGACTTTGTTATGATATGTTTTCTTGGTTTTCTTTAAAAGTCGTTTATATATTTTACATTGTGAAAAGTATTTTTGTCTGAGTTGTTTGTTTAAGGGGGTTTCTGTTGACCGCATTCAGTAGTGATCTTATCTGTGTTCTTTGGGATTGACAGTCTCTGTCAAACCACTTCATCTTTGTACGTCTAGATTTTTTGCCTGTCCATGTTTTGTCTAAGCGCCATCTTTTCTGTGGTTGAAAATATATTCGTTAACTGTTCATTGTCGTATTTATGTCGATGTCATGTTCGTTCGTTGCAAGTTGTGTCACAATGTCGGTCTTGATTTCTTGAACCATCGTGCGATGTTGGGCATTTTGGAGGTTGCTACTACTTTTAGGCAGACTTTTCATTCCACTGAAATACTGCATATCCTTTTCTTGTGTTTATTGTAGAATTTCTATGAATTAAGTCTTTACGTAACTGTTGTTTATTGTGGGTTGTGAAAGAGGTTTGTCTTTTGTGTAATGTGTTTTCATTTTCTATGGGTAGTTGGATCAATAACCCTAGTGGGCAGTGGGCAGAATGTCGTGTCAAGTCAGTCACTTTCAATTCATGTTTAACACATGTCTAAGCAAATGTTGTGAGCAAATGAAATAATCTACTACGCTGCTTACTTGTGAAACATGACAAGTGTACAAACCTGCAAGATCTCCAAGGACTCTCCCATTCAAAACACACATTTGATTTTCAATACATATGTTACACAAAACGACGTCCGTTCTTATTAGTTAAGAGGTCGATCGACTGTCTTTTTATGACATTATCAAAATGGTAGTCAGCAGGTAAATCATAATAATTCTTCTCATTGTCCAGGCTGATGAAGTCGGCTTGATTGCCTGTCCTTGCATTAAAGTCACCACACAGGAGGACATTGCCTTTTGTTGTTAGTTATGCAATGTCACTTTCTAATGAGTTCCATATTCGTGTAGTGTAGTCCTTGCCAAAGGAAGAATGTTCCAATGGAATACACACACAACCTAAATATACACCCTCTTTTCTGCGGTTTTCACTTTACATGTTGTTTTAATCGGTAGCCATGCAAAATTATAATACACGTATTTCTTAATATGTGTTGGTGATACATAATGTTTTGAACTGTTATAGGAAGTCAACTCGATGTGCATTTACAAATGTACAGTCGATTGATTGTTGAGAGAGAGAGAGAGAGAGAGAGAGAGAGAGAGAGAGAGAGAGAGAGAGAGAGAGAGAGAGAGGAGAGAGAGAGAGCGAGAGAGAGGTGGGGGGGGACCATTGAACCATCAGTCTTCAGCATACTTTAAAAGAAACTAATTTTGAAAGGGATAATTTTTACAATCGTTTTGACAAACGCGAATCGTTCCAGTCGGTTTTGGTTACACTTTGTAGAAACGCATACGATAAATTATCAACGTTTTGGTGTTTTAATTGAAAATTGAAAAAAAAAGGTTTGTTGTGTCACACGATTTGTAATGTGGTACACACATGTTACTTTGAAAAGTGAACTTGGAGATGAGGAACGAAACCCTACAAGAAAGGAGAAAAGAAAAGAAGGGCAGTTTACATGTTTACAACAATCAAACAAGTAAAAAGAAACAAACAAACAAAAAACATACAAACAAACACAAAAAGGAAAAAAAAAAGAAACGGATGGTCGTTTTGATAAAGACTCGCTGGCATGTAAAATGTGTTTAACAATGCTACTCTTCAGATTGTTTGGTGTAAAATACATGCGTCGGAATGCTATGAGTCTTAAAAATAATTCTCACGAAGTACAGCTTTTAGGTGCGTGAAACAATCAAATCGTGGGATTTTTTTTTTTTTTTTTGGGGGGGGGGGGGGGTTGTCAAAAAATTTTTATATTTTTTTGTTGACATTCCTAGGAAAAAAATCAAGCAAAGGAGACAGAAATAAGAAAGAAGTATCATATTGTTTGAAGTGATGCCAGACTATGTAGTGTCCTGATCAGTTAAGTGCAATATATCAATGTTCCTGAATACATTTGACGGCCATACTTAGCTGAAAAATAAGTTTAAAATGCGTAAAGTAATGTTGTTTAAAACCTGTTGCCAGTTTTATTACATGCAGTCTGGATATCAAATGAATATGAAACGCCATAGTCTTTACATTAGAATTAGCGTTGGTATTTTTAAAGACATAATTGTATTTCTTTTTGTCTTGTATGACTCCAATGGACGAGTTGTAATCTATGGCAGATCGGACACTCTATGTGTAAATCACATGCAAATGGTTGACCCGTTGATCTTTGCATCACACTCACACACACACACACACACACACACACACACACACACACACACACACACGCACACACACACACACACACACACACACACACACACACACACACACACACACACACACACACACACACACACACACACACACTAATCGTCCATGTTAGAGAGATATATAAACAATATAAATTCTGCAAAAGCATGTATCAGTTACCTTAAAATAAAATAAAAAGTTAAAAAAAAGTATTTTCTGTATTCGAGTGTACAAGTAAGATTAGCCACCAGTTTATCGAATTACAAAACATTGTTCCATAGACAATTCAGTCATACAGAAGAATCAAGTATGTCTCTAACCGTTGATTTTTTACGTTACATTCTTGATATTGCTGCAAACACCGTGAAATGAAACGGTGAGGGTACTACAGGATGCAGAAGATGACAGACTCCTACTGAGTGTCGTGGAGGGTACGATTCTCCAATAGAGATGGAACATTAAACGTCTGTAACACATGAAGCACTTCTGTACTGTATGTCACGATCATTGGGGTGTATAATGGCAAACATCGAACGTTTGATAGCAATCTCCATTGCGATGAACACTGTGGATATAGATATGAACAGAGCATGAACAAGGGCATTAATGTGGCAAGATTCAGGCATGATTTAGTCATGGTGGCTGAGGGGACGGTGAGGAGTGAGTGAGTGTGTGTGTGAGAGAGAGAGAGAGAGAGAGAGAGAGAGAGAGAGAGAGAGAGAGAGAGAGAGAGAGAGAGAGAGAGAGAGAGAGAGAGAGAGAGAGAGAGAGAGAGAGTATGTGTGTATGTCATGCTTCCCGGAGTCGTGCCACACACCCACTCACCACCGCGAAAGCAAACTCCGCAAACGTGCGCAATCACTCCTTTCACCCAAGGCGCGTCAGATAAATACACAACACCCAAAAGTTGTTTTTTTTCCCCCTCCTCCTATGGGAGAACAAACATAATTAGTACATACAATTCTCAGATTAACTTAATCACACCTCCTCTCCAATGGGTAGGCAACACAGAATAAACACAAACACACCTCCTCTCCACTAAGGATGTAACACCAGGTACTGTGTCCCCTTCAATTGAAACATTCATAAAACATGGGAGTTATGTCACTATCCCTCATCATCGTATTTATACTATATACCATTATCTTGTAACCTCAGTACAGAAGATCAATCAAATCACAATTCACAACAGTTGAGGTTATATAATAGTGTCATAACATCATGGGGGGAATGCGCCAGAGTCATTCTTTATCCACATGGGGAAATGCGCCAGAGTCGTTCTTCATCAACACGGGAGAATGCGCCGAAGACATTCTTCATCCAGTTTCTTCACTCCCCAATAATACCACCAAAAACATCCCTCTTGCCCAAAGGGGCGCTGCCTGGCTGGAATCCTCCTCCGTGAGGAAGGGTACTGCGGGCGAGGTCCGCCACCCGTCCCAGGCTGGGGTCAGGACCGGCACCTCCACCACCTCCAAACACTCACCTGTGGCCCGGCGTGAGACAGGCAACCTCAACGATGCATCAGCCTTGCATCGGTCTTTAATCACCGTAAACAAACAGACTATGGCGTAGAGCAAGTACTTATAACATTTTCTAGCTAAGTTAAATAGTGCGCGCAGCGCTCCCAAGCAGTACTCACCCGGACCACTACCAACAGAACGACGCTGTTCAATCACATGATCTTTTTTCTCTCGATGCCCCAATACCGCTGACGTTCAATGTTAAAACACAAAACAACATGTGCACACGACACCTTCACACATCCTATGCACATGATGGTGTGTGTGTGTGTGTGTGTGTGTTGTGTGTGTGTGTGTGTGTGTGTGGTGTGGGTTGTGTGTTGTGTGTGTGTGTGGTGTGTGTGTGTGTGATCATTGCTGTTTCCATCTGGTGTTGTAATTATGGTGGTTGCATCTGTTCGCGCATGCTGTTCTCCCTGGGTCTGTGATCGTCAGTCGGGGATTGATCAACGACGTCATCAAAAAGAGGCTGTGGGCCCGTGATCAGCTTGCTGTTGTCATTTTTCAGAAATCAACAGCAGGGTGACATGGACTGCACGGGACAGGGAGTTCAGTTACACAACCGGCTGACATGAAATAAATAAATTTATAGCATCTATCCAACAGGCAATAACCAGGCTGGGATTGGGATTGTACCATGGGTGTTGCAGAGTACGTTGTACTCAATACTAGATTAAAAAAAAAAAGCACCAATGTCTTTTTTTTAAATATATATACTAAGAATGCGATCACTATAATAACAAAAGCCTCTCAATGTGAAACGGAATACATGAGATAGAGAGAGAGAAACGGAAACGGAAACGGAAAGTTTATTCATGTATAGGCCATTGCCCCTCATGAAGGGGTACATACTTCTATACACAGTGCATAATTAACAACATATTTAGTATCTAATCAAGAAACCAGAACAGAACGCAACTTGAATGCTTTGTAAAGATAAATGGACAGTTGTTTCACAGTTTGTTTATGCTCTGTTGCCATAAGCAATGCAAGTCTAAATTTATTTGGATCTGCATAAAATTTACTAGGTATATACTGTGTTCTTAAGTATCTCAAAACAGGACAACATAAGACAAAATGAACATCACTTCTTTTTCATTTTTGCAGAGCGGACATTTAAGTCAGCATTACTATGTGTTTTGTAACGTAAGCGATGTTGCGCTATTTCAGAAATGCCAAATCGAAACCTCGTTAATGCATACCTTAAATGCCTATCTAAATTCATCAGTAAATATATTTTACCTTAGGCACCTTGCAAAACGTTCTGTAAACATAAAACCTTTCACTATCACTAATATGAGAGTCCACTCTTGCCATCTACATAAAATTAACCGTTCTCTGAAAACTTGCAGAAATCTGTCTATCCCCTCAACACCTTGGTTAAGCCATACATATCCAAAACCAAACAAATATAAAATTAGGAATAGAGTTTGTTTAGAACTTACCGCCAATGACATTGACAAACAAAGCACATCACAAGACACGATGCATTTCAACCACTTGGGTCTTCTTCAGGCGAAAAAATAAATCACATTTAACATGTGGGACAGTACGAACAAAGAACGAAAAAAGAAGAAAGAAAAATGACTTATCCGTTTTCTTCCATGTGGTCGGTGGGCGGAAATGACATGGGGCCAGGGGATTATGGAGAGGAAACGGAGGGGGGGGGGGGGGGGGGGTTGCGTCGGGGGAGGTGTGTGTGTGTGTGATATGATAGGGTTGTGTGTCTAGTTTATTGGGATGGTGTGGTATCTTTGTGATGGTAGTGGTAGTGGTGGATTGATAGTAATGGTAAGGGGAAAGAAGGGGGGGGGGGGGGGGGAAAGAGAAACTGAGGGGAGGAGAAAAAAAAAAGGAATTTAAGGGGAAGGAATAAAACAAAATTAAGATTAAATAGATGGAGGGTTGCTGTAACTACTGTATGAAGTGAGTGAAGGGGATGTGGTGGTGGTGTATGTATGTGTGGGTATGTGTGTGTGTTGGTAGGGGATATTGCCAACTGATGTGGAAGTGGTGGGTATGTGTGTTTGGTTATTGTTGGATGTTGATGCCTTGGGGGTGTAGTGTGCCCAGTTTGGCAATGAGATGGGATTCTTGAGTTGTGCGTTCAAAGCTGTCACTCTGTGACTGCCAGAGTGCCATGACTTTGACATGGTCGATGTTGTGTTGGGTGTGGTTGAAGTGTAGGGCGACGGGTTTGGGTCGGTGGTGGCGGATATCAGGCCAGGTGTTCAGAGATGCGTGTTTCAAGTGTGCGTGACGTTTCCCCTATGTAGATTTTGCCACACAGCTGGCAGTGGATGGCATATATAATGTTGCGGCTCTAACATGAGAATGTGCGTTTATAACAAATATAGTTTACAACGAACATTTGTAACCCAATTTTTCTTTCCACGTATATCTAAATCATACAACATTTTGTAAGCTTTTTGGGGTAGCCTAGAGTCCTCCATTCTTGTCAATTTTAACCAAAACTTTACACATTTTACAGCTGAATTAATATATATATAGGGTAACTGTTTGTCTCTCCGTAAACAAAGTCATTAGGAGTTCGGATCTCTACGCCTAAAAATCTTTTGAGAGCAAATAAGTGAACCTTTTCACATTCAGATGCCGCATTATCAAGTCCCATAGCTCTGCGCCGTACTGAACAATCGGCTGAATTTGTGAATCGAAAATCTTCAAAAGGACAGTCAACGAGTTATTTTTAAATTTTATATAAACTTTTGTGAAATGCACAGTAAAGCATTTTTAGCTCTACTACTTAAATTACGACATGCCATAACAAAACTCAATCTTGTTGAAAAACAAATTCCTAGGTATTTGTATACATTAACAACAGGCATCACAGCTCCTGCATACATCCATCTTTCTCTAGCTCCTAAATACCACCCCTTTTCTGAGCACAATAATATTGCTTTTGTCCATATTTACCCTCAGCTGGAGAGCTGAAGCTGCTTTATACAGATTATTCAATTGTGTTTGAAGACCAATAACAGTTTCAGACAGCAACACAACATCATCAGCCAAAAGCAATATAAACAGTTCAAAATAGTCTGACGAAAAAACAGCCCCGTGTTTCCCTTCCCTAATAACTTCTAATGCTAATTCGTTTATAAACAAGGAAAACAAAACGGGACTGCACACATCCCCTTGTTTCACTCCACGTGTGCAGTTAATGTAATCTGTAAGCATGGACCCACATTTAATTCTGGTTTTAACATTAGTATACATGCTATGAATACAACGAAACATTTTGCCTTTTATGCCATTTCTCAAGAGTATAGGCCATAATAGTGTCTGTTAATGGAATCAAAAGCTTTCTCAAATCGATGAAGGCTACATACAATTTGCGGTTTTAAACAAAATTGCTTCTGGACCAATGACAACAACGTAAACATATGGTCAACAGTAAGAATACCCCCTTTTAAACCCTGCCTGATATTCACCTGTCAAATTATATTCTGTAACCATTCTTGAAGTCTGCTATTTATGATTGTACTATAGATTTTACTGCTCGTATCACATAAATATATACCCCTATAATTACCTGGATTATCTGCGTCTCCTTTTTTAAACAAAGGAATTACAATAGAGTTTGTCCAGTTATCTGGGAAAGCGCCTTTATCAAACAACACATTAAACAATTTTACGAAAAAATCAATAACTCGATCCCCACCATGTTTCAACTTTTCTCCTATAATTTCATCTGGGCCTGCAGATTTACCGTTCTTTACCTTTCTAACAGCAAGTAACACTTCTTCTTTTGATATCGGATGGTTCATCGTGCTAAAGTCTTCTTCAACATTATAATTTGTTTCAAAGTCATCATTAGCTTCATTATTACACTCTCTAGTTACTTCCACTTCAAGTAAACCTTTAAAATGGTAAAACCAATCATCAACTGTTAAATTATTATGTACTTGTTTTCTTTTACTGGACACTTATGTACAATTCTCCCAAAATTCTTTTTGATTATTTACTGAAGAAACAAGCCTTTCCAATATTAAATCATTATACTGTTTTTTCTTTCTATCAATTAGATGTTTATGCTCTCGTCTTCCTATTAAATATGCATCACTGTCAGTTTTCTCTTTTGATTTTCTAAAAATGTTAAGCAGTTGTTTTGCTTTCTTCTTGCTTGACTTACATTCTCCATCAAACCAATCACCACTTTTATGATATTTTGTCAAGTTGATTTTCTTTGTCATACATTGGCCTTGTTTTTTGATGCACTCATTAAATACACTCAGAGCACCATTGTAATCAGAATCAATCAGGCTAATGGCCCCATCGAGTTCAGATAATATTTCGTCAGATAACATTTTCTGACAATATATAGTTCCTAAATCATTATCCCACACAAACTTTTCAGTAAACTGATCACACGGTAATGGTATGCCCCCTTGTAACATTTCTTTTCAATTTAAATTTTAAATGCAGTTCAACTGGCAAATGATCAGACTCTATTCTCTCCGACACTAACAATTTACACGACGAGACAACAATAACAAACAGTCTCTTAGACAGCAGAAAGTAGTCATTGACACTGTTTCCTGACTCAGATATGTAAGTATAATTTCCATCTATTCCCCATTGCACACTCCGTTTAGAATACATAGACTAAAAGCTGTGCACATATTCAATATTTTTTTCCCATATTTATTAAGTACATTGTCAGCCGAATTCCTTATGATGCTAGTCAGATCAGAATGATCATGAAGAAAGTTACAACTTACATCACTGAAGTCTATAATATCAGGAAAAATGTTAGAAGTTCTACTGTTAAGATCGCCCGATAGAATCCAAAACACATCATCTAACTCCAACATGCAATCAAAAAGACATTGTTCAAGTTCATCAACACCATTGTCAACATCAAAATGATTATAATAAGGTGATCCTTCAGGTGGGATATACGTACATACATATATAATGTTCTCTTCAAGGTCAAACACACTCTTATCAATCAGAAACAGAAGAACGTTGGGATGGTCTGTCTTAATTTTCTGAATATAAGATATAAAACTCATTTTTAATTAGGCAGACAATTCCACCCGATCTTCTTCCTTGCTTTGTAAACTTAATAGCTGGTTTATAAAAAAAAACAGTGTAACCCAGGAAAGTGAGGGTGTTGGGGACATTCAACAAACGTCTCAACAAGACATATGAAGTCAAATTGTAACAAAAAAGACATGAATTCCTTATTACTTAGCTTTGGTAAAAGTCCATTAACATTCCAATGCAGAAATGAACATGTCTCGAATTCATTAGATTCACCACAATCACACATGCTTTCATACATACTACTGCTTATGTTTGTATACCCATTCATGTCTTTTTCCGTTTGAGTACAAGAAGTTACATCACAATAACGAACCCCGACTTTGTCATCATTCGATTCCTTTTGAAATGACCCCCCCACCATAACTGTCACTGACAGTGTCACAGCCATTTGGTTCATGACATACCTCCTTTTGAGATGACCCCCCACCGAAACTGTCATTGACAATGTCACAGCTATTCACTCCACGATGTGATGATGTGTGGCAGATACCTTCACTCTGTATGTTATGTACAAAATCACTTTCGTTCACTTCCGGCACATCAAAATATTACTACAGCCGGAATTTTTCATTAATGAGAACATTCAACTTGTCATTACCATGATCATTCAAAATAATCCCTTCCTGATTATTTACATGTGTTCCCCGTCCCTGACCCCCTACACACTCTGTCTTTTCAATGCCAACAAGTTCACTCTCACTGCACACACATACCCTCTCCTGCTCCGAACCACCCGTCGCCCCGCACAAGAGAGAGAGAGAGAGAGAGAGAGAGAGAGAGAGAGAGAGAGAGAGAGAGAGAGAGAGAGAGAGAGAGAGAGAGAGAGAGAGAGAGAGAGAGAGAGAGAGAGAGAAAGTCACTTTTCTGGTCATGTACATACACACATGTCAGTTATTTGAGCATGTGCGTATTTTCGTCCCATCAGCAAGTCTGACAAGTAATGATTTTTGGTCGCGTAAAGAATGCACAGCCATGCATTCATTTACACGCCATCAGGCACACATGACAAAGCCAGATGTTATTAAAAACGTAATGTCTAACAGTTTAATACACACTATAATGGGCACTATGAAAACTATCTCGTAAAAAGAAATCTGCTCAAGTTAATTTCAAGCATGTTACGTGTTCCTCAATTTATATCGAAAATTTACACACACACACACACACACACACACAACACACACACACACACACACACACACACACACACACACACACACACACACACACACACACACACACACATACCCCCCCCCCCCATCCCCCCCCCCCCCCCCCCGCACACACACACACACAATACTTGTGGCACAGTATCGTTCACTTTTTTTTTTTTACGAATGTATATGTTATGGTTTTCAGCTACGGTTATGAAATGAAGAATAATGTAACTAATGACTGTGTCATCATGGCTCAGTTGCACAGATGATTCATTTCAATACATATATTTAGTAGTCAAATATCTTCCATTCGTCAGACAAGCAGTTACATTAAAAATGTCAGTGTGGTGAATACCACACAGACCGGCATATTGTTTTCAAAAGTGATATGTCAAATAAATAAATACATAAATACATACATAAATAAATGAATTGATGTCTAGAAAAAAGCAACAAAAACAAACATTATCACACATTTCGACTTGCATTATCTTCTTGCAATAGCAATTTTATTATCTTTATCTTAGACAATTAAAATTACTGATTTTTATGTTCTCTCTGTTCCCGAATTGCGTCCACTATTATTTCATCTATTCAAACAGTTACTGAGAGGTTTTGGTTCTTTTAGTGTTGGTATGTCTTAAAGATTATTGTAATAACAAAACGACCAGAACTGGTATCCAGGTTTTATTGCTGGCAAGTTTAATATGTTACATTAAATGCTCTGAAATAAAGACATGATCTAATCGACCCTTCTCAGCTGAACTGTACCCCGCCATGTGATCTTCTTTTTCTTAGCGTTCAGTTTTGCCGAATTTACATAAGCTTATATGTATTTATGATATTACACGCACGCTGTTGAGTATTAGGGCGATGTATTTGTCTGCATCTAACTGCATATTCAATGCCACATTCAATTCTTGGCTATTAACTATGCGTTCATTTTGAATGTCATCTATTTCAGGCATGATTCAAAAATATGAATGAAAATCACCATCACTTGGCATTTAAATTCACTCGATGTCAACATCCAATAAAGTATAACACGGCTAAAACAATTCCTCACGAAAATTAATCATTTAGCTGAAAGATTAAAAACTTGAAATACCATGTAGGGAAGTGCCTTGAGTTCTCTCTCTTGTGTGTGTGTGTGTGTGTGTGTGTGTGTGTGTGTGTGTGTGTTGTGTGTGTGTGTGTGTGTGTGTGTGTGTGTGTGTGTGTGTGTGTGTGTGTGTGTGTGTGTGTGTGTGTGTGCTCGCATCTTCAGCCTGATATGTTGAATACAATTTCCTTTTCACATTGGTTCTTAAGATACCAACAATATTGCAGCCATATGACTGAGGAAGATAGCTTTGTCGAAATGGGAATAAATAGTCTCATACTATCTAAGTCAGTATTACAGTTTCCATATTTTGTTTCTGTAATGAATGTTAATTATCAAAATCAGAATGAATCACATTTGCCTGAATTTCATGTAATAACAAGCCTATGCAGGGTAGTTCCTCTTACAACGTTCAAAAAGAACATATCTGAGTTAGTTTATTTGTCCAGTACAATGCACAATAGCATTTAAAGTCATGCAATTTAGAAATTCTTGATTTAGTTGCAGTGACTTGTGCCACGTGGACAGTGACTGATGTACCTAACCCCCCACTCCCCCCCCCCACCCCCACCCACATGACGCCGAATCACACACAAATAAATAAATAAATAAATAATTAAAAAAAAAATCGTAGTTCCTCTGGAGACTGCGTTTTTGCCGAATCACTACAAAAATTTGGTTTATCTTTTCATCTCGAGGCGTTCGGTCGACCTTGATGGCATAACCGATGTACACCGATTTTTTTTCCCGAAGTGCTACGACGTACTACGATGTACTACGATTTCACCCCGATTTTTTCCCGAAGTACGCTGAGTTTTGGAGCCGAAGTACTACGAAATATCACGAACCACACTGACTGTCCCGATTTGTAAGTACGAAGTACTACGATGTACGACGAAATACGACGAACTACACCGACAACTCCGGATCTACTACGAGTTTAAAATCTCCTCCAAGAATTTGCTCCCGAATTTGAACAAAAGACACACCCCAGTATATAAACCCCTCCATTTTCAGTTGAGAATCAGTCATCGTTGAAGTTCTGAAGTGACAACATGCCACCCACAACTGCAGAAGTCATCATCGCCATCCTATGCTGTATCCTCATCGACATCGAGAAGAGGGAGAAGGCCCTGGCTGAACAAGATCTCCTTCGGCAGTAGCAACGGCTGGAACATGAGCAGCACCGGCCACAGCTCAGCACAAGAAAAGAAGGCGGTGGTGGGTGCAGCCGTGGCTTACCCAAGACAGGAGGCAGGACAACGGGCAGTACCACCAGCTGCTGCAGCGTGAACTCTCCGTCCATGACCACCCATCGTTCATGAATTACCTGCGCATGCCAATAGAACTCTTCGACGAAATCGTTGAGAAAGTCACCCCGATCATTCAGCGGCAGAAGACAAACTGGCGGGAGCCGCTACCCCTTGGTCTCAAGGTGGCCATAACCTTACGCCATCTGGCTACGGGTGACAGCTATCCGTCGCTCTCCTATAACTTCCGTTGTGGCAAGACGACCATCACAAACCTTATCCCAGAGGTTTGCAGGGCCATCGTCTAGGCGTACAGGGACGAGACCTTCAAGCCTCCCATCTGCCCAGCTGACTGGGAACAAATCGCCGAAGTGTTTGCTGATCGCTGGCAGGACCTCATGCAGTTGCCGCTTTGGACAGGAAACACATCGCCATCAGGAAGCCCAAACACAGTGGCAGCAGCTATCATAATTACAAGGGTTTCTTCTCGATTCCACTCCTTGCCCTTGTAGACGCTGACTACAAATTCATTTGGATAGAACTTGGTGGCGTTGGACACATGTCGGATGCGCAGATTTATAACGATAGCGAGCTGAGCAAGGGACTAGAGGAGCACACCATTGGTCTGCCAGCTCCCGAACCGCTGTCCAACGACCCCAACGGAGAACCAATGCCATACTTCCTCCTTGGAGATGACGCCTTCGCTCTTAGGACATACTTAATGATGCCGTACTCACGGCGTGGTCTTGACGAAGCTGAGCATCTCAAGAACTACAAGATCTCCAGGGGGTGGATTGTCGTCGAACAAACTTTTGGGATGCTTGCCAACCGCTTCCGGATACTACACCGCACCATGGAACAGCAACCTGATCGCGTGAGGGATTTGTGAGAGGCTATGTGTGTCCTGCACAACCTCTTCCGTATCCGCCTACCCCACCAAAAAGCCATGACGCCTGATGCTGAGTTGGACAACCCTGTAAGACGCCACGACCTCCCCGATGTACCTCAGCCGCGCAATAGGCGATACGGACAAAACATTGCAAAGAACCAAAGAGACTACCTTAAGTATTATTTTTGCCGACCGGAAAACTACCATGGCAGTAATGACAGTTCTAACGCAACCTACTTGGACATTATTTGTTGCCAGGTTTGACATTCCTAATACCTTTTAAGAGTACATTTATGGCGTAAAACCTTTTATTATTAAAATTATGGCGTAAAAAACTTGTGATTCAATTTATTCCCAACTTTGCCTTAAATAATTTATGGCGTTTTTTTTTTAACCCTAATACATTTTGTCATTGTTTATGCTTTTACATTCATAACGCATGCATGTTTTATTCTCAAATACCTCATGTAATATATTTGTTGTACACATTTTTGTGTCCTAAATAAAGATACTGTAAACCAATTTTACTGGCTTGTTCAACAAAGACATAAATAATAAAGTGAACATTAAAGAATTTGATTTTTAACCAAATTTCAAATTGTACAAGTTACAACAAATGCAAAAGAGTAAATAGCTTCATACAACAGTGTCCATCACAAGAGTTACTCAGCCAGTGTCATTGAATTTACCGAACAGTCTCTATCATAGGTGTATCAATAAATTCTGAGAACAGTTTCTATTACTGGCATGAAAGTTACACTGCATTGTCATCGTCCTTGTCTCTAGGTTGTGAATTCTTAGGGGTGGATTGGTTGGCATCTGCAAGGTCATCCATCAAGTTGTTGAAAGTTTGGTCCCCGATCCCCAATGAAGAGTCCTGTGACTCTGCTTGGTCGTTCTCCCGTATTTGTAGTATGGTGAAGGTGTCACTTGAGCCACTACGTCCAGCACTATTGGGGACTGATGTGGACGCTGAAAGACGCAGTTGTGACTGGCTGGTGGATGTCTGTGTACTTCCGGCACCTGATTGATTTTGGTTGTATCCTGGGTACTGTGACTCGACCCAGGTGGAGCTCTACGACCCCCAAACGCTAGGTTGGTTGCCTGTTGGTTGTTGCCATTGGGAGGGGGATGGCTGCCAACCCTGCCAGGACCCCTTTGAGCCCGACAGAGGTCCCTGTGATAACCAGGACAGGCCAGGATGTCGTGGACCTTGTTGCTGCTGCCACTGCTGTGGGGGGCCTTGCTGCTGCCACTGCTGTGGGGGGCCTTGCTGCTGCCAGGCTGAGGGCAAGGGCCAGAGGGAGGAGGCATCGACCGGGCCTGTTCCTGCTCCAGCTCAATCTGATCTAGCACTTCATTCAGGCACCTCTGAGCTCTGCGACGGAAGATAGGGTCGAGCGCCTGCAAACTCTCGTCCATGTACAACGCGAAGGAGGATTTGTTGGCGGCCTTGGACTTAATGAAGTCTACCAGCACAGTTTCTGCAAATATAAAATCATGGTAACATTTTCCTGAAAACATACTATGGAAAGTCAAAAAAAATCGATTAATTTTTTTGATGATGTCTATCAGAAGATGTTACCACTAGATGCTGGCTACCAAACAATAATGACTAAATTCACAATGCGCAACTTTCATACTAAGTATAGCAACATTAATATTTACTACCAATAAAATACAAGTACAAATTACAGTCAAAGCTGAAACATAAATACATTTACTGAGGTTGATAACAAGACTCACCAACTATCGACTTCTCAGAGCCCTTGGCAGTCGCCGTGGACGTTGTCACCAAGGATCCAGCTGCGGACACAGACACAGAGGCTGAATCGGAACCTGCATCGGACAGAACATCGGCTTCGGGAGGCTCCAGTGGTGGTCTGATGGGGGCTGGACGAGAAGACTGTGACACTGATTGGGCCCTATTTCTGCACTGGATGTTGCTGCATTGAAGCTCGCAACAGTGCGGCTTTTAACCTCATAAATGAAGGGGAGGAGGAATTGCATGCAGTCCCAGTACCCTTTGTCTGTAACAGAGAAGCCATCGGACAACATGCCAGACTTGAACCTGCGTTTGCAGCGACTCAAGGCGCTGCGGGCTGTCTGGTAGAAAGTGATGATGTCTTCAGTGGAACGACCAAGGTCAGCAGCCAGTTGTTGCCACAGCGCATTCTTCTTTTCACTGTCTCGATAGTCTGATAGTTGTTTGTTGTAAATGACAGGGTTTGATCTTAGAAATTCTATTATAGTCTCTTTTTCAACCTCTGTTAAGTCTGTGTGCTTGTATGGCTTCTTCCTCTTGCTGCCAGAGAGTGAAATGGCAACATCATCACCACCATCCTCACAGTCAACATCTTGGGCCACTGGCTCGTCAGGTCCAGCATCATCATGAGCAGGTTCAAGCTCTGTGTCCGAGTGGATTGGTGATGCAAGAGGGCTGGATGGAGGAGGGGGTGTCTCCCCGGTAGCAGAAGATGACCTCTTCTTGGATCGTCCCTTCACTTTCTTGGTAGGTTGTTCTTGTGTGTCTTCTTGTTGCTCATCATCAAAAGGAGAGGCAGCAGCAGCAGCAGCAGAAGAAGACCTTTTTTTCTTGTCTTGTCCCTTCTTGTCCTTTTTTGGTTCCATTGTGGTGTGACGTGACTCCTGTAAATTGGAAAAGACTGAATAATTTGCAAAATCAGCTTGCCCTTTTATACTCTTCCCAAACTCGTCGTGCTTTGAAGTACTTCAGTATGCTTCGGGGTTTTCGGGATGGACTTCCTAGTAGTTCGTCGTTATTCGGTGTAAATCGGCGTACTTCAGGACGAAAATTCGGCAGCTTGGAGATATAAATCGTAGTACTTCGGTATAAATCGGGGGTAACTCGGGGTACTTTGGCGTGACTCTGGGTGCTTCGGGGAGAGAAGTACGCGGAATTAGGGCCTGTTTCTGTCCCGAACTACGCCGAATTGACTACTACGAAGTACACCAAAACACTACGAAACAGTACGAAGTACTATGAAGTACACCGAAACATGCCGATTTCTTTTCAATTCGGGACGGCTTCTGAATTCGGGGATAAATTTTGCGCATGTTGAAATTTTTCTCCCAAAGTGTTTTTGAGCCCGAATTGACGCCGATTTGTTTCACGAAGTACTACGAAGCTCCCGAAGCTAGCCGAACTCAACCCGAATTCGGAAATTTCAAATTCGAGACCGATTCCGGCTATGTGAGACTGGGGGGTGATCAAAAGAACGTTAACACTCAATAACATCTTCATATGGACAGCTATCATGTCGGAGAATGAATACAAAGGGCAGAATGATCGCTGGCTCCCCATGGAATGATATATCACTCGATATTATCGAAATGACTGTGGAAAGGATGCACGAAACTTGGAACTTCATTTACTAGAATATTTACATTGTCATCTTTCTTCAAAGTAGTATATTCATCATCAATTTTTGCGTTGAGGTGCTCCCATGGGGGCATTTGAAGAAAAATTGGGAACCTCCGAAATTGCATCAATATCAATACTACATTCTGACATAAGCTCACAAGTGAAATTTCTAATTGGCTCTATGTATGATATATGTTTAAACCTTTTGGAGTATTCCTTGTTGGAATCCATAAGAATTTCATCAGTAGCAGAGTTTGTTTTTTTTACAGATAGGCCTTTTACAACGTATTTGGACACATCCAACGTTCGTTGTTCATTAAGAGGTAAAATGTTTGTCTCCTAATAGCATTTCATCGTGTTTGTGTGCACTGGAACACCCAAAGCTAATTTTAAAGCTTTACTATCTAAGCTTTGCAGTTTCTTTAAAAGGTAGTTAGATGCAGAGAAGTATACTTCCTGTCCATATATTAATTTTGATCGGACTAACGATGTATATAAATGTAAAAGTGCAGTACGGTCTTGACCCCATGGTTGACATCATATAATGTTGAGCAAATTTAATCTTTTCCTAGCTTTATCTATCAAATTTCCAATATGCTTTTCCAGTCCAGCTTCGGTGTTAAAAACACTCCTAAGAATTTGACTGTTTGCTCATATTGTAGAACATTGTCGTCAAGAATAAGGTTGGGCAGAGCTTTTGGGTTTTCGCCATTATTAAAAAGCATTAAACCAGTTTTCTCACCAGATATTTCAAGACCGTTCTCTTTCATGTAAGCAGACAATCTCTCCAATTCTCCTTGATACACTGTCTGTACAAATTTTACTGCCCTTTTATTCGAGTGCTTCCTTAATGAAGTATTAATCCAAATGGCAATATCATCTGCATACTGCTCTACATTGGTGGATTTTGACAATGCCTTTGGGAGATCATGGATAAGGATCGTAAATAATAAAGATGCAATAACAGATCCCTGAGGAATACCCATATCTATTTTCCTGAATAATGAATATATTTTTCCAATTCATGTACATATATTTCTTCCTTCTAGAAAGTTTTTATTTATATTCATACATGAGCACTCTAGTAACTCTATTCATACTTGGTCACTCTAGTAACATCGATTTGTCAGAAGATCTGGGAGACAAAACAGTGGCCCACAGAATGGACTCAATCACTCATCATCCCCCTGCCCAAAAAGGGAAATCTACGTCAATGCCAGAACTACAGAACAA
>CM031618.1:38206558-38215816 GCA_018398815.1 Conus ventricosus
ACGAACGTGCGCGCGTACGTTCGCTTGCTCTTACCCCCACACATAAAAAACATGTGTCATGTGCACGTCCACCACGACACACGCGCACACATATACGCATACATATAAGCGCACAAATGCACACACCGCACATGCACACACGCCCACTACAAAGACACATGCACACAGATATATACACATATAGCCTAATGCAGATTCGTGTTTCTCACACAAACCCACAAATTACACACACACACACACACACAACACCCCACACACACACACCACCCCATACACACACACACACACACACACACATATATATAAAATATATATAATATATAAAAATATATATATATATATATAATATATATTATATAATATATATATATATAAAATATATAATATTATGCACACATACATATGCACACGCACTTCTGCACACGAACACAGACTGCGCGCATACTGAAGGCACACCAACACACACCACACACACACAAACACACACACACACACACACACACACTACAACACACAAACACACACACAAACACACACACCACACACACACCACCACACACACACACCCACACACAACACACAACACACACACACACCGTTGTATTACAACACACACACACACGTGTATTACACTCACACACACACAACACACACACACAACACACACACACACACACACACACACACACACACACGTGCACACACACCACACACACACACAACACACACACACACACACACACACCACACACACACACACACACACACACACACAATCACACACACACTCGTGCCTCAACCCAACCCCCCAAAACACACACACCAAACACACTCCACACACACACACACACACACACACTCACACACTACACACACACACACATACACACACACTAACACACACACACACTCACTCATCTCTCACACATGCCTAGTGCGCGCGGCACACACACACACACACACACTCACATCACTCACTCATCACACCCCACACACACACAATCACACAACACACACTCACACACACAACACACACACATCACTCATAACACACCACTTTGACCCACGCACAACATGGGCCCATGCCAAACATTATACCCAATCTCGTGTACTTAATCCTCTACACGCAGACTCACAAAAGAATAAATGGTAGGTAGGAATTCAAGGTCTGACCATGTACCTGCGCCGTTGGGCTAAATGCGAGGTCAGACATCTGCTGAGTCCTTAGACATGAGGACCCTCTTCGTTCAGTTGTCTCATCTTGTTGTTAATTCTTTATCCATCAGCTTTTATCATGCGTAGTGTGGTCTCAAAACTTAAGCCGGATGTGGTGTTGTGTATATGGACTAGTCCGCACGCAGTGACGCCTCTTGATGGAAACTGGAAAAAAAAAAAGTGGATCGTTGGTATAGTTATCTTTGTCAAAGTAACAACCTCAACACTTACCATCTTTTTTTATCGTTTGCAGGGGAATATTTATGAGTAACATAATGAAATATGTTAGTTATGACTCATGAAGAATTACAACAAGAAAGTACAAAGCATGCCAGGGTAAGCCGATTCTTGTGGCCAGTATAGCCCACTGTCAAGCCACGAAAAGTGGCCCAAAACGATAGTTTTTTTATTATACTTGGTATCGCTTTTCTCTTGGTAAGAATTCTAGCCATCAAGAGAGTAAATTTCTTACGCCCACCCCCCCCCTCATCCAGCAGGCGCCATGTTCAGCAAAATCATGCGAGCGATGATGAGAAACCGTCACTGACTGTTGTCAACGATTATATATGATGATCTGTTTACCTGGACCTCCCAGTGGATCGGTCACTGGCGGTCCATGACGTGAGTATTAATATGCTCCAACAGCTTCACATTGCGCCAAAGGCAGTTGTTAGTTTGCTTGTTTGTTGGTTAGTTAGTTATTTAGGTGGTTTGTTAATCAGTTAGTTACGCAGTAGTCAGTTAGTTATTTACTTGGTTACTTGAGATTAGCTACTTAGCTTGGGTTTAGTTACTTAGTTAGGCAGTGGGATTAGGCAGTGTTTAGGTAGGCGGTTAGGTTGAGTTGGTTGGTTGGTTGGTTGGTTGGTGTTGGTGATGGTTGGTTGGTTGGTTGATTGGTTTGTTGGTCGGTTGGGTTCAAATCTAGACGTTTATGGCAGGGCACAAAAACCTTTCATTAGAACTATGCAGAGAACTGGATATGTAAAGATTGCGCATGAGCACCGGTTTAAATAATCGCATCGAAAATGAGATAAATCAAAAGACTATGCCTAAAACAGAGAGCATCTGTTCGACCTATAAATTTACTTCATTGAAAAAAAAAAGAAGAAAGTGCACATAAAACTTTTTCCCCAACACCGATTCTCTCATTTGAAATCAGAACTATCGTTTGTAACAACGGACACTCAGATATTGAGTGATTTTAAAACTGCATAAATTATTTCATCCGAATGTCGTAGAATTATATCCAGCGACGTGTATGTTTGTGTGTGTGTGTGTGTGTTTGTGTGCTGTGTGTGTGTGTCGTGTGTGTGTGCGTGCGTGCGTGCGTGGCGTTGCGTGCGTGCGTGCGTGCGTGCGTGCCGTGCAGTGCGTGGTACGGGCGTGCGTGCGTGCTGTGCGTGCGTGTGTGAGTGTGTGTGTGTGTGTGTGTGTGTGTGTGTGTGTGTGTGTGTGATTGTGTGTGTGTGTGAAGTGCTTGCGTGCGTGCGTGTCATGAGTGGTGCGTGCATGTGTTGCTTGCTATATGCGTGAGGGTGTGTGTATTTATGTGAGAGTGGTGTGTGTGTGTGTGTGTGTGTGTGTCTGTGTGTTGTGTGCGTGCGTGGTGACGTGCGTGCGTGCGTGCGTTGCGGCGTGCGTGCGTGTGTGTGTGTGCGAATGTGTGGTTGTGTGTGTGTGTGTGTGTGTGTGTTGTGTGTTGTGTGTGTGTGTGTGTGTGTGTGTTGTGTGTTGTGTCTGTGTTTGTGTCTGTGTCAGTGTCTGGTCCGTGTCTGTGTCTGTGTTTTAGAATTGTTTAAGGCATAAAAGATGTTCTTCAGTTGTCAGAACGTAACTTTACATTGAAAAAAAAATTTTGCATTGCATTTCCCGCCACCCCCCTCTTCTCTGTCTCTGTCTCCGTTCTTGTCTCTGTCTCTCTCTGTTCTCTGTCTCTGTATGTGTCTCTGTCTTCTTCGTCTCTTTCTTTTCTTTCTACTCTCTCTCTCTCTCTCTGCTCTCTCTACTCTCTCTCTCTCTCTTGCGCGCGCGCGCGCTGACGCGCTGCGAACGCGCGCTATATATACTCTCAACAAAGGTCGTAGAAACACGGGGAAAGGATAAAAGTGTCCTTGTAATACAACGAATTATTTTCAATACAGTTAACTGTAACATGTGCGTCTTCCTTTCGATAGCTCCCCTGTGTGTTACATTGCTGCATACGTTTTTAAACCCTTTAAATCGACCGGGACACAACAATATCTCAAGCCCTATATACTAGTAAGGTGGAAAACGTGGTGGTGGTGGTGAAGGTGTTGAGGAATTTTAACTCTCTCTCTCTCTCTCTCTCTCTCTCACTCTCTCTCCTCTCTCTCTCTCTCATCTCTCACTCTCTCTCTCTCTCTCTCTCTCCCTCTCTCCCTCTCTCTCTCTCTCTGTCTGTCTCTTTCTCTCTCTCTCTCTCTCTTCCTCTCTCTCCTCTCTCTCCTCACACACACAACACACACACACACACACACACACACACACACACACCACACACACACACACACACACACACACACACACACACACACATTTATTTCTTTTAATTCTAGAACACGGAAAAAAGACATATGTCTTTTTAGCAGAATGAATGATTTTTCTATACGTGAATTGTAACTGACATGTTTTCCATTCGACAAGTCCCATGTGTGTTTCTCTGTTGCATACGTTGTGAATCCTCTTCAATCGACTGAGACACAAATATCTCAAGCTCTTTGTACTAGTAGGGACGAAAAGGTAGGAGGCGGGGGGGGGGGGGGGGGGGGGGGACTTTTTTTTTACTTTCTTTCTCTCTGTCTCTGTCTCTGTCTCTGTCTCTGTCTCTCTCTCTCTCTCTCTCCTCTCTCTCTCTCTCTCTCTCCTCTCTCTCTCTCTCTCTTTCTCTCCTCTCCACCCTCTCTCTCTCTCTCTCTCTCTCTCTCTCTCTCTCCCTCTCTCTCTCTCTCTCTCTCTCTCCCCTCTCTCTCTCTCTCTCCTCTCTCTCTCTCTCTTCTCTTCTCTCTCTCCTCTCATGTTTCCAGTCGGTTTAAAAATACTGGGTGAAGTTATATTTTTCCCCCAACAACAGCTTTTGATTTATCGTCGGGTACAAAACAAATACGCAAAAAAACAACAACAACAAACAAACAACAAAAATCACCTCTTTGGTTTACAACAACGCCCGTTGAACAAAATATAAACCACTCTGATGAAACAAGAATAAATCAAGATTTTTGTTTTCTTGCCATGTATTGTCTGCACACACACACACACACACACACCACCACCACACACCACACACACACACACACAACACAACACACACACACACACACACACCACACACACACACACTATACCACCACAAACCACACCACACGCATGCACGCATGCACGCACGCGCGCGCGCGCGCGCGACGGACGCACGCTTTGAATCAGAAATCAGAGTCTTGCAGTATCTATATATCGCAATCAGTCATCTATTGTCTGCATGTAGCTTAACGGTGTCTGCAACAAAGTCGAGGTATGTTTAGTTGATACAAGTATCTTGAAATCACACCATCCACACTGGTACATGATGCTGGAATCTCCTCAGTACAGGTATCAAATATCAACAGCGCAGTGTCAAGACTTGCAGTTTCACATCCAGCATCAACACAGCTGTCTTACACAACTTCTGGTTTATTGATAGACTTCAATTCCATTTCAGTTGTATTCTCTTTACATCAACTTGTTGCTTCCAGATCAGCGAGTCACGTTTCTTAAAAGGTGAGCCATCAGCTTTAAAAAAAAAAACAATTTTAATGCATGATTTGAATCTCCTCGCACTGAAGTAAGCTTTGTCTCATAGCACAAGCAAGTTTAAACGATGGATGCAGTGGTTCATCAGTCTGTTATCTGACAACATGTGAAACACAGAGGAACTTTTAGTTCTTAAGACTGAATAGGGTATGTCACTGATATGTGATTATATCATTAAATACCCAGGAATTATCACTGTTGACATTCAAGGCTACACCCAAACTAACAAAGGCAAATATGTAGTAGCCACACTAACTGTACTAGCCATTCATACAACTGTAACATGAACAAACAAAGCTGTCCCATACTTCTATTGTTTAAACAGACATATTCACATATGAATAATACGATTTCTTTAAAAAAAAAATATATTCGACTTCCTTCACAACTCTTCCATCCGATTATCGTGGACAGACTCAAACTCCCTAATTAGGCAGCCATAAATTCCACGAATGTTTTGTAACATTGTTTCTTCAAAGGGTAAACAATACTTAAAAAAGAGTCCTTGTAAGGTCGGGTAAAACGGGAAGCAAACAATGTCCAAAAGTGGGAAATTTTTATCGATAAAATCTTAAAATTTCCCTATGGCGTGTATCGTCTGAGAAGTGTCTTCCCACGAGATGTGGTGTGTGTTTGTGTTGTGGGTGTTGGGGTGTGTTTGTGTGTTTGGGTGTGTGTGTGTGTGTGTGGGTGTGTGTGTGGTGTGTGGTGTTTTTTGGGAAATTAAAACCTGCTTTCCCCCACATTGATCAAGATTTGCCAAAAATGACCAGCCGCCTGGCAAAGGGGTTGCGCCAGACTCCCGGCTGGGGGTCGTCGGTTCGTTCCATCAAGCCATGTGGGTTTTTTCTGCCCCGCCCGGCTCCTATCCAAGTTTGATTTTGCTAGGGGCCATTGGGAAGACGGGGACCGGCAGATCTATTTGTATTTGGGCCGCTCCTTGGCCTTTTGTCCGCGAATGAAAGGGCCAGGAGCAGGCATATAAAAAGACTGCCTTCAATGGGGGGGTTACATGGTTTTCCCATTCTGGGGCTTTTTTGCCTCCTTTTTACAAGACCATTACAGCAGAAAAAAGGGGGCAGAGGGGTTAAGACGTTCGCCTGCCAACCAACGTGTGAGAATGCGTGGGTTCGAGCCTGCCTTTTTCGCCCCTTTTTTTTCCCCGTTTGAATGAAAATCGAACGAACGTCAAGTCCATCGGATGGGGACTATAAGCGAGTCGGACCCGTGTGCCTTCCTGGCCCCTGCACACGTTAAAGAACCCACGGCAGTTGAAAATCGAAAAGAGCAGGGGGGTTCCCCGCTGCCCTGGCAAAATTGATGTAGATCTAAAATAGCCGCCTGGTATTTCTTACCAAGCCACAAAAATTGTCACTTACTGTTGTCGTGTGCCATCGTGTACCGGTGGAAGTGGAGAACACGTATAAACACCGCATGTATCTTATGTGAGAAACTGGAGAATAAATGAGATAAATGAAAATGAGTGACTGATATTTGAATGGTACGGGAAACGACTAAATGAGCGCCAGTAGGCTCTCTTCGGCCGGCTCTACCTGGGTAGGCAGCCCGTTGAGTGAGTGAGGTAGTGTGTTTATTTAAAGCGCTTAGAGCTTGGTCTGTGACCGAGGATAGGCGCTATATAAATATCCAATATAATAATAATATAATAATCCCTCATGCAGCTAGTGAAGGGTTTTCATATTTATAACACATTTTCTTAATTTTATGTTCCCATTTTCTTCATCTTCACCCCCCCACCCCCCCCCCCCCACCCCGCCTTAAGTTCAAATCTTTGCCAAGTCATTACTGTGATGACGGAGGGATACTTGGCCTGCGCTTGTTTTTCCTCCACTATTATAATGTTCCTCTTTGTATTCGTCTGACTTTATTCAAGTTTAAAAGGCTGTGCCAGTCTTGAATAAAAGTTACTCTATGTTAGGTTTTCTTATGGGAGCAAGACTTACCCTACTTGTGTTTTGCTTATTGTTTACTGTTTCCTGCCTCATTTTATTTTCGACTTGACATTGACTGCTCCCTGTGGATTGCCGGTGCCGCTGCTGCGGCGGGGCCGACCGGGCTGTGGCTGTGGACGGGTGTGGGAATAAGCGGCGTGCGTGCTCTGCCACTGAAGTAGCACAGAAGCTGGGACAGCAAAAAAAAAAAAAAAAAAAAAAGAAGAAAGAAAAAATAAAACAACAACAACAACAAAGATTTGCCTGAAATTGTGGTTCCTGCTCTATCACAGCAAGTCATGCTGAACATACATACTTTTTTGATATATGTTTATGTATACGCATGTTACACGGAGGATCAAACCCCTGGTCTTCGAAGAAACTTTAACAGTTACATACTGACCAAGGTAAATACAAGAACTGGTATATTTTTTAAATTCAATCTAAGCCAGGCAGACGAAATATAAAAGCTGGTAATACGCTTGAGGTTTTGGCTCCTGGCAGAAGATTTACAAGATCAGGTTTCATAGTTCTATTACAATGATTCAAAAACAGAAAGATGCCTTTCAAATTCTAACAAGGGTGATATAGAAAGTTTCAAAACGAAGTGACTGATGGCGGAAAATGAAGCAAAACTTAGAAAGAAAAGGGGTTAGTTATCACCAAGGACATAGACAAACAAAGTACAGGACAAGACACAAGAAAAGTATAGAAAGCTCCAGAAGCGTGATGTAATGTAAATGAACAAGATACTTAGATCCTAAACAACTTTCTAGAAGAGATTCAATAGTCATCACATAGTATGGGTAAGCAAATTGCATGTGGAACTTACAAGAGATAGCCGTTTCTCTGGTGAAAAGAAAGAGAGCAAACAATGTCCAGAGGTGGACAATGTATCGATGAATCTTACAATTCATATATGTGTGACACATGTTTCCGATACTTTCTACAACGATCGATGTTTGTTCGTTTCTTGCTTTTGTAGATTTAGAAGTGACTGTACTTCGCTACGTTTATTTTATATTTATTTTTTCTTTTCTTTAAACTTTGAATTTCATGAACTATATATAGTTAGATCTAGTTGCAAAGCGAGACGACTGCAGGCGGAAATCTAAACAAATCTTAAATAAATGTTAGCGAACCGCCCAGAGAACGTGGACAAACGAGTCACAAGACAAAACCCAACGCGTTTCGACCTCGTAGGTCTTCGTCGGGTGATAAATAAACGAATAAAACAACGAAACTTCACTTAGCTTTGATCGCTTCAGATCGCTTAGGGTTCAGCGCAAGGGAAGAAGGCCTTCTTCCTTGCGCTGAACCCTAAGCGATCTGAAGCGATCAAAGCTAAGTGAATTTTCGTTGTTTTATTCGTTTATTTATCACCCGACGAAGACCTACGAGGTCGAAACGCCTTGGGTTTTGTCTTGTGACTCGTTTGTCCACGTTCTCTGGGCGGTTCGCTAACATTTATTTAAGATTTATATATGGTTAGGTTATTCGAGAAATGGTGGTCAGAGAGTGAGCTCTCAATATAGTTAGACTTAACAGACATCTTTAAGTATCTGTATATTTTTTTTCCATATCTGCCCAGATCTCTCTCTCTCTCTCTCTCCCTCTCTCTCTCTCTCTCTCTCTCTCTCTATATATATATATATATATATATATATATATATACAATGAATTAGTAAATTCCAAAGATAAGTACCGAGCACCATTCCAGCAACTTACAGAGCAGCTTGGTGTTGCAATGACAGCAAGAAAAATTCAATTATAAACAAAGCTTGCTCTTATGTCTTAGATTGAAGAAATAGGGGGAGATAAGCATTCACATCTGCAGTGGCAGACAATTCTGACTAACTGACAGTATGTGCTTAAGTGGGTGAATAGGGAAAAAAATGAAATAAATGTTTCTCAAAACGAGCCTTCAGTAAGCTTATAGTCTCCAAGGAGGAGACATTCTCCAATAGGGAGGAAACTCACTAGCATATAACTCCTGGTCAGAATCCGATATTTCGAAACCTGATTGTTTCTCCTCAGTGACCGCGGAAAGTGGTAATTTGACTCCTCTGCCTTTTCGGTTTTAACAAGAATGCTATCCTAGAAAAGGCTGGTGTGCAATACCGTAGTATGTTGTTGAGTTTTCAAAAAACCAAGCAAAGGTGCCACCTAAGAAGCAAAAGAAAATCATGAAAGAGCAAACAAGCTACATTTTCTGTGAAAAGTAAAAAATAAAAAAGATAACGTCTTAAGACACAAATGCTGAGGGCCAGTTTTGGAATGGAAT
>CM031618.1:38229316-38231718 GCA_018398815.1 Conus ventricosus
TTATTTTGAATTATTCATACTGCTTCTGGCTGATGACGTGGCTTTACTTTCTGAAACTCATAGGCTTACAAACGCAGATAAACAGTCTCCCACTTTGCTGTTGAAGGTTAGCTCGGATAAAAGTAACATAGTGGTATTCAGGAAAGGTGGTTACTTATCTGCCAGAGAAAGTTGGACTTATAACGGATTGTGATGCCTATCGTGAATGCGTACAAATACTTAGGAATTCATGTTTTAACAAAGCTTACTTTTGTTACTGCATGTTGCGATCTTACAAGGAGAGCGAAAAATGCTTTATTATGCATTTATAAGCTATTCGACTCACAGGTTCAAGTCATTGCTCAGTATGGTGCAGAGTTATGGGGGGTCTTGACAGCGCAGCAATCCATTGTGAAAATTTTCATTTGTTTGCCGTGAAAAGATTATTGGGCGTTGAAATACGAACACCTAATGACATGGTATATGACGAAACGAACAGATATCCTACCTACATTAACTCAGCTATAAAATGTATGAGGTTTTGGTTAAAACTGACGAGAATGGACGAGTGCAGATTACCTTATAAGGCCTAAAAAAAAATCTTGATTTAGATATGCGTGGGAATAAAAAATGGGCCTTAAATATTCGCTGCAAATTGTGTATGTTTGGATTGGATATGTATGTTAGCCATATACCAAGGCGTGGAATGGATTGACGAATTTTTGAAAAAAAATAAGGATAGGCTGATTTCGTGCAGATGGCAAGATTGGAATTTCTTTATCAATAACAGTGATAGGTTTAACGTTTACAAAGCCTTTTGTACTGTTCCTGATGTTGAAACGTGTGTATTAATCAATTTAGACAGGCATTCAAGATACACATTGACAAGATTTAGACTTGGAATTTCTGAAATCGCAGTACATCGTTATCGTTATAGAACACACAGTGAAAATGACTTAATATGTCCACTTTGTCTGCAGAGAAGGAAAGTGGGGTACATTTCTGTATGACCTAAGAGCACAGTACATTCTACTGAAATATTACAAAGTGCCAAGTCAGTTTAAATTTACATTCCTTATGGCAAGTACGCACGAAAAAAAAAAAAAACCCAAAAAAACAGCCAGGAATCTGTCAATTTATTTTTGCAAAGATTGAAGTTGCGTCCATTCTCACTTCTTAAATTTACTACCAAGTCAGTTTTGGATTATTTCAATGTTCACAATTGTCAGTTTTGTAAAATGCTTGTATATATGCACCCCATCATGACGGGCAATGGCCTATACATAATTAAACTTCCGTATCCGTATCCGCCCCTCTCTCTCTCTCTCTCTCTCTCTCTCTCTCTCTCTCTCTCTCTCTCTCTCTCTCTCTCTCTCTCTCTCTCTCTCTCGTGGCTTCCCTTGCCTGACTTCCAGCAAGACGTGTTTTAAGCTGTTCCGGTAAATCTCTGCCCATACCATCCGTAAAGCATTTAACTTGCCTGTTCAAAGTCTCCCATGCACTTTGGAAGCCACAGTCAATGCTGCACTACAGGAAATGACCCAGACCTCGTTTAGCATTGCTAAACAAACAGTTGTCATTCTTCAGTTAACAGTAATTACCGGCCAGCCCCCTCACCTCCTTGCGACGCGACGGGCATCCACAGCGCGGTGTATTGACGGGAATGCCCGTTACAAGTAAACGGGGACAGACGCAGGGCTAATGCCCTCAGAACGTTCATCTTTTCCGTCAGATTTGCTTTCTCTAACGCCACTGAACATTTTTTTTATGTTGACACAAACGAAGAAAGCCAAACTGCCAGTGGTGACATTTTTTCCCAGCCTGCACGAGATACACGGCACAGTAACATCCAACATTAGACGTTGTGACAATCTGCGAAAATGACACACAATGAAGCCTCATATGTTGGACAACGGGCCTGTCGAGCCTTGAGCTGAAGAAGACTGCGTTGAGTTCTGTGACGTGATATGCAAACATGACCCCACACCTATAATTAATGAAACTACCAGGCAATGCGAAGCTGAATATGTCAAAGCAACTGGGGGTGTTGTGATTTTGAGTGCACAGATGATCCCGACATGCCTCAATTGAAGCAGTCACAGAGTGATCCTTCACACAGTGTGACAATCGATGGTATATTGGCATACCTACTCGAAATGTTAGTTGCATTGACAGTCATATTGGTCTTAAATAGATGTTAACGAACCGCCAAAAAAGTGAACAAACGAATCACAAGGCGAAACACATATGTTCTTCAGTAAAATAGGTTCAAAATTGCAAATGTTTGGCCAAATGTACATTCCAAATTACATTCTGAACTAAACACACGTACGTACAAAAAGTCAGAAAAGTAAATAAGAATTATGCTTTCTTCCCTTCAACTTATCCACTCTGTCCTATACAGTACTTTTTTATACTCAATC
>CM031618.1:38232718-38235218 GCA_018398815.1 Conus ventricosus
GACTGGTCTTTTTTTTCGCTGTGTTGTTCCTTGGGAGACGGCTTAAACAAAACAAACAACAAACAAACAAAGACACCTACTAACCCCCAAATCTCATTCTTTAACTATTAATGAACCAGTCTAAAGAGTCAGTCATGATGAGCTGGTAAAGGTGTAGCAGGTACACTTCGGACCTTTCAAGGGAGCTGACTGCCTTTTTTTTTCATCAGGTGTTGTCGCCCTTGGGAGATAGCCTAAAAAAAAATCAGTCTGTCATTTTTTTCTTTACGTTTTTAAATCTGATTGACCATCAAGACGCAAGCCTCGTCATCGCCCGAACGCCCGTAGGGTCTTTTCATAGGGACCTCACATCGATCGTTCGATGTCATCAGCGGCCATCCCTCTATCTTATGATTTGCCCCCTGAGGGGTTTTAATAGCAATGTGGAAAATCTGTGATGATCAGCTATTATGGGTTTAGCCAGTACAGTTCAAGTGAGCCCGCTGTTGGTTTTTGGTTTGTTTTTGGGTGTTGTCACCCTTGGGAGACGGTGTAAATAAAATAAAAAAACAACCAAACAAACAAAGACACCTATTAACCCCCAAATCTCATTCTTTAACTAGTAATGAACCGGTTTAAAGAGTCAGTCATGCTCAGCTAGTAAGGGTTCAGTAGGTACAGTTCGGGCCTTTCAAGAGAACTGACTGTCTTTTTCATCATGTGTTTCACCTTGGGGAGACGGTCTAACCCAACACGAGTCGCTTAAACCAGTCTGTCATTTTTTGTTTGTTTTACATTTTTCCTTTACAGCTGATTGCACCCTCGTGATGCAATCGCCCGTAGGGTCTATCATTGGGGACCTCGCATGGATGGGTTTCGATTTTTATCACCGAGCATCCTCGGTCATGTGATTTGAGCCTAAAGGCGCTGACGTCATCTCCTGCTCCTGCTCCTGCTCCTGCTTTGAGGGGTGAGAAGTCCCTCACCTTACTACTAATGTGTTTGATAATATATAGATTTGTTATACTTTTCTACGTATGTTAGATGGTGGATTAAGCTCCTCGTCTTCTAAGGCACTTTAATAGTGAAACACTGACCAAAAGAAATGCAAGAACTGGTTCAAAGTTCTCATTAAATTTGGTCCAGACACAGACGAAAAGCTGGTAATAAATTTGATGTTTGGCTTTTGTCAGATTAAAAAAAAAAACAGGCTTCATTGTTCAATTACAATGGTTCAAATAGAAATATGTCTTTTAATTTCAACTCAGAGCTTATTTTTCTGGTCACCCTTTTTTAAATATTCTACATCTGAATTCTTGATAGTTCACGGGAATGGAACGTTGAAGTAATATAGCGAAGCACGGTCACTTATAAAACAACACAAAAACAAGATACGAACAAATGCTGAATGTTCTAGAGAGTCCGAGAAGCATAACATAGTGTAGGTGAACAAAATACTTGGTTCCTAAACAACATTCCAGAACGGATTCCATAATCATGAGATAGTATGGCTAAGCAATATGCAAGAGGAACTTCCAAGATACAGCTGTTTAGTTGAAATATCCATATGTCATAATGATTATGATAAAAAAATACTTAGTTTATGTACGTACCGTTTTTGATCTGTATATTTTGAATGGTGTTTGTTTAGGAGACACAGATGGTTGTTTCACTTATATAGCTCCCTCTGGAAACAGTGTTATTGATTATTTTATTTTCTCTACTTCTTTGTGCTCTCTACCCAGAAGACTTTTTGTTCATGAAAATATCACTCAAAGCACATGCCTGTCGAATGCGTTGTGATGTGTAACCAGCAAACGGATGATGCTGAAGGTAATGACTCGCCTATCTTCAAACTAGTTTGGTCTGAAGATAGGCGAGTAGACTTTCTATATCAAATTAATTTACCAGAAAACAAAACCTCGCTTGAGCAAGCGAAATAGTTAATTGAAGTTGACATGGATAGTGCACTTGATTTGTTTTCTGCCACCCTAAAATCTGCCGCCTCTTGCATGTCTGTAAAGCAGGGTGGTGGTAGGACCATCAAAGGTCATGTATGGTTTGACTCGGAGTGCTATGAAAGTCGAAAGAATACCAGAAAAGCACTACGCGATTTCAAACGTTTACAAAAAGAAAACCCCACAGAGGATGGACACGAATACTTTGAGAAGAGAAGGTCATATAAAAAGTTATTGGATGATAAGGAGGAAGCATACACAACCAAACGTAGAGCAGAACTTGAACAGAATGTAAACGACTCCAGACAGTTTTGGAAAAATGTAAAACATGTTTCAACGAAAAGTAGAAAGGTTGGTAATATTACGGATGTAGAGTGGTTGCAACACTTAAGAGGGTCTTTGAAGTAGATACTAATGTTTCTATGGATGACAATTCTCCGATTTTTTAACCGGGTTTTGGAAGAGAAAATGATACTTCAGATTTTGTGTGTATGTGTGTGCATTAATACAAAGGAGTTTGCATGTAAAATTTCAATGGGTCTGATGACTTTCTACAATAAATC
>CM031618.1:38240218-38260255 GCA_018398815.1 Conus ventricosus
AGTCACTCAGCACGCTGGGATTGGGTTATGTAAGTGTGGCAGAATGCATGATATACAGAAATAGATGTGATAATACGGCAAAGCACCAACGTTTTCTTCTTCTTCTTCTTCTTCTTCTTCTTCTTCTTCTTCTTCTTCTTCTTCTTCTTCTTCTTCTCACTATCATTTTCATTGGTATTATCATTATTATCATTATATCATCATCATCATCATCACATCATCATCATCATCATCATCATCATCATCATCATCATCATCATCATCATCATTTTCATCATCGTCATTATCATTTCACATGAGTGGAATTCACTGAAATGAATGCAAGCCAGTCGATGGGGAAAAAAATCAACTGTATACCTGAGCAAATGTCTGCCACAAATCTATGTTGTACCACACACTAAGCAATCAACAGTTTACCCGTTGGCATAGGGACAAAGTACAGCAATGTATATGGTATGTCTTCAGACTGATTTACCTAACTCATTTGAATCAAAAAATGAAAGTGAAAAACAAAATTGATAAGAAGGAACATTTTGAATGAAAGGCATTTTTCCTTTCGCCTTGAACAAAGAAAGAGAGAGAGAGAGAGAGAGAGAGAGAGAGAGAGAAGAGAGAGAGAGAGAGAGAGAGAGAGAGAGAGAGAGAGAGAGGAGAGAGAGAGAGAGAGAGAGAGGAGAGAGTGAATGAATGAATGAGTGAAAATAAACGGCCAGCCAACTTTGAAATCCAAATACAATTATACCAAAAGTCTGTACTTTGAAGACCAGCTAATGTTTATGATTTAAGTAGAGCAAATTTGCAAAGGTTTTGGTAGTCGGAAATAGGCACATTCTTTGCGTTTTTGTTACACGTGTTTCATTGACATCTATTCATTAGGGCAGGCGATCTCATAGCTTTGAAGATTCTGCTGCACTATTGTGCATGTGTTGATGTTTGTGCCATCCATTCCACCAGTACACAATAGGAACTCTCCCAAACGTTGGAATGAGTTTCCTCCAAGCTTGCAGCAAAGCACAAAATACAGAACTGCCTTCCCACCACACAAGCTAGTGGAATAGTTTTACGTGGTCCATGTGAAATCTCTGGGCATTTGTTTGTTTGTTTGTTTTTGTTTGTTTTTGAGCTGGAGAAGATGAAACCTCGCTCAGACAGACGCTGTCAATGGCACTCACGGAGCTCATGCTGCGCGCCGGAAAGCAAAGGAAAGCTTGTGTTGAAATGCGAAACCCCCCATTGCACCTGTGGCCCTATAGGCCTGCTATGTTGAAGATACTTGAGACAAGGCCTTGCCGGGCACAGCTGTATGTGTACTGCAAGTTGCTCTTGCTACTGCTTTTACTACCGAGATCGAAACAGAAAAGCAAGAAAAGCAGAAGACGCCCAAGCAGGCATGATAAAGGATGCTTGATAGTAGAGAATTAGTCCCTGGAATCGCTTCTATCACCTTTTTTGTACAGTGTGACGACGTTAGCATCCCTCATGTCTTGTGGTACTTCGCCTTCACTCCAACAGAGGCAGAGGATTTCATGCAACTCGGTGACGAGTGTCTCTTTACAGCATTTCAATACTTCGGCGGGAATACCGTCTTTCCCTGGTGCCTTGCCAGAGGCAAGAGAGTCCAGGGCTTCGTTGAGTTCGTCTATAGTTGGTTCTCTGTCAAGCTCGTCCAGCTCTGGTAGGCGCTCTATGGCATTCAGGGCGTCTTCTGTGACTACATTTTCCCTTGCATATAGCTCAGTGAAGTGTTCTACCACGCGCCCCATCTGTTGTTCTCTGTCCTGAATTACCTCCCCTGTAGCTGATTTCAAAGGGGCAGTTTTCTTTTGTGTTGGGCCCAATGCCTGCTTTATGCCGTTGTACATCGCCTTAATGTTGCCTGTGTCAGCTGCGATCTGAATCTGGGAGCAGAGCTGAAGCCAATAATCGTTGACGCATTGCCTGGCACACTGCTGAACTTTGCGAGAAGCACGGAGAACCTGGAGGTTCTGCTCACTGGGATTGGTTTTGCATGCGGTCAGGGCGTTTCTCTTGGCCTCGGTGACTGGTGTCGTTTCTTTTAAATGGGCTTTGAACCAATCAGCTGACTTGCTGGTCATTTTGCCAATGGTGGACATGGCGGCGTTGTAGACAGCATCTCTGAAGTGTTCCCATCGGTCTTGGGCATTTGCAGTGGGTGGGCCAGGGAGAGAATCCTCCAACACGCGTGTGAACTCCTCCACTTTTCTTTGATCGCGTGTTTTGCTGGTGTCGATGCGAGGCCGGCTCTCCTTTCTCGTACTGTGCAGTCTCCTCACGAGGAGCTTCACTTTGCTGCACACCAAAGAGTGGTCAGTGTCACAATCGGCGCTCTGGAGACTTCAGGAGAAATGTAGGGAGCAAAGGCAGCCCCTCTTCATTGCCTTCATAGATCTCACTAAGGCATTCGATCTGGTCGGTAGGGATGGCCTCTTCAAGATCCTCCCCAAGATTGGATGTCCACCCAAACTTCTCAGCATCATCAGATCCTTCCATGAAGACATGAAAGGCACTGTCGTCTTTGATGGTTCAACATCAGCTGCTTTCAACACACGGAACGGAGTGAAACAGGGTTGCGTCCTGGCTCCCACCCTGTTTGGAATCTTCTTTGATGCTGAAACACGCATTTGGTCCTGCAGCTGAAGGTCTCTACCTCCGAACCAGGACAGACGGAAAGCTCTTCAACCTCTCCAGACTAAGAGCCAAGACTAAAGTCAAGCTGAGGTGCCTGCATGACTTCCTCTTTGCAGACGACGCAACAGTAACCGCCCACTCAGCCAAGGATCTACAGCAGCTCATGACTCGCTTCAGCGATGCCTGCCAAGACTTCGGGTTTACCGTTAGCTTGAAGAAAACACAGGTCATGGGACAGGATGTTGACTCTCCCCCAGTCATCAGCATCAATGACCATGAACTGGATGTCGACCATGACTTTGTTTATCTGGGCTCAGCAATCTCAGGCACCCTCTCACTTGACGCAGAGCTCAACAGACGCATCGGCAAGGCAGCTACCACCATGACCAGACTGACAAAGAAAGCATGGAACAACAGCAAGCTGACTGAGCACACAAAGATCCAGATCTACAGAGCCTGTATCGTGAGCACCCTCCGGTATGGCAGCGAGTCTTGGACTTTGCGTGCCCGACAAGAGCGAAATCTCAATGCTTTTCATATGCGTAGCCTACGACGCATTCTGAACATCACCTAGCAGGACAAGGTCCCAAACAGCACTGTCCTGGAAAGAGCCGGATGCACCAGCATGTACACGCTGCTGAAACAGAGACGTATGCGCTGGCTCGGCCATGTCGTGCGCATGGATGACGGACGGATCCCTAAAGACCTCCTCTATGGAGAACTTGTGCAAGGAAAGCGTCCCACAGGCAGACCACAGCTGCGATTCAAAGACGTGTGTAAGAAGGACCTAAAAGCCTTGAACATCGACCAGAACAACTGGGACGCAACAGCACTCGAACGTTCAGCTGGAGACAGACTGTGCAGAAAGGCCTCTCCAAGTTCGAAGAGACACTCGCTCAGCAGCACGGGGAAAAGAGAATGAGAAGAAAGGCAGCAGCCCAGGCAGACAGACCAGCGTCAGACTTCATCTGTGCCCTCTGCCACGGGAACTGTAATTCCCACGTCGGATTGGCCAGCCACACCCGTCGCTGTACCAGAATAGACACCTAGAGCGCAACTCCATAGTCTTCCAAGATTGAAGGATGCCTAAGTAGTCACTGGACTCCTAGTTGAATTTCAAATGGCTCCCGGAACCCTCTCTGAATTTGTGTTTTCGTGCTTCTAAGACATACAGACATGCAGACGTAAGGACGCTTAAGCGGAGAGCTCTGGAATAGACATTTTTACACTCTGAAATTCAAGGAAATTCGGGTGACTGAGAAAGAGAGAGAGAGAGAGAGAGAGAGAGAGAGAGAGAGAGAGAGAGAGAGAGAGAGAGAGAGAGAGAAGAGAGAGAGAGAGAGAGAGAGAGAGAGAGAGAGAGAGAGAGAGAGAGAGGAGAGAGAGAGAGAGAGAGAGAGAGAGAGAGGGAGAGAGAGATCATTGTATGTGCAAAAGAAAACAAACAAGCAAACAAAGATTATTATAGATTATTATGTGTATAGATCATAATTTCTTGTGATTCAGATCAATAGCATCGTTGTGTTCCAATCTCCAAAGTCACCTTGATTCACAGAAGAAGGATGGTGCAATGGAGATAACTCCAATCAACTTCGGTGACACGGAATCCGCTCAAATGCAATGTCGGGTGAAAGTGACAGAGTGTGTGTTTAAGATGTGTCACTGAACCTGCAGGTAGCATTGGGCAAGGCTACATATGAGTGTACGGTGTACTTACCGTGTGAAAAGAAAAAGAAATACCAAAGTAAATGTCAAGGACGATGGAATGTGCTACACATCAAGAGAAACATAGGTTCATATTGGTTACTGTGGGAATTAGCGTGTCATGAACAATCTTAAATCAAGCGTTACACCTAAGGTAGTGAAGCCACACGTCCCTCCAGCGTGTTCCAAGAGCGATCATTGGGAGAGGCCAAGCTCAGCCAGTCCTCTTCAGCTCTCCCATTGGTTGCTGGATACACCACTGTGTGGGGCTGTTAAAAAACTGGGAGACGGTCAGAACGGAGCTTGACAAGGCGTATGCAGGAGCAACGTTCTGAACCCTCTGTGGAGTTTCAAGGCTGCTAACCAAACCGGAGAATCCCTGTAAGCACACGATCCCTGGAATCTAGTACTGTCTGGTGGAGTCCATCCAGCAGCAATCAGCCGCGTGGTGTGGCAAGCCCGCCCGAGATCCAAGACTGAGGCAGTGACTGGGCGTTGAGAGCCAGCCCTCAAAGTGCAGCCATCCGTCCAGTCCACCATAGCGCCGCTACCCACGTCGGGACTTCACCACAGCCAGGAGGACCCGTCCCTACTGGCAGAGAGGAGACGCATCTCCGAAGAGAGCCCCCAGAGAGCCAGCGACCGTCCTTTTCAGGACCAGTCCAGACAGAGAGCGTCATGATGTTTGACGTAAAACACCGTGACGTCTTTCCCTGATCGCTGCAGGAACTACAAAGAGGGCCGAAGCTTCAAGCCGTCAAAGCTCCGAGCCGTCGAGGCGCAAGCCTAAAGACAACATCTATATATACTCGACGTCAAGTCACGACGTCAACGATCGTCGTACGACGCTGGTGGTCAGCTTCAACCGAGAACAGGCCAGGATATAGGTATGTGTGAGAGGAGGAGAACTGCTCTGTTAGTCATCAAGATTGTTGTTGTTGAGACTGAGAAGCTCGTGCTCAAGTTATGGGAAGAAGAGAATCCAGGTACTACGGAATTTTCTTTTCAAGAGGCTGTGGAAAGATGCAAATACACGGACTTGAAGGGTCTTAAAATTGTATGAATGATGCGCAGTGTGTCGAAATGTTAAGGTTAGAGTGTATTTATTTTCACTGGTGAATGTAGGAAAGTTTATGTTTTGATTTGTATATTGATCTGTTTATGTGACTGGATTGATTGAAAGACTCACGGTGAAAACAAAAGAGACTGTTAGGCACCCGCTAGACACGTTATAACAACTGCCAAAACTTAGTGCCTAACAGAGAGAAAGAGTGGAAAAACAAATAAACCACAAACAGATAAACAATGATACTAGTGCAGTCCATGAAAGTGGTGGTAAATTAAATAAATGACCGAACAAGTGAAAATGTAGTCAGATTCTCTTGCCAGTGTCTATAAAACCACATAAGAGCGAAATATAAGGTGAGCAAAACAAATCTCTGTGTGTATGTGTGCGTGCGTGCGTGCGTGCGTGCGTGCGTGCGTGCGTGCGTGCGTGCGTGCATGCGCGCGCGCGCGCGCGCGCGTGTGTATGTGTGTGTGTGTGTGTGTGTGTGTGTGAGTGTGTGTGTGTGTGTGTGTGTGCGTGCGTGCGTGCGTGCGTGCGTGCGTGCGTGCGTGCGTGCGTGCGTGCGTGTGTGTGTGTTTCCCTCTTAAAGCGGACAGTAGATAGATTGAGTTTGACGTTCAGAAGTCTCTGCTTCCACATAGTCAGTCTGTCGGTCTTTGCATTTTCATGCTCACCCTTTTCATAATGGGTTAAATAAACACAACTGTTGACTGGATAGGCATACTAAATATAGTTGCTAACCTCTTCAAAGCGGGCATTGCTATTTGAAGTGAATGCCGCTAGTATACTAGTTTCTAGTCTAAAGAATACGGATTCCTCTACACAAAAGACACAATACTGAATTTTTCTTTCTTAATTACAGAGAGCTGTACAGCAAAATTGCAGGTATAGAAAATCATCAGTGGTCCCTTTAAACGTGGCAATGTATATTTCAACAGACGTTGTTAGTTCTGTCTAGGTAGAGTCATGACCATTTAGAAAAGCAGGACATGTCGAAGGTTACTGATGTCAGCATCCTTCACTTTATTCCTTACATTACTGCGCGCATGGCAAATTATCAAAGACGACTTCAATGTCATCAGTGGATCCTGCGAGTACAGCTGGCTTTTAGTTGGATAGAATGACCCTAGAATCTAAAAAAAAATTGAGACTACTCTGAACTTGCAACATATGGAACAGTCAAATTATATAGTATTGTGACTGGTGTTGTCAAAAGGCAAAAACAAATACTTGTAGCAATCAAGGTCACAGTTAGTGAAGTCACTTTTCATTGTCTGGAGTCCTGGGTAACTTGCTGTAGAGGAAGACGTGCTCTTGTTCTGACTGATCCGAGCAGTGTCCGGAGAAGAGCACTGTTGCTGACTCCCAAGAAGATGGACAGTGAAAAAAAACAGCATTATATGAAGTCTGTCCAAGACCAGACGGTGTAAATCAACCATCTGTACATTCTGATACAGCTTCTCGACAGCATTATTCATGACAACATCCTATGTCAAAGTCCACAGAGAAAGTGACAGTGGATCAGAAAGACAACAGCGATCAGTATTCCGGCAGTAACTCGCGCTGTTACCTTCGTCCACACAAGCACTGACACGACGTGGCCACAGAACAACAGCTGCTCTGAGCATGGTGAGTGCCACAGGCATCCATGGGAGTAAAGCAGCTGTAGTGTATATCAACATGTTTTATATTTTACACTGCCAGAAACCGAGCGTATGAAAATATGGCCCAATGAATTCTCCATGAAAAACTCCATGTAGGGCCGTTACAATTAACACCAGCTGGTCAGACCAGGCCAGAACGCGGAACAAAACGCTAGAGATGGATCAGAGGAGACGAAGCATAATCAAAATTTCCAAAAGTCCCGAACACAAGTACAGCAGATTGTCCAATTTTCCAGATGAGATTTGAGTCCTTTGCAAACGATTTATACTTATCAACCCAAACACCCCTTGTAAGGCAGTCTAGGCTGGCCATCGTACTGTTCAATATGATTAATTAAACTTGAAATTAACAGGATGAAATGCTGTTCTCACAATGCAAGTGTGTGTGTGTGTGCGTGCGTGTGTGTGTGTGTATGTGTGTGTGTGTGTGTGTGTGTGTGTGTGTGTGTGTGTGTGTGTGTGTGTGTGTGTGAATCTTAGTATGCACAAGAAACTGTCCACTCAATATTACTTAATTATTTTCCTAATTGATGGCACATAAAGCTATTCGTTCAGGGTAAAATCACCAATATTGATAAGTCCCAACTGACCTTCTTCTTTTGAATTCCCAAGTATTACTAATTTGTAAATCTGGCAATGAAATAAACTAGCACAGCAGACACCCGTGTTGACAACCGGGTTTCACCTGGACGACGTTTTCTGTAATCTGACATGAAAATGTCGGCTAGAAGAGGTACGTTGTCAAAACATGATCATATAATATCTAATTTCGTTTTAAATATCTAGGATTGTTGCATTTAATTTTTAAGGCTGTTGGGTTGTATTGCAGCGGGTTTTTTTTTCCTTCTTTTTTCTGTTTTTAATGACTGTGTTTATATGTGGTCGCTTACCATGGCTGTTATCTTAATTTCATCTAAAAGCATTTTATTATCATAGCTACATATTTATTTTGATGGCTAACTAAAGGAATCATTATGACCGAAAAAAAATTACATTCAGGAGACTTCAAGGGGGAAAAAAGATGTGCTCATAAACTGCAAATCAAAATTGGCATGTTCATCAGACCAGACAATTCTTTCTTCCTCAGATTCTCACATTCTCTTCATTTTCATTTTTCCCATTCCTCGAATTAAAGTCATCCGGAAAATGTCAGGAAAGTAAACTATCGCCACGCACACATCACAATTTAAGAACAATTCTGGGAAAACAATAAAATAATCAATCACACACCACATCTGTGCGGTGACACAAAGTAAATTGGCCGTTTACATCTCCGTTACAACTTCCATTCACAATGAACAGGTCATTGTCACGGACAGTGTCCTCCCTTCCCCTCTGTCTCAAGTGGTTCAACCAGGGGAGAGGAGGAGTGAGCTGTACGTCCAATGCTTACCTTCCCCTTCCACCCCAACCCCTCCTCAGTGTGCCGGGTGTAGCGAAAAGTTTTAACTCCCCGAATGGTTTAACTCCTAGGGAGTTAAACTGTTCATATGTAAAATTTAACTCCCCGGGAGTTAAACTAGAATGACTCCCACCCTGTGCCAAAATAACTCCACTCCGCAAAACTTCAAAATGTTCTAAAATCTTTTTTTGTGCAAGTCTCAACAAATTCTTGAAACATTAAGGGGGGGGGGGGGGGGGGGGTCATTTTGTACATTAATCAGACTTAACTCCCACCCCCTGGGAGTTAGTACAGATTAACTCCCGGGAGTCAATCCAGGCGTGTAAAAGTTTAACTCCCTGCCCACTAAGGGGAGTCAGTTTTTCACAGTTTTGAATAACTCCCCTGGGAGTTAATGTGTACACGTGTTTTCTGACTCCCAGGGAGTTACTTTGTAACAGAGGGGGAGTTAATCTGATCATGACTAAGATGACTCCCCACCCACCTATTCCCAGGTGTCTTTCGGTAAGAGAATGGAGAAGGGGATTTAATGTTCATGATCATCATCATCACAGGGAAAGGAAATGTCCGTGTACATATTCATGTGCTCATCTATGCATGTCCTTGATATTTTACTATGCCTTTTTGTATTTAATCTGTATGTAAAGTCTGTATATACATGAATTAATGGTTTGATGCCTTTGGTAGAAATACTGTACCTTCAGTCTTTGGTGTTCTCTCTCTCTCTCTCTCTCTCTCTCTCTCTCTCTCTCTCTCTCTCTCTCTCTCTCTCTCTCTCTCTCTCTCTCTCTCATGGAATCTATGCGACTATCAAACAGTCACCCGTAAGTGAAGGCCATTACACTCAAATGGTGTGGAAATGGAAAACTTTCAATTTTTCTTTGTGTCATCCCGCCAAATTAGGGAGTGAGGGGGGGGGGGTGAGAGGGTAAGGAAGATGGGGAGAGAATGACGAGTAGTCGCGACGTGGCGTAAAATTGTTTGTGTTGACTCGCTACATCTGGGAGAGAAAGAAGGAGTAAAAGGGTTGGCATAGATTAGAAATTTGTGTGTGTGAGACACATGGGATAGAGAAAGGGGGAAGGGGGGGGGGGGGGGTGCCTGTTTTTGTACAATTTGTACAAGAGGGTGGCTGCTAGGGACCGATCTGATGAAGTTGTTAAGTGACTCGTCACAGGTGTAGTGGTGTGCGTGTGCCAAGCTAAAAATGAAAGTCGGCCAGCCAATCAGAAAAACACGCATTTTTCAATAAAATTCAGGACACGTGACTAATTCACAGAAACCAATTATATCGAAGGAAACAATTCTTTCAGACAAGTCTTGATCTGGCAAGTTAGTGTAAGAACAACACACACACACACACACACACACACACACACACACACACACACACACACACACACATTTCGGGGGGGGGGGGGGGGGGAGAAACAAAGAAAGAAAAAAGAAAAAGAAAAAGAAAAAAAAAAAAATATATATATATATATATAAAAGTTCAAATCTTTGCAAAGTCATTATTATAATGACGGAAGAATTGTTAGCCTGCACTTGTTTTCCCCCCACTACTTAATTGTTCAGCATCATATTGTTTGGTCAATCAGTGGGAGATTGCATCTCTTAGAAGATCCAAGTAAAGGTTGTCCTGCACAATTCTTAGCCACTGACATTGCTTGAGTTATAGAACAGCAGAGCTGACCACTCAAACTGTTCCATATCTTTTGATCTCCCTTGTATCCTTGAATGGATCCTCAGGCATAGGCTCAAAGATTGCCCCTACATTTTATACTGTTTGTATAATGCTTTTAGTTTTTTAGCAACTTTTTTCCTCTCCACACTTTCGTTTTATTCCACTTACTACCCTTCACTGGCTGCTTTGGGGGTGCTGTTGGATTCTTTTTTTGAACTCTTGGTGGGGAGAATACCACAGAATTATGAACTGTGGTGTGTCTCTATTTGACACCAGGAGCGCAGACACAATCAGCCGTGTCTCCCTGATGAGTCCGATCCAGCGGACGAAAGGCCTAGGAGCAGGCAATACAAGTAGATCTGCCTTCAGAAGGGATCACGGTGGTTCTCTCACGCAGCTAGTGAAGGGTTTTTCATATTTATAATATATTTCCCCCATTTTCCTTATCTTCAATTGATCATATTTTTACTCTGTACACTATTGTCCATAAATATCTAGCAAAAAATACAAAACTCAATGTAGCTTTCGTTGATTTTAGAAAAGCTTTTAACACTGTGAACAGAAACGTTTTATGGTCTGTATTACGTAAAACTGGTGTTGATGGAAAGTTGTATAAAGCTCTAAAAGGTGTCTACAACTCGGTAAGAGCTTGTGTCAGAGACAAACATTCGTATTCAGACTTCTTCGACTGCCCGAGAGGCGTAAAACAAGGGTGCATACTCAGTCCGATAATGTTTACTTTTTTTATCAATGAATTGGCCCTGGAATTAATTAGGGAGGGTAAGCACGGGATTCAGATGGTACCAGGATCTATCGAGCTATTTCTGCTGCTCTTTGCAGATGACGTAATCTTGCTATCAGATACAGTCATAGGCCTACAAAATCAGCTAAACAATCTAAAAAAAGAAGCAGATAGATTGCGTTTAGAGGTTAATTTAGATAAAACTAATGTAGTGGTTTTTCGTAAAGGAGGCTACCTTGGAGTAAGGGAAAGATGGGTGTACGGAAGTGAAGCATTAAAGGTAACAAATACGTACAAATACCTAGGTCTGGTATTTACCACAAAATTAAGTACGAATGCTTCTTTGCTTGAAATGAGTAAGAAAGGTAAGAAGGGAGTGATGGAGATCCTGAGATCGCTTCGAAGATTACGTACGATTGATCCCTTTCTATTCTGGAAACTGTTTGATGCCCAAATTGAACCCATCTTAACTTATGCAGCAGAAATCTGGGGGCTCGAAGATGTAACAGAAATAGAAAAAGTTCATACTTTTGCTATCAAGCGATTTTGGGGACTTCCATTGCACTCTTCCAACAAAATGGTTTATGGAGAAACAGGAAGATATCCGCTATCTGTCAGAACAGCAATAAAATGCGTTAAGTACTGGGTCCGATTGGTTAGACTGCCGATGAATAGAATATGTAGACAAGCTTATGAGATGATGCTAATGCGGCTAGAAATAGATAGTTGTAACTGGGCTTCGAGAGTAAAGAATATTTTAATAGAAAATGGCTTTGGAATAGTATGGCTATGCCAAGATGTCGGAATTGAAGAGGGGTTTATATCAGAATTCAAGGACAGGCTTATATCATGCTACAAGCAAAAATGGCACTCAGAGATTGAAACTAGTGATAAATACTCATGGTATTATTCATTTAAATCTGTGTTTGAACCAGAGAAGTATTTAACTTTAATTACAAACAAAAGAATGAGAGAAGCACTGACAAGGTTTAGATTAAGAGTACACGGCTTAGGTATTGCAAAACACTGGTGTATGGATAGGGAAGTCACAAACTGTGTATTGTGTGGTCAGAATGTTGAAGATGAAGTACACTTTATTTTCCAGTGTCAACAGTTCTCAGACATTCGTCGTAAATACTCCTTCTTTAATATGATTCATATCCAGCCATCAATAAATGGTATAAGGGATCTTTTAACAAATGACAATTCAACCATTGTTGCCTTTGCTAAATATATTTTGGAAGCTATGAAAATAAGAAATAAGAAACTAGAACCTAATAATTAAATAACTAAGTCTATAGTCATTGGATGGTCCGAATGTTGTAGGCCAAGTGTGCGTGCATTTGAGAGGGTTGGTGGGCGTGGGGGAAGGGGGGAGGGCGGGTGGGAGGGGGAGGGGGCGTGCGGAGATGGAGAGGGGGGGGGGTGAGGGAGCGGCGCGAGGAGTGAGAGAACAGTTATATTATGAAGGGGGGGAGGGATGGGCAAGGGGGGGGGGGGGGGGTGGACAAGCTAGGAGAGCGGTGTTTGTGCGACGAATGCGTGTGAGTGAGCGTTTGCTCTTTTTGGTTCTCTTGTATGCGTGGAGTGTTGTCAGTTAGGACTGAGGGGAGGGTAAGAGGGTGAGGGTCAAATGAAGGAGATTGGTGGGTCAGGATAGGAAAAGGCAAGTGTGGAGGGGTAGGGTGTGGTGGGGGGGGGGGGGGCGGGGGCGGCGAGGAGGGGGACGGGGTGGGGGTGGAGGGTGCAGGGTGCGATAGGAAGGGAAAATAGTATATTCTACGTGTGTGTTTAATTTTTTGTCACTCTTTATGAACGTGTATAAGATGCCCGGCAACATTAATACGCAAAAAAACTTTGTAATATTTGTTTTGACTGTATTGTTTTCTATCATGATTATTGTTTGTTATGATTTATGAATGATGCGATTTCTAAAAAACTATGTGTGGAACCCCTTGCCTTTATGGCTAACTTCGCTGAAGGCAATAAAACATCAAAGCGTCAAGCGTCAAAGCGTCTCTCTTTTCTCTCTCTCTCTCTCTCTCTCTCTCTCTCTCTCTCTGTCTCTCTCTCTCTCTCTCTCTCTCTCTCTCTCTCTCTCTCTCTCTCTCTCTCTCTCATGGAATCTATGCGACTATCAAACAGTCACCCGTAAGTGAAGGCCATTACACTCAAAGGGGTTGGAAATGGAAAGCTTTCAATTTTTCTTTGTGTCATCCCGCCAAATTAGGGAGTGAGGGGGGGGGGGGGGTGAGAGGGTAAGGAAGATGGGGAGAGAATGACGAGTAGTCGCGACGTGGCGTAAAATTGTTTGTGTTGACTCGCTACATCTGGGAGAGAAGAAGGAGTAAAAGGGTTGGCATAGATTAGAAATTTGTGTGTGAGACACATGGGATAGAGAAAGGGGGAAGGGGGGGGGGGGGGGGGTGCCTGTTTTTGTACAATTTGTACAAGAGGGTGGCTGCTAGGGACCGATCTGATGAAGTTGTTAAGTGACTCGTCACAGGTGTAGTGGTGTGCGTGTGCCAAGCTAAAAATGAAAGTCGGCCAGCCAATCAGAAAATCACGCATTTTTCAATAAAATTCAGGACACGTGACTAATTCACAGAAACCAATAATATCGAAGGAAACAATTCTTTCAGACAAGTCTTGATCTGGCAAGTTAGTGTAAGAAACACACACACACACACACACACACACACACACACACACACACACACACATTTCGGGGGAAAAAAAGAAACAAAGAAAGAAAAAAGAAAAAGAAAAAAAATATATATATATATATAAAGTTCAAATCTTTGCAAAGTCATTATTATAATGACGGAAGAATTGTTAGCCTGCACTTGTTTTCCCCCCACTACTTAATTGTTCAGCATCATATTGTTTGGTCAATCAGTGGGAGATTGCATCTCTTAGAAGATCCAAGTAAAGGTTGTCCTGCACAATTCTTAGCCACTGACATTGCTTGAGTTATAGAACAGCAGAGCTGACCACTCAAACTGTTCCATATCTTTTGATCTCCCTTGTATCCTTGAATGGATCCTCAGGCATAGGCTCAAAGATTGCCCCTACATTTTATACTGTTTGTATAATGCTTTTAGTTTTTTTAGCAACTTTTTTCCTCTCCACACTTTCGTTTTATTCCACTTACTACCCTTCACTGGCTGCTTTGGGGGTGCTGTTGGATTCTTTTTTTGAACTCTTGGTGGGAGAATACCACAGAATTATGAACTGTGGTGTGTCTCTATTTGACACCAGGAGCGCAGACACAATCAGCCGTGTCTCCCTGATGAGTCCGATCCAGCCGACGAAAGGCCTAGGAGCAGGCAATGCAAGTAGATCTGCCTTCAGAAGGGATCACGGTGGTTCTCTCACGCAGCTAGTGAAGGGTTTTTCATATTTATAATATATTTCCCCCATTTTCCTTATCTTCATTTTTTTTTCTATAAACGTTCAAATCTTTGCAAAGTCATTATTATAATGACGGAAGAATTGTTAGCCTGCACTTGTTTTCCCCCCACTACTTAATTGTTCAGCATCATATATTATATATATATATATATATATATATATATATATAAAGATGCATGGGTGGTAGCGAGGTGCAGGGAGTGGGTGGTGGATGGGAGTCATTCTGGTGGTATGTCAGAATAACTCCCCTGGAGTCAAACTGAAACACAGAGGGAGTTAGTTTTTTATATTCTAGTTTAACTCCAGGGGAGTTAAAATTCACAAATGAACAGTTGAACTCCCTGGGAGTTAAACCATTCGGGGAGTTAAAACTTTTCGTTACACCGGGTCACTCATCGCAACACGAGGAATGTATAGGTATCTCTCGTCGTTAACGACAGCTTTTGCGACAGCTTTTTACCGTTCTAGTGCTAGCAGAGGGTGTGTGTAGCTTATTTGCTTTTCACTCCCGAGTCGTTCATTGAGCTGAGAGCACGGCCACTGCCTATGAAAACCGTCAGCAAGCATTTTTGCTCTTAACCCATTGCGGGGGTTAGTTTCGGGGTGGGGTTGTCCCCCCTTTCACCCAGGGGGGGAAAAACCCCTTTATTTTTTTTACGGGGGCGGTTGTTTTCTTTGGGGCCAGGGGAAAGGGTCTTACCTTCTTTTCCCTTTGGGGTTAAACTCAAAGTGGGTTGTCTGTTTCGTCCGGGGGAAGGGTCCAAATCGTTTTTTTTTTCCTTCTTTTTTTCTCCCGGACCTCCTTTTGGTAACCCCGGAAGTTTGTATTTATTGTAAATAGGGAAGGCCGAAGATGGGAAATTTCCTATTCTTCCATAAAAATGCTTAGGGGTTTTTTCCCGTGTATTTGGAAGGGTTGTCATGGGTCATTTCTATTGAAAGGTTTTTGTTCCATGAAAGGGGCCCGGTATAGTATCAGGAAAAAATTTTTTACAGGAAAAAAGGTCTTTCGAAATATTTTTCTTTATTCTCTGTAGCCCCCTGGGGGAGGTTACTTTGAAGAGGGCTACCCTTATTATTTTTAAAAAACGGAAAAATATTCTGAAACTGAATTTAAATTTATTAATGTGGGGGAAAACAGTTTGTTTGTCTATGTTTGGGTTCCAAAGTAATATTCCTCGCTATTATTCAAGGGGTGTGGAAAAATTTAAGAGTAATATCCATTTGTTGAGTGTGGTGTTTTCCCTTTGGTCAAAGAAATAAAAGGGGAAACCTCGGTTTGGTTTGGAAGCGCAACGAGGCTTGCAGGGGCCCTGGGGAATTTAAAGGGCGGGGGGGGTGGTGACACTCCAAAACACCCTTTCGCTGCACTCGCTCATTGCGGGTCTCGTCTTTTTTCGTTCAGTCTTGTTGGATTCAGGGAATCTTTTTTATGTCTTTCTGTACTTATTTGTACTGTATTGTCATATCGGGCGGTTAAAATTTTTTTTTTTTTGGCCTGGTGTATCTACTTGTTAAACAAATGTCCCAAAATTTAAAATATGCCTCCAACTTAAATGACTATGGGCATTTGTAAGTTAAAATAAAAATTATGTGAAACTTCCGTTTTCCCCCCATTCCTTCTCATAAAACCGATCCGCCTCCCCCCCCCCCCCCCCCCCCCCCCCCCCCCCCCCCCCCCCCCCCCCCCCCCCCCCCCCCCCCCCCCCCCCCCCCCCCCCCCCCCCCCCCCCCCCCCCCCCCCCCCCCCCCCCCCCCCCCCCCCCCCCCCACACACACCCCCAAATTTGCCTCCATGCCCTTCACTGAAATGAACAGATTTTGGGGGAACTGTTTTGATTTTTGGTGCGGGTTTTTGTGGTTGTCACCCCCTCTTGAATCCCAGTTTGCCTTCCCGACCGCCGGGGTCCCCTCCATTACCGGACAGCGCGCTCACATCTGATAAAAGCATCAGGTCCATGGGGGGGCGTGGCCAGATGGGCTTTTGCTACGGGGTTTTGTTTTGTTCTGTTTTCATCGAAAAAACTCCTCCCGGTGGAAAAGCTAATGGATGCAAAGGGCATGACACTGGGTGTGAGGGGGTGTAGGGGGGTGGTTTCCTCCCGTTTTGGCGCAAACCCCTCAGAGGGGAGCAAACGTTTTAGTTTTCATTTTGGGGTGTGGTGTGTGGTGTGTGTTGGGGGGGGGTTGTGTTGGTGGGGGGTGTGTTGTGTTTTCATTCAAAGAATAGCTATCTAATTTAAGATGCCCTTTTTGTGTTAGATGGTCTACTGTTTTTCTTCTTTTGGGGGGGGGGTTGAATGTAAAGAATTTGGGGGTAGCAATACCCCACCCATGTTTTTCACCCAAATTTTTTTGTTTTAGCCGGTAGGGTGTTGGTTCTCTATAAATGCTGTTTTCCTTACCCCTTTTTTCTTACACATTTTGCCCCAAATTTAACCTTTTCGGATGGGCCCGAGTTCCAAAGTGTGGTTTTTGTTGTGCATGGGGAAAAAAAGGGGGGTCTATGTTTTTTTTTATTTTTTTTTGTTTTTTTTTTTGTTTGTTTGTTGTTTGTTTGTTTTCTTGTTTGTTTTCTGTCCCAACCTCTTTCCCCCCTCAAGGGGTGCACCCACGCCATCTTCCGCACCCCCCCCCCCAGCCACACCCCGGGCGGCCTGCCGCAGCCCTGGGCACCGGCAATCCACAGGGAGCAGTCAATGTCAAGTCGTCAAGAGGCATCCCACCGGAGGAGACACTGCACTGCTGCAATAATAGACTAGAAAGCCATTTCAACAGATGCATCTTGAAAAATTATTATACCAAAGGGTTAAACACATTAACAAAAACCAACCACAGTGTTTCGACAAAACAAAGTTTTGCAACATTCTGAAATTCCATATTACATCATATATTTTTTAGACACATATCATTTCGTCAAACACTTCAGATTTTAAAATCTTGTCCAACAATCCCGTTTTTGTCGCGTCAGTTCCGAAAATTCCAATTCGAGTAAATACCGGTATGAGTACATCAGTTCTGTTGCTCACGGGTTCCTTGGAGCATCCGAGCATTCCTCCGGCACAGTGAAACATGTGTGTGCGTGCGTGTGTGTGTGTGTGTGTGTGTGTGTGTGTGTGTGTGTGTGTGTGTGTGTGTGTGTGTGTGTGTGCTCTTTCAAGGCTAGATTGCATTCATGCCTAACTTTGTCATTTCATTCGCCAGTTACAGAAAGCCTGGTATAATATGAGGCACATTTTAAATATTTTCAATCCACCTATGGTGCCCATTTGCTTTATTTTATTTACTGACTTTTTTCTGAAATACAAATATGGATATAAAGTGTCTGTGCTCAGCTTTAAGTGTTATAACAGTCAAATTCTCCCATAACTTCCTGATTTTCTCTATTTCTCAATGCGTGAGTGAACGCTAAGACATGTAATTATGCTGCCCTCTGATGACAAAAGTGGATGACAAAAGTGGATGACATTTCGTTATCCTCATTTATGGACATCAGAAAGACCCATCATAATCCCTCATTTTGTCATTTCGCAAATCATATGCACTGTTTATAAATTTAAACACACACACACACACACACACACACACACACACACACACACACACACACACACACACACACACGCGCGCGCGCGCGCGCGCGCGCACACACACACACAGATACACACCATTGGCTGCCTCACACACACATTAGTCAAAACTCGCAAACAAAATAACATTAGCATGCCTATCGCAGTGACTGCGCCAATTGGACAGGATCAGCCAATCAAAGAGATACTTTGTGAAACTGCACGAGAAAACTGTGTCATGATGGCGGACACCAAGTTACACTAAGGCGATGTGTGTGTGTGTGTGTGTGGTGTGTGTGTGTGTGTGTGTGTGTGTGTGTGTGTGTGTCTGTGTGTGTGTGTGCGCGCGCGCACGCTCGCGGTTACGTGCGTGTGCGTGTGTTCGTGAATGCGTTCGTGCGTGCTCGCGTGCGTGCATGTACGCGTGTGCGCGCATGCGGGCGTGTGTATGTGTGTGTGTGTGTGTGTGTGTGTGTGTGTGTGTGAATTATATTTAGGTTAGCTATAGTTAATAACAAAAAAACAGCATTTACAGGTCTCTTTTACCAAGGAGTGGTGATTATTTGCTATATTTTAACGGAATCATTTAACACAGGCAAAAACTAAGGCGGGCCGAGGTTGGAAGTCACATGATGGTAGTGCCCAGCCTGTTACTGAGCAGCCGTAAAGTCACATGATGGTAGTAATTAGACAATAATCCTCCGCAACTCGAGAGTGTTCCAAAAACACGTCTTCTCTGCGCTGTGAAATCAGCTCACCCCTAGAGAGAGAGAGAGAGAGAGAGAGAGAGAGAGAGAGAGAATGCGAATACGAACGTAGGTGCGAATGCGGGAGATATGCAGCCGGCTGGTCCGTCACATTAGCTAAGCATTTTTAACACTGGCAACACATATGCCTTTTCAGGGCTAAGGAAAGAACACATGTTTAACGGCTGATGAGAGGCTGGTGTACGTATTCATGTCACTCTGTGGATATAGCCATTGTCCAGTACAAAAGCATTTATTTCCGGGATCTGCATCTGGTTAAGCACAAGATACGCTCACTATAGTTTGTAGTGATAGCAGCTTTTTCTTGTCAAATGAATCATAATAAGATTGCAAAGACCCATTATTTATTGGCTCATCTTGATGTGGTTGTATCTACGCCCATGCTATATTTGTTTAGAATGTACATATTCCACGTTCAAGCACTTGAGGAGAAAAGGAAGGCATCAGAGGTGAAGCTTTGTTTTTGATAAACCTGCAAGTAGGCATCAGTCACAGTGCAGAAAAGCAGTGTGCTGCGTGCCCACAACGTTAGCTCGCTCCCACTGGTAGCAATAGACAGGAACTTAACATGGTTTACAGTCCAGTTTGAACATCTCAAAGTGTGCGCACATGAAAATCAGCGGGAGATCCAGCGTAAAAAGTAGATCAGCAATTCATCGTGTGCCATCTACACAGTGAGCATGGTATGTGCAAAGTGTTGATATAGACTTAAATATAGTAAGCCGGAATGAGTCACTCAAAATGTGAGTGATGTGGACTTCATTCCTAAAAAAACTCATGTCTGTGACTCTCTCTCTCTCTCTCTCTCTCTCTCTCTCTCTCTCTCTCTCTCTCTCTTAAACATACATTTTTCCACATCGCTTTATTCCCAAAGAAAGATATGATGCTTGAGATTGTCATTGCGTCCATTCTTAGGTGCTTTAAATCATGCAGCATTTAGCTTACACTACTCCCATGCGATTCGTCATACTATGCAATCCATGTCAGCCCGGTGTCCACAGTTGTAAAATGACGACACCGAGCTGATCACGGGCTCACAGGTTCCTTCATACTACGTTATTGAGCTGATGACAGGCTGACTGTTCACAAACAAGATAACGAAAGGTTACAAATCGATGTTGCTCGTAGGCTTCACGTGCAGGTTAAACGTTAATGTAACCATATTATTTTAGTATCAACCAAGAAAGACAATATAAGTACAAAACTGCTATAGGCATACAGGGCAGCTGTCTTGTACAACAGAAAACACTCTGTATATAGACGGTCATTTAAAAGCACACACACATGCAAGTCATGAAAAGAAAAGGTCCAGACCCCGTTTGCAGCATTCACTGGGACATGTGTGAAAACGAATTCTCAGTCATATGAAC
>CM031618.1:38261255-38268755 GCA_018398815.1 Conus ventricosus
TGGGAAATGGAAATGAAAGTTTCTCAAAACGAGCCTCAGTAAGCTTATAGTCTCCAAGGAGGAGACATTCTCAATAGGGAGGAAACTCACTAGCATATAACTCTGGTCAGATCCGATATTTCGAAACCTGATTGTTTCTCCTCAGTGACCGCGGAAAGTGGTAATTTGACTCCTCTGCCTTTTTGGTTTTAACAAGAATGCTATCCTAGAAAAGGCTGGTGTGCAATACCGTAGTATGTTTGTTGAGTTTTCAAAAAAACAACCAAAGGTGCCACCTAAGAAGCAAAAGAAAATCATGAAAGAGCAAAACAAGCTTCATTTTCTTGTGAAAAGTAGAAAATATAAAAAGATACGTCTTAAGACACAAGTGCTGAGTGCCAGGTCTTGAAATGAATCCGCAAGGGACTAAATTACAAGGAATTAATTCCAAGGGTAAGTACCGAGCAACTTACAGAGCAGCTTAGTGTTGCAATGACTGCAAGAAATATTCAATTATAAACAAAGCTTGCTCTTATGTCTTAGATTGAAGAATAGGGGAAGATAAGCATTCACACCTGCAGTGGCAACAAACATACTATGGTATTGCACACCAGCCTTTTCTAGGAAAGCATTCTTGTTAAAACCGAAAAGGCAGAGGAGTCAAATTACCACTTTCCGCGGTCACTGAGGAGAAACAATCAGGTTTCGAAATATTGGTATCTGACCAGGATTTATATGCTAGTGAGTTTCCTCCCTATTGGAGAATGTCTCCTCTTTGGAGATTGTAAGCTTACTGAGGGCTCGTTTTGAGAAGCATTTATTTCATTTTTTCCCCATTCACCCACTTAAGCACATACTGTTAGTTAGTCAAAATTGTCTGCCACTGCAGATGTGAATGCTTATCTCCCCCTATTTCTTCAATCTAAGACATAAGAGCAAGCTTTGTTTTTAATTGAATATTTCTTGCAGTCATTGCAACACCAAGCTGCTCTGAAAGTTGCTGGAATGGTGCTCGGTACTTATCCTTGAAATTTATTAATTCCTTGTAATTTAGTCCCTTGTGGATTCATTCCAAGAACTGGCCCTCAGCACTTGTGTCTTAAGACGTTATTCTTTTTATATTTCTACGTTTCACAAGAAACTGTAGCTTTGTTTTGCTCTTTCATGATTTTTCTTTTGCTCCTTAGGTGGCACCTTTGGTTGGTTTTTTTGAAAACTCAACAAACATACTACGGTATTGCACACCAGCCTTTTCTAGGATAGCATTCTTGTTAAAACCGAAAAGGCAGAGGAGTCAAATTACCACTTTCCGTGGTCACTGAGGAGAAACAATGAGGTTTCGAAATATCGGTATCTGACCCTACTTAATTGTTCAGCGTTCAGGAGTTATATGCTAGTGAGTTTCCTCCCTATTGGAGAATATCTCCTCTTTGGAGACTATAAGCTTACTGAGGGCTCGTTTTGAGAAACATTTATTTCATTTTTTTCCCCATTCACCCACTTACGCACATACTGTTAGTTAGGCAGAATTGTCTGCCACTGCAGATGTGAATGCTTATCTCCCCCTATTTCTTAAATCTAAGACATAAGAGCAAGCTTTGTTTATAATTGAATATTTCTTGCAGTCATTGCAACACCAAGCTGCTCTTAAGTTGCTGGAATGGTGCTCGGTACTTATCCTTGGAATTTATTAATTCATTGTAATTTAGTCCCTTGCAGATTCATTCCAAGAACTGGCCCTCAGCACTTGTGTCTTAAGACGTTATCTTTTTATATGTTCTACTTTTCACAAGAAAATGTAGCTTGTTTTGCTCTTTCATGATTTTCTTTTGCTTCTTAGGTGGCACTTTGGTTGTTTTTTTTGAAAACTCAACAAACATACTACGGTATTGCACACCAGTCTTTTCTAGGATAGCATTCTTGTTAAAACCGAAAAGGCAGAGGAGTCAAATTACCACTTTCTGCGGTCACTGAGGAGAAACAATCAGGTTTCGAAACATCGGTATCTGACCAGGAGTTATATGCTAGTGAGTTTCCTCCCTATTGGAGAATGTCTCCTCCTTGGAGACTATAAACTTACTGAAGGCTCGTTTTGAGAAACATTATTTCATTTTTTCCCCATTCACCCACTTAAGAACATACTGTTAGTTAGGCAGAATTGTCTGCCACTGCAGATGTGAATGCTTATCTCCCCCTTTTTCTTCAATCTAAGACTTAAGAGCAAGCTTTGTTTATAATTGAATATAGTATATATATATATATATATATATATAGTATATATATATATATTATATAATATATATATTATATTATATATCGGCATATGTATGTATATAATTGCAGTGAACTTTGTATACTACATGCGTACAGAAAGGTGATGTAAATAACCGCAGTAATAACAGGAGCATTACTTCGCTTATACATCTGCAGTAAACTTGTTTGCCCTGTCACAAATGCTAGGGTGCTACTGTGCGTTGATAAAAATGACATAGTTGGAGATTTACAAGCATGATCTAAAAGTACTCAATAAATGATCTCAGATAATTGCCGCCAACCGAAATTCCGATATTGCATTCTATGATTTGCAACAACAACAACAACCACAAAGAAAAAGAAATGATTCAGTACCTTCTCATTTGAGTTGGCATATTTGCTAAAGAAAATTGCTTCAGTCTATAAAGACCATCTACAGCAATGTGACATCTGAACTTAGAAGTGGTAAGAGCTTCTCTTATATCAGAAATCGCAGCTTGTGTTCAGTTGGAAGATGTGTACTGCCTCGCATTGTTTCTTTATTGATTAACAAGCTAGCTTTAGAGATTATGTTGAATGTTGCCATGGTGCAAGTTTTCTACTGATTTTTGTGATGATTTAGTCTATCCATGTCGAAATTGCTATTTTGTGTATTTCTTGTGTTACGAGTATGGATGCAGATTGCTTTACATAAAATGGTCTACGATTGCCCTTGATATTTGACACCTGCCCAAAGTATTATTCTCTCTCTCTCTCTCTCTCTCTCTCTCTCTCTCTCGTCTCTCTCTCTCTCTCATCTCTCCTCTCTCCTCTCTCTGTCTCTGTCTCTCTCTCTGTATATATATATAAATATATATATATATAATATATATATATATATATATATATATATATATTTAGACTTCTGATGGTCTTTTGACTCTAATTATATATATATATATAATATATATATATATATATATATATATATATATCGGAAGAAATGCTTGTCTCCCATGACATGTATACATTATGTATATGTGTATATTTATGGAACATAACGACTGAAATGGGATGGACATACAAGATTGCTGATCACTGTGTTCTTTTTTTCATCTTTTCATACTTCATGTGTGCATTGTCACAAACTGATGCGGCTTCACACACACACACACACACACACACACACACACACCACCACACACCACACACACACACGCACACACACACACACACACACACACGCACGCGAGCGCGGGCGCGAGCGCGCGCTCGCACACACGCACACACACACACACACACACACACACACACACACACACACACACACACACACACACACAACAACACACACACACACACACACACACACACACACACACAACATACACACACACACACACACACACACCACACACACACACACACACACACACACACACACCACACTGGATTCATACTGGGTTTTTTTGCATTGCAAGGTGTGACTGATAAGTTTTTTTAAATGTGTGTGTGTGTGTGTGTGTGTGTGTGTGTGTGTGTGTGGCGTGTGTGTGTGTGTGTGTGTGTGTGTGTGTGTGTGTGTGTGTGTGTGTGTGTGTGTGTGTGTGTGTGTGTGTGTGTGTGTGTGTGTGTGTGTGTGTATGTGTGTGTGTGTGTGTGTGTGTGGTGTGTGTGTGTGCGTATGTGCGTGCGTGTGCGTGTGTTTTGGAAAATTTGGTCTGGTCCAGTTGGCCAGTGTTTGGTGTCTTTCTTCGTTTGTAAAGATGTGATATAACTTGTGTAAACAAAACTAAGTACAGTAAATGATATCTGTCACTCAACTAAAACATGAACACCTCTCTCTCTCTCTCTCACTCTCTCCTCTCTTCTCTCTTCCTCTCTCTCTCTCTCTCTCTCTCTCTCTCTCTCTCTCTCTCTCTCTCTCTCTCTCCTCTCTCTCTCGTTTGTGCGTCTGCGTTTCAAGTTTCGGTTCCTTCTCTTTAATGAAGATTTCTGTTGTACATCTGTGATTGAAAAAAAAGCGCATCAGATGCCCCCCCCCCCCCCCCCTTTTTTTTTCTTTTAATTTCTTTGTTATGCATAGTTTATGTGGGAATACATGCGCGCATCCCCTTTAAATGCTCCTACTCTAACACTCTTCTCGTAAGAAACACTGTTGTCAGATGTTTTTATCCATTTCTGTCTTTATTAATAAGATTTAGAACTCTGATAAAAGTCACACGAACCTTTCTTTCTTTCTTACAACTGGCTCAATCACATAGACACAGATCGAGGAAATAAATGGCAGACGTGCTCTCTCTCTCTCTCTCTCTCTCTCTCTCCTCTCTCCTCTCTCTCTCTCTCTCTCTCGTCTCTCTCTCTCTCTCTCTGCAGCACAACTCCCCTTTTTCTTTGTCCCAACCCCTACCTTTTGCAGCAGAAACTTGATCATTTAGTTTCATATGACTGGAGAATTCGTTTTTTACACATGCCCAGTGAATGCTGCAAACTGGGTCTGGACCTTTTCCTTTCATGACTTGCATGTGTGTGTGCTTTTAAATAACCGTCTATATACAGAGTGTTTCTGTTGTACTAGACACCTGCCCCATAGGCCTATAGCAGTTTTGTACTTATATTGTCTTCTCGATTGATACTAAATATGTTTGCATTAACGTTTAACCTGCACGTGAAGCCTACGAGCAATTTCGATTTGTAACCTTTCGTTATCTTGTGTGTGTGTGAACAGCAGCCTGTCAGCAGCTCAATAACATAGTATGAAGAAAACTGTGAGCCCGTGATCAGCTCGATTTCGTCATTTTACAACAGTGTACAACCGGGCTGACATGGATTGCATAGTAAGACGAATCGCATGGGAATAGTGTAAGCTAAATGCTGCATGATTTAAAGTACCTAAGAATGGACGCAATGACAATCTCAAGCATCATATCTTTCTTTGGGAATAAAGCGATGTGGAGAAATGTATGTTTAACACAGAGAGAGAGAGAGAGAGAGAGAGAGAGAGAGAGAGAGAGAGAGAGAGAGAGAGAGAGAGAGAGAGAGAGAGAGAGAGAGAGAGATGAGTTTTTTTTTTAGGAATGAAGTCCACATGACTCACCATGTTGATTGACTCATTCCAGCTTACTTTATTTAAGTCTATATCAACACTTTTCACATACCATGATCACTGTGTAGATGGCACACGATGAATTGCTGATCTACTTTTTACGCTGGATCTCCCGCTGATTTTCATGTGCGCACACTTTGAGATGTTAAAACTGGACTGTAAACCATTTTAAGTTCCTGTCTATTGCTACCAGTGGGAGCGAGTTAACGTTGTGGGCAGGCAGCACACTGCTTTGCTGCACTGTGACTGATGCCTACTTGCAGGTTTATCAAAAACAAAGCTTCACCTCTGATGCCTTCATTTACTCCTCAAGTGCGTGAACGTGGAATATGTACAATCTCAACAAATATAGCATGGGAGTAGATACAACCACATCAGGATCAGCCAATAAATACTGGGTCTTTGCAATCTTATTATGATTCATTTGACAAGTAAAAAGCTGCTATGACTACAAACTATAGTGAGCGTATCTTGTGCTTAACCAGATGCAGATCCCGGAAATAAATGCTTTTGTACTGGACAATGGCTATATCCACAGAGTGACATGAATACGTACACCAGCCTCTCATCAGCCGGTAAAACATGTCTTCTTTCCTTAGCCCTGAAAAGGCATATGTGTTGCCAGTATTAAAAATGCTTAGCAACTCATGTAAATGTTATATAAGATTTTTTTGCTATTTCATTCATCATTCAAACTGACTCAACTCTACAAAACTGTCATTCAGCAGAGCATCAACGTTTCCGTTTTTAAACATAGTTTTTCCCAAACAAAAATGAGAGAAAACATTCTGAATGAATTCTCAATTTATGTTTGGATCAATATCATCATCAGTCAACTGTGCCCGCGAAGTCCAAGCTATTCGATGTTTTATAAACGTTTTGCCTGGTCGATTAATCGACACCGTTTGGCCTGGTTCATTGTGTCGGCTCCTGTTCAATGCGGTGGCTGTGAGGAAGATGTCCTCCTAGAGTCAAGCGCTGAGGACAGTGGTCTGCAATCCACCCACCGTTGTGTGGTATCACAACTGTCCTTACCTTTGATGTGGGCCAGGTACATAAAAAAGAATGGAACTTGGCTTCAGTTGACAAGCAGCTTTCAAGGAGGACGTGCACTCCTGCATCACTTCAGAGGTGATTCAAAAGTGAGGTGACTTTACGGCTGCCCAGTAACAGGCTGGGCACAACCATCATGAGGCTTCCGATCCTCGACAGCCTCCACACTTAGATTTTGCCTGTGTTAAATGATTCCGTTAAAATATAGCAAATAATCACCACTCCTTGGTAGAAGAAACCTGTAAATGCTGGTTTCTTGTCATGAACAATAGCTAACCTAAACATAATTCACACACACACACACACACACACACACACACACACACACACACACACACACACACACACACACACACACACACACACACACTCACACACACACACGCCCGCACACGCGTACATGCACGCACGTGAGCACGCACGAACGCATTCACGAACACTCGCACACGCACGTACCCGCGAGCGCGCGCCGCAACGACACACACACACACACACACACACACACACACACACACACACACACACACACACACACACACACACACACCACACACACACACACACACACACACACACAACACACCACATCGCCTTAGTGTAACGTGGTGTCCGCCATCATGACACAGTTTTCTCGTGCAGTATCACAAAGTATCTCTTTGATTGGCTGGTCCTGTCCAATTGGCGCAGTCACTGCGACAGGCATGCAAATGTTATTTTCTTTGTGAGTTTTGACTAATAGTGTGTGAGGCAGCCAATGCTGTGTATCTGGGTTTTTTTTTGTTTTTTTTTTTTGGTAAACAGTGCATTGATTTGCGAAATGACATAATTAGAGATTATGATGGGTCTTTCTGATGTCCATAAATGAGGATAACGAAACACCATCCACTTTTGCAATTGCTCAAGAACTGTGAAATCATAGGGCACCATAATTACATGTCTTAGCGTTCACTCACACATTGAGTTACTAGAGAAAATCAGGAATTTATGAAGAATTTGACTGTTTTAAGACTTACAGCTGAGCACAGACACTCCATATCCAAATTTGTATTTTAAAAAAAAGCCAGTAAATAAAATAAAGCAAATGGGCACCTTAAGTGGATTGAAAATATTTAAAATAATTATGTCTCATA
>CM031618.1:38273755-38293755 GCA_018398815.1 Conus ventricosus
AAAATCCAAGAAAACTAAAAGAAAAGGACGTTTGATGATGAGAGTTTTAATAGCAGTCCTGTTCCTGAAATCATGAAGTGATGAGAGACAGGTCAAACACAACAACGAAGAAAAACAATAGAAGAAAAACAGCAAAACAAAATCATTTCAGTACACAAAAACGCTCGGACATGGAGGGATTCGTTTCGGATGAAGATGAAAGACAAAGGGAGGGGGCGCACGGAGTTCTGCCGTACCAGCCAAATTGTTATTCTGAATAAACTAGATGCATTGAACGAATTAAAACAGACGGAAAGGGAAAATTACAGGAGAATGGATCAGAAAATAGAAAGGATTCTGGGTGATTGCTTTGAAATCCGCAAAGAAAATGCAATGTTTAAAAAACAAATAGAATCGCTGAAAAAAGGGATGTTGAAGACATGTCTGAAGAAATAGAGAGACTGCAGAAAAACTGAAAGAAAAAAGGATTGAGAAACAATTTAGAACAGTATACCGGGAAAGATAATATAAAGATAATAAATTCTACAAGGTGATAAAAACAGAGAGACAGCTCAGGAAACAGAAACCGTGGTCATAAACTTTCTTCACAGCCAACTGGGTTTAACTTCCACACTAAGGACCACATCAGTATTGCCCACAGAGTTGGCCCCCTTTAGACAGTCTCAAAACAGATCTGTCATCGTCAAGTTATTGCCAGAAAAACAAAGTTTTGGTGATGAAAAACAGAAAGCTTTTGAAAAACAAATCGGAGGTCTTCATAAATGAAGATTTAACAAACTGGGAAATCCCAAAGATTAGCCGAACTAAAAAAACACGCTGGTGTCCAATCAGCCGGGCATTTAGGGAAACCCTTTTCTGCGAAATAACAACAGGGAATCACAAAAAAACGAGAATGGGACTTGAGTCTCAAGACAAATCCCCAAATACACTCCGTCGACGCAAGCTGGGCCCGCAGCAGATGGCCCATACAGCGACCCCGGGGGAGGAGGGGACGAGGGGAAACCATCTACCTCATGGTAAAGCGCACGTGGGGGCGGAAGGGCAAGGGGGGAAAAGCAAGGGAACAGGAGCCCTGCATGGAAGGGTTCCGGGGCCCCCCCCCCTCCTAGGTCTTCCCTCAACGTGCCCGCCAGGGGAGCGAGGCATTCCCAGCCCGGAGACCAAGCAGTCAGTGCGGGGAACGGGCGGAAACTTCCTGACGTCATGATGCTTCTCCATACAGACCTGTGTCAGCGACTCCCAACAATGTCCATCAGGAAAAAGCGCCTTTTTCTGACGCCTGTGAAAACAGGGACATTGACTCCAGATGGACATGGCTAGCCAGGAAGTGAAGGAATCATAGAATGTAGCTTCCAGTTGAAGATTTGTAAATCAACAATTTGGCGCAAAACATTGTGAATGTTAAAGGTGCCAATACAGGTAACGTCAAAAGTTTACATGGGTATGCCCTCACGCCGGCGCTGATATGTTGCTCGTTCATATCTACGTGAAAATATTTTCCAAGTCCCGGGTGGTGTTTTTGGGTGTTTATTTATTTTTTTTTTTTTTTATTTTTTTCCCCATGACTGAAGAACAGCGTGCAATGTGTATAGATCCAGGTCTTTCCCCCCGGATCAGGGTGTTTTCCTTTGGGTTACAAAAGAACATTGGAAAAACCCCTTGTAATGAGGGGAATTGAAGAAGATCAAGATCCAAAAGTGTGGAACAAGACCCCCAGTCAAGACGCGCCGCGGCGTATTTGTGTGTGGGGTGTGTGGGGGGGGGGGGGGGGGGGGGATGGTTTTTTCCCAAACCCCTTCTCCAATACCTTGGCTTTTCACGGGTCAAAACTTTTTGCTGGGAAAAAGGAAAAAAAAAAAAAAAGGGAAAAAGGGGAAAAAAATCGAAAGAAACAAAGGGGCTTGCTGATATACAGGAGCTAAATGGTAGTCACTCTCTTCTCTCCCACCCCCTGATGCTTGGGAACACCAAAAAAGTTTAAATACTTTTTTTGAAAAAAAAAAAATAAAAAAAGGGAAAATTTGATTGAATTTTGAATTTGGGGGGGGGTTTCTCTTGTGTCTTGCTTGGGGGGGGGGGGGGGGGGGGGGGGGGGCGTGCATGTCTGCGGTGATGGATGGTTCTCCCTGGCTGGGGGTTTGTTTTTGGGGGGGGGGGGGGGGGGGATAGGGGGATTTTTCTCGGGGGGGGCCCTTTCGGGGGGCTTGGGGTCCCCAAAGATAGCATTCTTTTAAAAACCCAAAAAGGGGCAGAGGGTAAATTACATTTTTCCGCGGTACTGGGGAGAAAAAATCAGGTTTCGAAATGGGTCCCTGATAGGATTATATTTATGAGTTTCCCTCCCTATTGGAGATTGTTCCCCCTTGGAACTGGCTTGCGGGGGGCTTTTTTTGGGGCGTTTATTTTTTTTTTCCCCATTCGCCCGCACGGGGCGCTACTGTTGGTTGGCGGAGTTATCTCCCCCGGAAGTAGCTTATCTCCCCCTTTTTCTCAGCTGAGACGTAGGGGGGGCTTGGTTTTTTTAGCTTTTTCTTGCAGTCTTGCAACACCAAGCGCCTGTAATTGCGGGGAAGGGTGCTCGGTACTTATCCGGGAATTTTTTGTTTTTTGTTATATATATGTATGCATGTGTGTATTTTATTATATGTGTGATGTGTTTTAGTATGTGTTATGTGTGTAAATATTGTGTGTGTATGTATATGTGTGTATATATATATATATATTATATAAGTGGTATTATGTAATATTAAAAATATTTATATTGTTGTGTGGGTTTTGTGTGTGTGTGTGTGTGTGTATGTATGTAATATAAATATGTTATGTATTTGGGGGTGGGGGTGTTATACTCGCCTAGTGTCATTATGCTCGGGGTGGTTGCACTGATTTTTCTTATGAAAACTTTGTGAAATTTTGAGTGGTAATCATTTCAGATTCGTATAGCTATAAATGACTTTTGGGATTATATAGAACGGGTTAAACTGGAGTTTATTGGGTAAACTTTTGTATTCATCCTTTTTGGTATGACATTTTTCAAAATAATAAAAGATCAATTTTTTTTCCTTTTTGCTCATACATTAATTTTTTTCCCCCTTTTCCCAATTTTTCCCCTTTTTCCCTAAACGTTATTGAACATCCCACCGTAAAGTGGGATAAGGGAGACGTGCAATCGAAAATTTTTGTGGCACACTTAAAAACTGTGATTTTATTAACGTTGGCGGTGGCGGAACACAGCCCAAAATTTACAATTTCTTTTTCCTTTTGGTTTGTATGTTAAGGTTTAACTTTTTATGTGACTGTACTTTTGATTTTTTTATGTGATTGTATTTGAAAAGTTTATTTTTTACCAAATGCACTTCTAAAATTTAGTGATGATGTTTTTTCGAATCTTCATTTGTGTACTGTTGTCATAATGCACACAAAACCAGTATTTCAAGGTAAACCTCACGATCGCCCCTTCTTTCCAAAAAGGGATAAAACCATTATATTGCTCTGAAACTGCCGGGGATTAGGAGTTTTTAAAAAAGAGAAGAGATGTTTTTCATTATTTAAGGGAAAGGGGTCAAAATATATTCCTACTTCAAGACACTTTTTAAATCCTAAAGGGACAAGTACTATAGAGCCGAAGGGGGATATCATGCTATTTTGCCTCTCATAACAAACTCTAGGGGTGTTGCATTCTATTTAAATAATAACTTTGAATTTAAATTCAAAAATGTATAAAGAACGGAAGGAAACTATATTTTTATTTCACTAAATTTTTCATGAACAAAGAATTTTTTATAATTAATGTTTATGGTCCAACAAAATTTCCCCCGATTTTTATAAAAATTTAAGACCATATACTGTTGAGAACACCTAACAGAATCTTATAAAACAGACTAAAAAGTTTAAACCCAAACATTGATTAGATAATTTAAAACATATAAAAACCCCAAAACTACCAAAAAAACTTGAAGACCTGATGGTAGATGTGATGTAATCGACATTTGGCGGAGCTCTACCCCGGGAGCAAACAATTTATTTGGAGAAGAGCACACCAAACAACAAAGCAGACTAATTTTTTTCTCATAATGAACATTTAGTGTCTGATGCCTGACGCGAAATTATCCCGGTTACGGGACTATCACTCATGGGGGTTAAAGTTTAAAAACGGCCTTGCAAACCAAAAACTTTTTGGAATTTTCAACTGCTCTTTTTTAAAAGATTCTCAATATGCCTAGGGTCGGGATACAATTAAAGAGACTATAAAAGAGTATGCAATAAATACGATGGAATATGGAATTTGACCAAACCTATTTAAGAAATTTTAGAATTTAACTAACAAAAAACGTTGTTTTTAGATTATTACTAATAAAAACCGTTCCCTGACAATAGATATTCGTCATTAAAAAGAAAAAACGCAAAAAAGGGAAAAAAAAAGAACTTATAATAGATATTAAACCCTTTAGAAAGACAAAATCCAAAGCCCACAGAAGTTTGAAAAAAACAAAACAATGAAGAAAGACTTCAGCTATAAAGGGGAAAAAAAAATGGAGGGTGTTCTTTAAGATCAAACTGGTCTTTCAAGGGGGGGGAAGATAAAAGATTATTCTGTGGGGAAAAAAAAAAATTATGTTATAAGCAAATGAATAAGTTACAAATAATTAGGGGAAGGGACTCAAACGACAACAAAGTATTATTTGTGAGTCGGGAACTTTTAAATGTTTAATGAAAAGAAAACGTACAGGAATGACATACGAAATAGTTCAAGATCTTCCAACCCCTCAGAGGAGATCAAGGGTTTAAAAAAAATATAACCAAAACGGAGGCAACAACAGCGTAAAGATATGAAAAAAAATAAAAGCCCTGGGACTGAGGGTTTCCCCTGTAAATTTCTTTAAATTTTTTTGGAGTAAATTTGGGGAATTTTCATAGTTAGATCTTTAAACGAAGATTAAAAGGGGAATTGCAGTTACTCAAAAAAAAGGTATTATAAAATTTTTATCCCCAAGCCCGGCAAACCAAAAGAAATTTACAAAAAAATGGCGCCAATCACACTTTTGAAAGTAGTTTTTAAAAAGGGGTCACATGCTACTTCCAGAATTAAATCTTTTTCCCAAGTCTGTTAATGAAATCAGACAGGGTTTTATCCCAGGAAGAATCATAGGAGAAATATTGGTTGATATTGAATAATGTTTTACTTAAACAAAAACCTTTACAAGGATTAAATTATTGTAGATTTCGAAAAAGCCTTTTATACGTAAATTGGGCTTTTATGTTAAAAATATAAAAGCCCTTTTTTTTGGTGATTCAATGTGCAAAGGATTTAAACTTTTTTAAAATAGTAAAGCTACTGTAATAGTAAATGGGCAAGCACACCTTGGTTTGAAATTAAAAGGGATGCAGACAAGGTCCCGGTTTCCCCTTTTTTATCGTTTTATTTAGAGATATTAGCCATCATGATAAAACAAAAAAAAAGAAATTTAAAGGAATTGTAATAAACCAAACGAAAAAAACTTGCCAATTCGCAGATGATCTCAATTGTTACAAAAAAGGTGACCAAACATCATTTGAGGAAAAAAATTAAAAAATTTTGAACGTTTGGGACCATTTCCGTCTAAATAGACACGAAAAAACCTCCGCAAAAGGCTGGGAAAAGAAAAATTCTAACAAAAGATATAGTCAATCCAAGTTGGGGGAATCCCCTTAAATTCAAAAAAACTTGGGAAATTTAAACAAGACATAAATGGGTTTAGGAAAATAACTATTCAAAAAATTCGAAGAAAATTAAACAACTTTTAAAAATTGGGGGAAAACGAATTCTGACACCAAGAAAATAGCAGTTTTAAACTCTAACTACAAAAAAAAACCTGGACCTTTTACCTAATCCACCAGATAAATTTTTCAAGTCTTCAAACAGTGTTTGAAATTTTTTTGAATAATAACAAGATAAATCAACAGAAAGACTGCACGAAAAAGGGGAAAAAGGGGGCATAGGATTTCGATGTTAAGTGTTTCATGCCGGCGAAATTAACTGGGGTAAAAAAACTTGAAAAAGCAACTCATAATGGAAAACATTTTACTTGCTTACACCAAATATCAAAAATTTTAAAAAGGGGCCAAACTTTTTTTTAATGAAACAACAAAAATTTTTTTGAAGACCCCATTTCAAGCATACAGAAATTCTCAATAATCCAAATTTGAATTTCGGGAAACTATGGCAGAGCCCCTTTTCTTCAAGAAAAATTAATTTGAAAAAAATTTCTTTAAGGGGTGTAGTGGATAGACAAAAATGGCTTTATAAGCAGATGTGTGCAAAAAAAAATGGGGAAATTTAGTCGTTTTCGGGAAATTCATGATAAGTATAATATAAAAACCAACTTTCGGCTATAGAGTATTTATTCTGAGAATACAAATTTTTTAACACCAAAATTTTTTTGGGATTGTAACAAGCTCCTCTTTTAGACCTACACCTTATCCATTCTGTTAAAAAAGGAAATCAATTATATTTTAGTAATTTTCTAATGATAAAAAAATACCAAAATGCACTCGAAATGGAAAAAAACGGAATAAAATTAATTGGAAAGGGGAATTTTAGAAAAGTTAAAAGATTTAAAAAATAAAATTAAAAAAAGGTTTCAATCCGAATAATACATAAAATTGTAGCAACCAATGTATTCTTTCATCAGGGAGAAAACCCGATACAGATGCAGTTTCTGTCGAAAAAAAATAGTATAAAAAGCACCTTTGGAGGGGGATATTCAATCACTTTTTGGGAAAAACTTTGAAAAACCCGTCAAAAAAAATGTCCACACATCACATCTTTTTCTGTCGGTGAACAATTTGGGATCCTTGGGAACAACAATGGTTTTTTAAACAACGGTGTATTCGACTTGCTTCTTCTAGCAAAATTTTATATTTAAAAATGAAAATAACGACCGGTGCCCCCCATACAACACTTCAAAAAAAATTTTGAAAAAAGGGGGGTATAAACCGAAAAAACATATTACACAAGCTTCAATCAAAAATTTTTATGTTGGGTTTCACTTTTTAAACAGCTTATTGGTATAGAAGTAAACTGAAACCCTGGAACAAAAAAAAAAAAAAAAAAAAAAAAAAAAAAAAACCCGAAAGCCCCCCAAAAAACCGTGCAACCCAAACCCCCACGTCAAAAACCGCAAACGGGAGCCCACACGCTATAAACATCGGCGGTGGCAAACCAAAAACCATCCTAGATAGCGCAAAGCGCTCGAAAAAAATTTGTAGATTCTATTTTTAAAAAACCTATTTTAAAAAAAAGTTTCTACCCAAGGGGGCGAGCACACAAATCATTTTGGGTATTTTAACCACACTAATCTTAATCTATCTATCTATATATATATATATATATATATATATATATTATATATATATATATATATATATATATTATATATATATTATATATATATGCGTTGGGCATACCCAGATCGTCATTGGTGTTATCAGTTATTTAGTTCTGATTTTTTAATACATGGTTGAACTCAATGTAGCAAAACACTATACGTAGTAAAATCAGTATGACAACCCAGAGGAATCCGAAATTCATTGTACAACAAGGATTTCTCCATTTCCTTTCATAAAATGTTGTATGGAATACTTTCCTTTATTTACAATGTAGTCTGGTTTATTATCAGATTACAAATTTGTGTGTGTGGTGGTGTGTGTGTGTGTGTGTGTGTGTGTGTGTGTGTGTGTGTGTGTGTGTGTGTCTTTTGTCACTGTAAAAGGAAGTTGTCTGAAAGCAGTTCTCTCGGGTTTTTTTAGTATAATTCAAAGGCAAAAATTTCTGTATGCAGAACAGTTTGAACAGAACCACAGCTACACCACCAGGCACTCACCCCTGCTCCAAACCCAACTGCAAAATTTGCCCCCTCACCAAACCAGACACCATCCTACAGGGCCCCAAAGACTCCTTCACAGTCAAACGCACATTCTCATGTCAGAGCCGCAACATTATATATGCCATCCACTGCCAGCTGTGTGGCAAGATCTACATAGGGGAAACGTCACGCACACTCGAAACACGCATCTCTGAACACCTGGCCGATATCCGCCACCACCGACCCAAACCCGTCGCCCTACACTTCAACCACACCCAACACAACATCGACCATGTCAAAGTCATGGCACTCTGGCAGTCACAGAGTGACAGCTTTGAACGCACAACTCAAGAATCCCATCTCATTGCCAAACTGGGCACACTACACCCCCAAGGCATCAATATCCAACAATAACCAAACACACATACTCACCTCTTCCACACCAGTTGGCAAAATCCCCTACCAACACACACACACACATACACACACACTTACATACACCACCACCACATCCCCTTCACTCACTTCATACAGTAGTTACAGCAACCCTCCATCTATTTAATCTTAGTTTTGTATTATCCTTCCCTTAAATCCCCCCCCCCCTTTTTTTTTTTTTTTTTTTTTTTTTTTTTCCTTACCATTATTATCAATCCACCATTACCACAACCATCACAAAGATATCACACCATCCCAATAAACTGGACACACAACCCTATCATATCACACACACACACCTCCCCTGACGCAACCCCCCCCCCCCCCCCCCCCCTCCGTTTCCTCTCCCATAATCCCCCTGGCCGCATGTCATTTCCGCCCACCAAACACATGGCCAAGAACGGATAAGTCATTTTCTTTCTTTTTCGTTTTTCGTTGTTTGTACTGTCCCACATGTTAAATGTGATTTATTTTTTCGCCTGAAGAAGACCCAAGTGGTTGAAATGCATCGTGTCTTGTCTTGTGCTTTGTTTGTCAATGTCATTGGCGGTAAGTTCTAAACAACTCTATTCCTAATCTTGCAGAAAAAAGGTTTAACAAACACTTGTTTTTATTGTGACATTCTGTCCCAACTACTAATCCATCCGTTATGTATATGAAGAGAGAGAGAGAGAGAGAGAGAGAGAGAGAGAGAGAGAGAGAGAGAGAGAGGGAGAGAGAGAGAGGAGAGAGAGAGAGAGAGAGAGGAGAGAGAGAGAGAGAGAGAGAGAGAGAGAGAGAGTATGATATAACATAGTACATCTGGTATATTTATACCATCTTCTTTTCTAGTTTTTTTTTCTGATTGATTGTCATTCCAAACAACCTCAAAGTACGTCTTCTGGAGATTCTGTGTGGTCTAAAGGATCTGGCAGTAAAATTAAGAGGAAACTCGTTCGCTCTGGCTCTGCAACTAGGCAGATGCTATTTGTGCATGGTTTAGTTAGTGGTCTCCTGCATATGGCCGATCAGATTACGCACATTTGCAAGTAACAAAGTTATTCTGCAGCAGTGCCTTTCCTTCTCTGATGGATTCCCTCACCACGGTTGAACATTGGTCACTGTCTGTGAACTGGCAGAGCTGAGGTTGAGATGACACGAACATCGGTGTGGCTGTGCAAGATGGACCTGGAAGAGACAGCCTTGGAAGAAAGCCACGAGGTTCATGAAGGATGAGACAAAATAAACAAAAATTATACACAACATCGATTCCTCAGTCTTCTCAGGGGAAACGTTGTTTGGCGGAGACCCTCACAAAGGGCTGTACAGATCTGTTTGAAGTCAGCAGATCTCCAACTTGTAAATGGCTACCGCAAAAACAAAACAAAAACAAAAACAAACAAACAACAACAACAACAACAACAACAACAACAACAACAACAACAACAACAAACACCCTACCCCTTCCTTCAAGCCATCGACGGACATGTTTAAGCTTCTTAGCAGTTATCACTCATAATGCTAACGATTCCAGCACATGGACATCAAGGTGGATAGGTGAAATATGGGCAGGACAACTAGCTCATCTAAGCTGCGTGTTTGATCAGCCAAAAGTCTCTTTCAGGTGATGACACATGAGTGCATCTTGCACCTGATCTTCTTTTCGTAACTACTGACATGATTAACAAAGGCAACAGGTGGGGCGGCAGCTAAGTGTAAGTCATCCTCATCCAGTATCCCTGACATTTGGCGTGGCGTCAACACTCAGAAGCTGCCTTCTGGCAGTGGAATCACAATGCCGCTGACTGAAGCTCACTTAGGGGTGGCAAGTTGCACTGTGAAGATCGTTAAAAGAACAATTGTTTATGGACCCTTTCAGTACTATTCTGAAAATTCTCGATTTTAGGGGGGAGGGGGGGGGGGGGATAGGAGCATCGCCTCTATCAACAACAAAACCGGTTTAAAACTGAGGTGACAGCAGGCGGGAATTAAAACAACATTGAACACACACACACACACACACACACACACACACACACACACACACACACACACACACACACACACACACACACACACACACACACACACACACCACTTTGAAAAATATGTTGTGAAATGTACAGCTATGAAAGGCGAAAATGAAACAGAAATCTCTTTAAATCCATCAACTGATTACCCCAAACGAGCAAAAAAACATTTCCTGCTTGTCTACTATTGGCTCGTACTCAGCCCATTTGTTGCAGAAAACTGATTTGACCCCCGACGCTTTGGCAAAGATTTCTCATACTGATCCAATCCCAAGCTGGGAAAGAAACAGGGCAAAATTTGACCTTGATCACACTGATGCGAAAAAAGCCGATCATCCGCATATCTTGTCATATTCAACAAATGTGCATATGCAAAGCAAGTTTCCTAACCATTTTAAGGTATATACTGATGGATCATTGACAAAGAACAAAGACGCTGGATCTGCTTTTGTTATTCCATCACTTAACGTAGATAAAGCATATTCAATAGGCAAAAATCGATCTATCTTAGTTGCCGAAATGATAGCTATACTAATGGCTTTGACATATTTAGTTGATATACCGCAATTAATCTTGCAAGTATTGCTATGTGTCGACTCAATGTCAGTACTACAATCTATCAAGTTTTTTTCAGTTCTAATTCTGAAAACTTTATTTTAAAGGAAATATGTTATTTAATTCATATTTTGATGTGCAAAGGGACCGATTTAACTTTTTGTGGGTTCCTTCACACAGTGGAATTTTGGGCAATGAATTCGCTGACAGACCTGCCAAAAAGGGAGCCAAAACTGAAATGAGTGCACAATCACTTTCTGTCTCCTTGACTTTACAAGAGTGTCATCAAGTTTTAAAACAAGTGGCTTGGGACTTGTTTTTAGAAACAACCAGAACATCCCTTATTTGCGGGTTAATGCTCGAAATAGCCATGTTCTCAGCTTTGATCAGGTTGAAGGCATTGAACACCTGCAAGTTCGTGATATGTATCAGTACAGAAACTTTGTTTCAGTATTTTATAGACTGAAACTCGACAGCAGTCAGAACAGAAATATAGTGCAGGAACAAAATGCATATGTGGTAAGGCAAACATGTCGAGAGCCACGTTTATTTGATTGTGTGACTCTTAAGGCATACTTACCATGTTTATTAGGCATGACAGTGACTGATGCTTTTTTCTGATATTGGTTTTGCTTTCAGAGTTACCTTTTGTTTAATATGTAGTCCTGTTAGATTATTACTATAATGTTATAAGTAGTACTTATTCCATATTTTGCGTGCACTTCCACACACCTATGCGACGCACACATACTCTTACACACACACACACACACAAAAACACACACACACACACACACACACACACACACACAACACACACACACACACACACACACACACACACACACACACACACACACACACACTCTCTCTCTCTCTCTTCTCTCTCTCTCTCTCTCTCTCTCTCTCTCTCTCTCTCTCTCTCTCTCTCTCTCTCTCTCTCTCTCCTGTAATTCTTTCCGATGAAATGCAAGTGCGTATGCAAGAGGCAGTATGGCTGGTTGATATTAATGTCGAGGAAGCGTTAAACATTTTCAACTGTTGTGTAAAAGAGGCCGCAGAATGTATGAAGAAAGAGATTGGTGTCGGAAAATATCCAAAAGAAGATGACTGGTATGATACGGAATGCCGAGCTAACAAAAGAAATGATCGTAATTTATTAAATAAATTTCGACGTTCTTTATCGAAGCCGTCACGTAAGTCCTACTGCAAAGCAAGACGAGAATATAAACATCTGCTAAAGAGAAGGAAAAACAATATAATGATGCTTTGTTGACAGAACTACTCCAATCTGTAAATAGTCAGAAAGAGTTTTGGGATTGTGTGCACAAAATTTCAGGTAAAAGAAAACAACCCGTAAATGATATAAGTCTTGAATCATGGTTTTATCATTTTAGAAATCTACTTGAAGGAAATGATCATTCTCATGACGATCTAGTTAATGAAACTCACGTAAATGACACTGAATTCGATGATGACAATCTAAACCGTCCCATTTCTAAAGAAGAAGTTTTATTGGCCCTAAGAAAGATAAAACCTCGGAAAGCTGCCGGCCCAGATGGAATTATAGGTGAAGTTATAAAAACTGCTTGCCAGTCAAACTTATTTTTAGAGTTTTGGGTTAAATTCTTTAATTCCTTATTTGACCAAGGGATATATCCCAGATCTTGGTCAGAATCCATTGTCATCCCATTGTTTAAAAAAGGAGATGCAAACGACACAAATAATTACAGAGGTATTTCATTGTGTAATGTGTGCAGTAAATTGTATAGAGCGGTTATTAACATGAGATTACAGGAGTGGGTAGAAGAACATAATATTACGGGAGAATACCAAGCTGGGTTCAAGAAAAACTATTCTACTGTTGATCACATGTTCACATTGATAGCATTTATACAAAAACAGTTTTGTTTAAATCGTTAATTATATGTTGCCTTTATTGATTTTGAGAAGGCTTTTGATTCGGTAAATTGAACTTTATTGTGGCCTGTATAGCTGAAAAACGGTGTTCATGGGAAACTTTATAAATGTGTTATAAGTATGTATGAGTGTGTGAAGGCAAGAGTGCGATCTGGTGCAGGTTTGACAGAGTACATTAATGTACTTCTGGTGTGAAACAGGGCGATGTCTGCAGTCCTGTGTTGTTTTCTTTATTTATTAATGAATTGACACAGGAAATGATACGTCGTGGAAGGCACGGTGCACATTTCACAAACGATGCTCTAGAAATTTTCATTCTCCTTTTAGCTGATGATGTGGTCTTGTTATCAGAAACAGTGATATGATTACAAACTCAGTTAAACACTTTACAAGGTGTCGCTGCTTCATTACAGTTAAAAGTCAACCTGTCCAAAAGCAATATAATTGTATTTAGGAAGGGTGGGTATCTTGCAGCGAGAGAAAGATGGACATACGACGGATCTATAATGCCTGTTGTTAATGTTTATAAGTATTTGGGTATCTACTTCTCCACACGTTTGAGTTTTGCCTTTGCTTGCAAGGATTTAGCAAGTAGAGCGAAATATCCATTATTGTGCATTATGAAAAAATTATCATTGCTAAAGAACGATTCCCTTACTCTGTTTTTGAAATTGTTCGATTGCCAGATTCAACCTATGTTACAGTATGGAGCTGAAATATGGGGCCTTGATGCTGCCACTGTGCACTGTGAAAAAAATTCATCTTTTTGCTCTTAAGAAATTTCGTGGTGTATCTTTGCAAACTCCGAACGACTTAGTATATGGTGAAACAGGAAGGCATCCTATAAGTTTGAATTCTGTTGTTAAATGTATCCGATATTGGTTAAAAATTGTTCAGATGCAGGAGCACAGATTACCGCTCAAAGCGTATAGAATGTTGTTAGACTTAGTCAATAGAGGTAAGAATAACTGGGTGACCAAGGTGAGGATGAAACTGTGTGAATATGGTTTCACCTTTGTATGGATGAACCAAGGTGTTTAGTGATATGAATGTTTTTATTCGGGTATTTCGAGAAGACTGATTGATTGTAGTTGGCAAAATTGGAATTATCATGTGCAAAACAGCGATAGATTTGAATCAATAGAACGTTCAGTCATTTACGCTGTTTACCTGTATATATATATATATATATATATATATTTATATATATATATATATATATATATATATATATATATATATATATATATATATATATATATTATATCGATGAAGATGGACAAACAACTAAAGCGTATCATGACTAGATTCGGTGTGTCTGATATTGCTACTCATCATTTTCGTTATAGACAATCATGTGACAGAAATCTAATTTGTCCATTATGCCAAAATCCGGAAGAAGATGAAGTTCATTTTGTATTGACGTGTCCAAGATTAAGAGACCCCAGAGAGCAATTCATACCACAAAAATATTTCAAGAATCCTTGTCTGTTCAAATTGGTCTTGTTAATGTCATCATCTAATGAACATGCTATTAGACAATTTGCTATTTACTTGTATAAAGCATTCCAGATGCGAAGTGTTTATGTAACATGGTGAAGCTGGTGTCAGTATGCGACATGAATCACAATGTATATCCCCATTCTAAGGGGCTTTGGCCTTAATGGATAAATCATTTGAGTCTTGAGTCTCTCTCTCTCCTCTCTCCTCTTCTCTCTCTCCTCTCTCTCTCTCTCTCTCTCTCTCTCTCTCTCTCTCTCTCTCTTCTCTCGTCTAATATCACACAATTTTGTGAAAAGACGTAAAATGAAAGTACTACTACGACGACGACTACTACTACTTCTACTACTACTACTACTACTACTACTACTACTACTACTACTACTACTACTACTACTACTCACTACACACACACACACACACACACACACCACACACACACACACACAACACACACACACACACACACACACGGGCCACAAGAGAAAGGAACACACAATTTACAAAACATGAACTACGCGTTTCGACCTCTTTGGTTTTCTTTTGGCAAGACGAGGGGTATTCAAGATAATGAAAGCGTAGCAGCGAACAGGCTGTCCCTTATCTCCTCAACTTGGATGGGTATTCTACTGGCTTATGACAAATTTGATAGAACATCATTATCTCTCCAAACAAAAGGGACAAAAACCATCAGGGCAAAACACGACGCGATTCGACCTCCTCGGTCTTCTACAGGCAAGAGAAATAACATTGAGAACAATAGTATTGCCATTCAAAATCTCTCTTTCTCTCTCTCTGTCTGTCTCTTTCTCCCCCCCCTATCTCTCTCTCTCTCTCTCTCTCTCTCTCTCACACACACACACACACACACACACACCACACACAACACACACACACACACACACAACACACCAATTAAGAAATGTTGTAGTAATCCTCTCTTTATTTGTTAGTATATCATCATCATCATCATCATCATCATCATCATCATCATCATCATCATCATCGTCATCATCATCGTAACTATGTTGTTGTTGTTGTTGTTGTTGTTGAAGTTGGTGTTGCTGCTGTTGTTGTTGTTGTTGTTGCGTTGCTACTATCTTGATAACTATTGTTATCATTATTGTTTTAACTCACATTGTCTCCTTTCAAGCAGCTTCGTTCCAAACAACAACGTGCATTTTGCGCCCAACTTGAGGGGATAAATAATTGCTCGTTCTTCGTTTTCATTGTCCTGATTTTTCTTCATCTTGCCTGAAGAAAACCAAAGAGGTGGAAGCACGTCGTGTTGTGTCTTGCAATTTGTAGCTGCCTTTACCCCGGCGGAGTAGGTTTGTTTTTTGTTTTTTTTCAAAAGTTTGTTTCAAATTTCCGCCTGCAGTCACCTTACTTTGAAGGCTGCCCATATTCAGCACATTTCAATCGGGGAGAAACCATAACTGTCGGTTTATGTCACTCTCTGATACCTATCCAACATATTTATTCAGAACCCACATTTACTAAAAGCTTGCTTGACAACGCAAGCTCCAATCTGTTAATCAAGGATTCCCCAAACTTGAGTCACTGATCTTGACTCCTGCACCTGCATGTCCTCGGGTGTAAGTGTAGATTTACCATGACGACAATGAACTGCAGCAGCATCGTGGTGAAGGAATGAATATATTGTCCAGGAATAGAAAGATTTAAGTCATTAAATCTTCCCAGAATTCCAACCCACGTAAAGAAGATTACTACACAGACCTCCAACGAAGACCCAACATCATTAGTGAGCAGCGATCATATTTTGGCTAAGTCTCTGTGAGACTGACTTTGATAAGTTTCATTGTAAATACAGGAAACAAGTTATTGTTAAGCAAACTTTGGACTGTTAGGTTAGAGATAAAAGTTATAATTTTATGATGTAATGTATGTAAAATTGCGCACTTTCAGAGGTTAAAATGATGAAAATTAAAGATAAAATATGTCTTATCCCAAACCTCTCCTTCATTGAATTCAGTCAAATACCCTTTTATTTGTAGATGGACAAAGAATGTTTTCAAGAACAATAGTATAACACTTGATATTAATTCACTGAATGATTATTTCGGTTACTTATTTTATTCGTATGCAGTTTATTTTTATTTACTGACCATATCTAAAATAAAGAAGGAAATGTGAAAATTTATTCTTTTTAAAGCTGAATACAGAACAGTCTCACTAATTTATGCAATTTTCGTCCAGAAAGTGTCATCAGAATTTGGCAATGGAAGGTGGTCTCCGAATTTTCACTGGTGATCCCTTTCATGCGATCTTTGAAATTATGGAGTTTGCTGCAAAACAAGTACTAAATGACGTGTCATTTTGGGGGTTGATTTGTGTTCAATACCGACTTCAGTTGTATAGAATAGCTCCCAAATCTAAGACCTTGTCTATCGAAATTACTTTGAACCTTTTACCCGTCAGGCAATACAAGTAGAAGTTGACAGCACTGTTGGAGTACCAACGGCAGTGCTGGCTGCGTTAAACACTTCATGTTGTCCATTCCGAATCGGGTCATCCCAGTCAAGATAATTATGGGTTTGTGAAATATCAGAACTGGGCTAGAGCAGTCAGTAGGAAAAAGGCAGTTTGCTGTACAGGATGACGTGTGCTGTTTTGACAGAGCTGACAATGTCCAGAGAAGAACACTATTGCTAGCCAGTAACAGCATGAAAGGCAGAAGCAACTTTAAACCATGTCTATCAAAGTCCAGATCACATCGAAAAGTCACTCGTGCATTTCTTATGCAGCATCCTCACAGCATTTCCGGCTGTCAGATCGTATCCATAGACAAAAGTGACAGTGAACCAGAAAAGTACCAACAGTCATTACACCCATTTTTCATCGTTTTGCTAGCAAATCCAGAGGAGGACAAAGCCTAACTTTAACTGGCCACTCTGCACGCATCAATGCACGAAAAGAGAACGTGTCCTGCTGGAAGTGCAGTTACAAGCTCCACCAGTTTAGATGTGTCATGTGATTAGAGAGAGTGTTGATGATAGAGCTTAGAGAAAGGTATCCTGAACTGAAAACCAGACTGTGACACTGACCATTTGTCAGTAAGTGGTTTCTTCTTCAGTCTTTGAAAGAGAGAGGAGAGAGAGAGAGAGAGAGAGAGAGAGAGAGAGAGAGAGAGAGAGAGAGAGAGAGAGAGAGAGAGAGAGAGAGAGAGAGAGAGAGATTAAATTTATCAGTGGTGACACCTCTCACAAGATCTGTTACATTATGGTATTTACGGCAAAACAAGCACTGAATGACAGAGTTGTCATTGATGGGAATGGTTTGTGTTCAGTATTGATTTTTGTACTCCCAGTTTTTAGAGAACAGGGAGTACTTTAGAATGGGAACGAAGAAATGCTGTCTGTGCGTGTGTGTGTCTGTCTGTGCATCCGTCCGTCCGTGGTCAAAGTGTGTTCCACTAGCTCCGGACAAAACTACTGGGCCGATCATTCTGAAAATTTGTATGTATGTTCATTATGGGTCATGGATGATGCACAATTTTTTATTTTACCATTATAGCCGCTACTAACGGCTGTAACGGCCCACAACTGTTTTTTTTCTTTATGGAATATCTCAGAAAGTTCTTGACCGATCGTTCTGAAAATGTGTAGGTATGTTCACTATGGGTCACGGATGATGCCCGATATTTACGAAAATAGCCGTTACTAACGGCTATAACGGCTCGAAACGGTTGTTCCTCTTTGTGGAATATCTCACGCGTATTCAAGATAAACTGGGAGTACGTTTATATGCTTTGCATCTTGTAATTGCATAGAATAGCCCTCAAAGCTAAAATCATGCGTATTAAAACTGCTCTGAACTTACTACCCGTTAGGCAATACAAGTAGAAGTTGATGGCACTATTGCAGTACCACAGGATATTGGTGGATGCATAGAGCACTTCATATTGTCCAGACATATGAAGATATGAAGTATTGTATCACACTCGGTGCTGTCAGCAGGATAAAGGCAACACTTGTAGCAATCAAGGTGACAGACAGTGAAGTCACTTTCTGCTGTCTGGAATCCTGGGCGGCTTGTTGCACAGGAAGACGAGATCTGACCAGTGTCCAGAGAAGAGCACTGTTGCTGACCAACAACAACATGAAAGGCACAAAACAAGATAGAAGCATGTCTGCCAAGACCAGACCACTTTTTCAAACCACTGGTACATTTCTGATACAGCATCCGTACTGCACTCCCAGCCACCAGATTGTATATCATATCCATAGAGAATGTGACAGTAGCTCAGAATGATAACAACAGTCATTATACCAGCGGGTAGCACGTGATTTTCCCTTCGTCCATAGAGCGCTGACACGAAGTGGCCACACAACAGAAGCTGCTCTTAACATGGTGAGTGCCACAAGCATCCATGGAGATAAAGCTGATGTCGTGTGTACCATCATCCGCCGCAGTTTACACGGCCAGGAACCAAGTCTTTCAAAAACTGGCACACACCGAATTGACTGTGGAGAAAATCAGTAAGGGGATTTAGTATTAATAGCAGCTGGTCAGACCAGGCCAGAACTTGGAAGAAAACACTAGAAGTCGATGCAGGAAGACGAAGCATGATAAGAATTATCATACAGTTTCCAAATAGTCCAAACACACACACAGTAGGTGCGCCAATTTCCCAGATCAGATCAGAGGCTTTTTGAAACGATTCATATTGATCATACAAAACAGGTATGCGATCTCAGGTGCATAAGGATCTATACGTAGCTGGATCATTATTACGCATGATCTCTCACTTCCCGCCCTCCCCCTCTTTCTCTATGTATGATTTCGTATATTTGTGTGTGTGTGTGTGTGTGTGTGTGTGTTGTGTGTGTGTGTGTGTGTGTGTGTGTGTGTGTGTGTGTGTGTGTGTGTGTGTGTGTGTGTGTGTGTGTGTGTGTGAAGTCAAGTCAAGTCAAGTCAAAATTATCTTTATTGAGGGTTAAAAGAATAAGCTTTGCAGCTTTTGTTCATACTGCCCTCACAAAAAAAGCATAAATATCAATCACAATAGTGAGAAACCAGAAACGCGAAGCAATACATACGTATAAATTCAGACATATACAATGTAATGAAAACAATGAAACGATTTCAACATTGTGACGGACAATGGACAACATGTCAAACATGGCAATGAAGACATTTGAGAGAAGAGAGAGAGAGAGAGAGAGAGAGAGAGAGAGAGAGAGAGAGAGAGAGAGAGAGAATAAGGGGGGGGGGGGGGGCTGACAGATAAGCAGATAAGCAGAGAGACAGATAGCATTGACAAAGAATCCAATAGACAGACAGACAGACAGAGAGAGAGAGAGAGAGAGAGAGAGAGAGAGAGAGAAGAGAGAGAGAGAGAGAGAGAGAGAGGAGAGAGAGACAGACAGACAGACAGAGACAGACAGACAGACAGACAGACAGAGAGGCAGTGAGAGAGGCAGTGTGTGTGTGTGTGTGTGTGTGTGTGTGTGTGAGAGAGAGAGAGAGAGAGAGAGAGAGAGAGAGAGAGAGAGAGAGAGAGAGAGAGAGAGAGAGAGAGAGAGAGAGAGAGAGAGAGGAGAGAGAGAGAGCGAGAGAGAGGAAGTTTGTGCTAAAAGTGCCTCAGGAACCACCACCGATGCTCTTGTTTATGTCCCCCTCAGGTCGTCTGAAGCTATCCATATTCTATCAACCTCTGAAGGATTTGAGATAGAGGCGATATTTATGGGACTCATACACAAGCAGAGATTGGATG
>CM031618.1:38298755-38361255 GCA_018398815.1 Conus ventricosus
CATCCACTGTACGACCATGAGCTGAAGCTGCACACTGTTGTGTCCTCCCGATTGGCCAATCCCAGTTGGGGGACACTGGCAACGTAGCTTGAGTCGCACCCTCACACCGAGTCTCCCGGACTCCGCCGTACTTGCCCTCTCCACTGAAAGGGCTCCTGTCGGCCTCTCCCACAGGTCTTCTATGGCTGCAAACACCCCACCGTTGTCTGGCAGCTCCCTGTCTAGGCTCCAACAGGCTGACACGTCTTGCTGTCGACCGTCCCACACGGGAGACAATTCTTCTCGTCGTCGGCTCCGAGGCTACAGCAACCTCCACTGTCTTACGTCCCACCCAGGAGACAACAGGCGACAGCTAACCTCTGCTTCACGCTGTATTTTCTTGAGCCCCCAGCAAGACGGGCGAGTTCACTTTCCTTTTAAGTGAGTCACACCTTCCTGGTTTTTCAAGCGCCTTATATTCATTCTCAAACAAGAGAGAACCTGAGTTTAACTGGCTCAACCAATGGAATCACTGGCACACGCACATCACACGATTTGTACCATAAATCCCCAAGTTATTTTTATTCCACCAATGGAATCACTAGTCCCTACACATACACACACACCACAGCTGCTAGCGCCAACAAAGACTGGGCACCCAGTGGTTAATGCATAACCTCCTATTCAACTCATGTTCAATTCCCAGAGCTACCCATTGTACTAACAGCCTGGACTTCTCTACCAGCCAGGACTGATGCTTCAAGTAGTTACCACCTCTATGGGACAACTAGGCGCAAACCACTCAATAGGCCGAAGCCTTCCATTCTTTCCCCCAGAACAAGGACGACTGAATGGTCGCCGTACTCTGCCTGCAGGCTGACGGTCACCTCCCCGTGACGGTCACTGACACGATCGCCTTCCTTCAGGCCACTGGAGAACCAGTGAATAGCCACCCAGTGGTCGGACTGGACACTCTCTACCCAGGACCGGCAGGTCGGCAAACTCCTTATCACTATCCCTCGGACATGCGAAACACTTCCCAGTGACTCTCCCTCCTTCAGTATACGACTCGGGGTATTCCCCTTTGGTGATGCCTGAGTTCGCACACTTGAAGAACCAAGGAACTTGCTCTCAACAACAGCAAAACTACCCTTAATTTGCCAAATGCTCGAGAACATTCGGCCCGGACTCATGACAGAGCCTATGGACTCTTAAAAAAGTCTCTTTGAGTCTTTTTTATAACCTGTATAAAGAAATCTTAAATAAATGTTAGCGAACCGCCCAGAGAACGTGGAAAAACGAGTTACAAGACAAACACGACGCGTTTCGACCTCTTAGGTCTTCTTCCTTGCGCTGAAGCCTGAGCGATCTGAAGCGACCAAAGCTAAGTGAATTTTCGTTGTTTTATTCGTTTAATTAGCACCAGACGAATACTAAGAGGTCGGAAAACGCGTCGTGTTTTGTCTGTAAAATCGTTTGTCCACGTTTCTTGGCGGTTCGCTAACTTTATTAAGATTTGTTTAGATTTCCGCCTGCAGTCGTCTCGCTTTGCAACTAGATCTGTATAAAGATTCAGTACTCTTCAAAATACATGCACAAGATTCTTCACTGAGTTGCGTTCAAGAACAGTGTGTGTATGTGTGTGTGTGTGCAGACTTGTTTTATGACGAATCTTTAAATGATTTATGATCATCAGTGTATATGGGAAATGCAGTTCGCTCCCACGGTCTCACCGCTAAGGATGCACGTGATTTATGAGTTTGATGTACCTCCTATGTCAATACTTGACATTTTGAACATTCTTGACATATCAAACTAGGGAATCGCATGCACCCCACTGCCACCCCCACCCCCCCTCTCTCTCTCTTCTCTCTCTCTTCTCTCTCTCTCTCTCTCTCCTCTCTCTCTCTTCTCGTGAAAGATTCAATCGACTAACACACACACACACACACACGCACACACACAACACACACACACACACACACACCACACACACACACACACACACACACACACACACACACACACACACACACACACACACACACACACACACACACACACACACACACACACACACATTGACGAATGGTTAGTCGACTGATCTGTATGTGAGAGAGAGAGGAGAGAGAGAGAGAGGAGAGAGGAGAGAGAGAGAGATGAGAGAGAGGAGAGAGAGAGAGAGAGGAGAGAGAGAGAGAGAGACGGATCGGATGATTTATTCATATAGGCCACGGCCCCTTATGAAGGGGTGATTAAACATGTACAAAAAGTGATAACATAAACATATCAGGAAAAAAGGAATGAAAAAACAGTACTTAGTCAAGAACATGCTAAGTTCCGGCGTTTATAAGCTTATATAAGTACCCACCCCGCATGGGGGAGGGGGCTAGAAAAGGTGCCCCGAACAAATGCTTGCCCTTTACAGTCTGGTCAGCTTACCGCGGTTGACAGACTCATCCATTTTGCGGTCGAAAAATGCAAAAGAAAAAGCAAAGAAAACTCCTTTTAGGAGCCTGGAACGTTCGAACATTAATGGACAGAGCCAGTACGTCGAGACCGGAGAGAAGAACAGCGCTTGTAGCGAATGAACTCCAGCGATACCGAATAGACATTGCTGCACTCAGCGAAACCCGACTTGCTGATGAAGGCTCCCTAAGAGAAGAGGGAGGTGGATACACTTTCTTTTGGAAGGGAAAGCCACAAGCCGAAGACAGGATCCATGGCGTTGGATTCGCCATCAGGACAGCCCTGCTGAAAAGCATACCTGTGCTCCGGTTGGCATCAATGAACGCCTCATGAAACTGCGTATCCCCCTCAGCAAGTCAAGACACCTCACAATCATCAGTGTGTATGCACCCACGCTCACAAGCCCAGACGACACCAAAGAGCTGTTCTACGAACAACTTGACAGTCCATCAGGTCAACTCCTCAAAATGACAAACTCGTCATCCTTGGGGACTTCAACGCCAGAGTAGGAAGAGACCATAGCAGCTGGGAAGGCGTTCTCGGCAGACACGGAGTAGGCAAGGTCAACGACAACGGCCTGCTCCTCCTCAGCAAGTGTGCGGAACACAGCCTCTGCATCACCAACACCTTGTTCAGGTTGGCGGACAAGTTCAAGACCACCTGGATGCACCCGAGGTCGAAACACTGGCACATGATTGATTTCATCATCGTACGCCAACGCGACATCAAGGACGTCCGGGTGACCCGAGTCATGAGAGGTGCTGAATGCTGGACTGACCACAGGCTGGTCAGGGCTGTAATGACCCTGCACATACCACCGCCACACAGAAACCGACCAAAGACTGTCAGGGCCTCCTACAATGTCGCCAGACTGAAAGACCCGACCTGCCTCTCCCAGTTCCAACAACTACTTGAAGAAAAGCTCCAAGATGGTCTGACCCCCGAAGATGGAACAGAAAAATGGTCCTCTTTTAAGGACATGGTCGCTGAGACTGCAAAAGAGGTCCTCGGAGCAAAAATCAGAGCCCATGAGGACTGGTTTGACGAGAACGATGAGAAGATCAAAGAAGCCCTCCATGCGAAGAACAAGTCTTACATCGAGTGGCAGAATGACCCATCGTCCGTCTCCAAACGCGAGAGATTCAAGACTCTCCAGGCCAAAGTGCAGACCGACTACGTCTGATGCGGGACCAGTGGTGGCAGGACAAAGCGACTGAAGTCCAGGCTACGCCGACTCTCACAACGCCAAGAAATTCTTTGGCTCGTTGAAGACAGTCTTCGGACCTCAGCATCAGGCTGCTCCCCGCTACTGTCCTCCGACGGCGCAACCCTGATCAAGGACCAAGAAGGACTAAGCAAGCGCTGGCAAGAACACTTCAGCAACCTGCTCAACAGGCCCTGTCAGTCGACTCGGATGCCTTGAACCAGATCCCTCAGCAGTCAATACAAGACACACTTGCAGTACCCCCACCATTGGAGAGATCCAGAAAGCAATCCTCCAGACGAGCTCCGGTAGAGCATCAGGAAAGGACGGAATACCTGCTGAGATCTACAAGGCGGCAGGCCCCAACGCCCTAAAAGCCTTTCACGATGTCCTGCGGAGTATCTGGGGAGGAGGAGAAGATGCCAGATGACTTCCGCGACGCCCTGATTGTCTCCCTCTACAAGAACAAGGGAAGCAAAGCCGACTGTGGGAACTACAGAGGCATCTCGCTACTCTCCATTGCTGGAAAGATCTTCGCCAGAGTCATCCTCAACAGACTCATCACTGTTTCCGAGCAGAACCTCCCGAGGCGCAGTGCGGCTTCAGACCCGGCAGAAGCACTGTCGACATGATTTTGCTGTCAGACAGCTTCAGGAGAAGTGTATCGAACAAAACATGCCCCTATACTCTGTTTCATTGACCTGACCAAGGCCTTTGACACGGTCAACAGGGAAGCTCTTTGGACAGTCCTCGAGCGCATTGGATGCCCACCAAAGTTGTGGAAAATGATCAAGCTCTTCCATGAAGGCATGACCGGCCAGGTCCTCTCCAGTGGAACGTGACGGAAGCCTTCGAGATCAGCAATGGCGTGAAGCAGGGCTGTGTCTTAGCTCGGTCCTCTTCAACGTCTTCTTCACCTGCATGCTGTCCCACGCTGTCCAAGACCTGGAGAAGGGAGTCTACTTCCGCTATCGTCTGGACGGCTCCTCTCTTTGACCTTCGTCGCCTCACTGCCAAGACAAAGAGCATCAAAGATCTCCTTCAAGAAGTCCTCTTTGCCGATGACTGCGCACTGGTGGCCCATGCAGAATCCGATCTGCAAACGATGCTTGACCGCTTCTCCGATGCTTCAAAGCTCTTCGGCCTGACAATCAGCTCGGCAAGACTGAGGTGCTTCACCAACCCGCACCAAACACCAACCCCTCGGCACCCACCATCGTCATTAACGATTCCCAGCTTGCGAACGTTGAACATTTCAGATATCTAGGAAGCACCATCTCCTGTGATGGCTCCCTGGACAGGAAGTTGATGCCCGAATCAGCAAAGCAAGCCAGGCGCTGGGAAGACTCCGCAACAGAGTGCTCAGTCAACACAACATTCGGCTGACCACAAAACTGAGAGTTTACAACGCAGTGGTCTTGCCCTCTCTCCTCTATGGGTGCGAATCTTGGACACTGTACCGCAGACACGTCAAGAAGCTGGAGAACTTCCACATGCGAGCTCTTCGCTCCATACTCGGAATCCATTGGCAGGACCGTGTTTCCAACCTCGAGGTCCTGGACCGTGCTCACACTACAAGTATCGAGTCCATGCTCATCAAGGCCCAGCTTCGATGGGTGGGGCATGTCATCCGTATGGAAGAGCACCGTATGCCAAGGCGACTGCTGTATGGAGAGCTTCTGCAAGGCAAGAGAAACCAAGGACGCCCTAAGAAACGGTACAAGGACTCGGTCAAATCAAACTCCAGTGGTGCGAACTCAAACCAAAAGAACTAGAGGAGTGCGCCAGTGACCGACTCTGTGGCGGGCCACAATTCACAAAGCCGCTACCAACTTCGAAAGTACTCGACGCCAAAAGCTGACTGCCGCCAGGGATCAACGCCACAGAGCAGCAGCAGCAGTGATCATGACAACGGACTTCCAGTGCCCCCACTGTTCCAGACTCTGCGCCTCCAGATTGGGCTGCAAAGCCACCTCGCGTACATCGATGAGTTGCAGAAACGCTAACGTCATCTTCGGATCCGAAGGACTACCATCATAAGTACAATGCAAGCTTTTTTTACAACATTTTCTTTAGTGCAAGACATGAGTAAGATGAGTCTAAACAAGGATGGTTGTCGATAATAACTAGGAGGGATGAATTCATCTCTAAAATCACTCAAGGCAGTACACTGCAGTACAAAATGAACTTCATTTTCACACCATTTTTACATAATGGGCAGGTAAGATCAGAATTGGAATGTTGCCTGTAACGAAAATGATGAACTAAGATATCTGATATTCCAAATCTAAACCTTGTCACTATAAATTTCAGATGTCTGTCCATTTTCAATGACAAGTAAGTCGGAATACAGTGTGAGGAGTTATATTATCTATACAAATCAAATCTAGTACTATCATTCATGTGAGAATTCCATTCTTGCCATCTGATATCAACCAGCCTGGCACGGAGCGTTCGAATAAAGGTCGGTTCATCTCCTACTCCTGATTTAACCAGGCATAACCGAAACCCAGTTCATGTAGTCTAATTCTCATTTTTGTGGCCCAGTTTATTTTTCCCTGGCATCTAGATTACACAGCATGTTGTAAGCTTTCTTCGGTAACTACAATCATTCATTTGTATCAGTTTTAACCAATACCTAACACATTTAACTGTGGAATTCAAGTATATTGGGTATCTGTTAGTTTCCCGTAAACCAAATCATTAGACGTTTGTATTGAAACACCAAGAAACCTCTTCAGGGCAAATAAATGGACTTTCTCACAATCGACTGCAGCTTTATCCAACCCCCAAATTTCAGCACCGTATTGAACAATGGGTTGTATTTGGGAGTCAAATAATTTCACAAATACTTCGAATGACTGATTTCCCAAACTTGATAGTTTCCTCATTATACACAAAACAGCGTGCTTTGCTTTACTTGCAAGATCTTTACAAGCAAAGTTAAAGCTTAATCGGGTTGAAAAATAGATTCCTAAATATTTGTATACATTTACGACTGGCATAGTTATTCCGTTATAATTCCAGTGTTCTCTTGCTCCAGATAGCCACCCTTTCTGAATACAATTATATTACTCTTCTGTATATTTACTTTCAGTTGTAGAGAAGCAGCAGCGCGCCTAAATTATTCAACTGTGTTTGTAAACCAATAACTGTTTCAGATAACAAAACACATCGTCTGCTAGAAGAAGTATAAACAGTTCTAAAAGGTCCTCCGTAAATTGGGCTCCATGTCTACCATTATTATAACTTCAGATGTTAATTCGTTAATAAACAAAGAAAAAAGAATTAGGACTACATACGTCACCTTGTTTAACACACTAGTACACATAATATATAATCTGTCAATTTCCCTCCACTTCTTACTCTAGATTTTACACAATTATACATACTTACTATACATTTAAATAATTTACCACGAATACCATTTTTTAACAGAATAGGCCATAAAATGCTTCTGTTAATAGAATCGAAAGCTTTTTCAAAATCAATGAAAGCAACATATAGTTTACGATTGAAAGAGAATTGCTTTTGAATAAACGCCATCAGGGTAAACATATGATCAACAGTAGAACAATTACGTTTAAATCCAGCTTGGTATTCTCCGTAAGATTATTTTCCTCTACCCATTCCTGTAACCTATGGTTAATGATAGTGCTATACAACGTTACTAGAAACATCACAAAGAGAAATGCCTCGGTAATTATTGGGATTGTTTGCATTTCCTTTCTTGTATAGGGGTATAATAATGGATTCTGACCAATTATCAGGATAAATTCCTTTATCAAATAGAGAGTTGAAAAACGTTACTAAAAATGCAAAATAGGATCAGATTTACTACAGTATTTCAAGAACTCTCCAATAATACCATCCGGTCCAGCAGCTTTATGGTGTTTAATTTTTCCTCATGGCATACAAAACTTCTTCTTTGGAAATTGGGCGATTAAAATATATTTCAGTTTCTTCATTATGTTCACATCGTGATATACCATCAACACTTGTGTTGTTAGTCAGTAGTGTTTTAAAATGGTCGAACCAAGTATCTATACTGATGCTATTTGGAGGCTGATTTTGTTTTAAAGAAATCTTTTTCACAGTGTCCCAAAACTGTTTTTGACTATTTACAGATGATAATAATTCCGACATTAAATTTTCATTATACTGTTTCCTCTTTTGTTTTGTAAATGCTTATATTCACATCTTGCCTTACAATACTCGTGACGATCTTCAGCGTCATGCGAACGCAGCGATTTATTCAGCTATCCACGAACATGTGATTAACAGGCTCTGCACTCTGCATCAAAACCAGTCTTTAGGTCTGTCACTTTTCATACATCTTACTTGTTTTTTTCATGCATTCCCCAGCTTCCCTTATACATATGTTAAAGTAACCAGTGCTTCGTTAATATCAAAAGCAATTAAGCTGATTGCAAATGCCATTTTATCCTGTAAATGTTTTGACGTTATATTATCACAGAATGCACCTATATAATCATCATTCCACACATATTTTTCCATGATAAAGCTATTCGTTATCTAAACTAGTATTTGGGTTATTATCTTCACGATTGACATGAATTCAACAGGTAAATGGTCTGATTCAATACGTTCACACACGTTCAGCACACACGAATCACTTAAACACGCAAATAATTCACAAGACATCATAAAATAATCATTAACACTGCAACCATTTTCTGACACGTATGTGTTAGCGACCTTCAAGGTCGCCATGACACAATCCATTAAGTATACACAAATCTACAGCAGTACACATATTCAATAACAAATAACCATAATTATTCAACGATTTATCCTGGGAACATCTACCAACATTTAATGGATGACTGCACATTGCAACTCGAAAATTTATCATTATCTACTCTCTGACAAACATGTGAAATGTTAGAAGTTCTACTGTTCATATCTCCACACAACAACACATACACGTCATTATAAGTCAAAATACAATCAGTTATGTAATCCTCAGAAGCGCTATACCATTTTCAGTCTCGAAATAAACATAATACGGCGAACCCTCAGGAGGTACATAGGACTAAATATATAGAACATCTTTGTCCAGATCAAACAAGTCCTTTTTAATACGAAATGCACCACAGTTTCGAGATTTGATATGAACTTGTTCAACATATGGTAAAAAGTCATTTCTAATCAGACATACTAACCACCAGATCGCCTCCCCTGAGTCGTAAATTTTACTGCAGGAACACAAACTGTTGAAAATCCAGCAAATATGTTGGAATTAAATTCCCCAAGAAATGTTTCTACTAGACATATAAAATCAAAAGAACAAACATACGAAACAAAATCCTTATCATGAAGTTTAGATAATAGACCATAACGTTCCAGTGCAGAAAGGAAACGGCGCGTTTTTCTTTATTGCCAACAACAGAATTCAAAACATTATTATGCAATCGATCACTCGGCAACGTTTCATCTTTTCCAGCCACTGAAACAGGCTCTCATTCACGAATCAGTTCAGCACAAGGCAAACCACAGCACGCCCCCTCAACGACAGAATCACAGTTCACGTTGTCATTCACAAAATCACGTGCGGGCTTCGTGTCACTCACAAGCACACCAGGCGATGACACCGGTGTCACGTCACCTGTTGCCTCCTGGCTGAAATTCTCCGCGGAGATGTCACGCAGGGACCCGCCGTCAACCTATCTGGCTTCTACTAGTCTCTCCACGTTGTCCACAGAGAACTTCTTGCCGTCGATTAACAGGTAGTCATAAATCATTGTCACTCTCTGTCCTTCCTGTCGTGCTTTCTTCAGGTGGGGCGTCAGTCTTCGTTGAATGTCTCTCACACCTCTGGAGAAGTCCTCGTTGATGAAGACATTCTGTCCTCGGAGATTACGTTTGGATTTCAGAATGTCCACTTTCTGTTTATAGAACGTACATCGTGCGATGGTTGGCGAGTCTGCTTCCCGTTCAGTCGATGTACCCTGTCAAATGGCGTTGGTTTCATTTTCTCTTCGAGGAAGTCCATAGAACAGAAGATTGTTACGTTTAGAACACCCTCCAAATCGTCGATCTTCTTGTCGCATTCAGTCACTCTGTTCATCAGATCAATGTTGGACGTTTTCAGTTCCTGGTTTTCTTTCTTCAGCTCACTAATCTCTTCTTTCAGTGCCCTAATTTCGTTTTGCATAGCCAAATTATCGTCACGCAAGTCACGGATTTCCTTCTTCACCCCATCCATCTTTGCGTTCATTCGATCGCCTATCGTTTTCATGGTCGCCACAACATCAGTCAGGGTCAGATTCAGAGGCTGGGAGGTCACAGAGGCGGGGGAATCAGCCAGGTTTTCCATGCTGACTCTGCAACTTGCTCCCGCACTGGTCAACGTGACTGTCGTGTTACTGCTCTTTCCTGGAAGAGGGTTGGGTCCTGGATTACTCTCTATGTCCCCACAGCGCAGGAGCAAACTGCTCCAGAACAAATAGGAGAGGAGCAATCCAAAGGTGACACCGTCTTCTCTCCGTGCAAGTCTTACAATGGCGACACGCATTTCCAGCTTGCTCTTGGCCCTTTTGGTCATGAAATTAATGTATACTGTCAAAAAGCAGCCACATACACATCTAAAGTCTGTTGCGGCCGAAGGGATGGCACTTCATCACAGTCACTGCCAGACACAAACACTGGAAAATGTCACTGCACCTCTGTACTACTGTTTCAATCCGAGAGAATATGCAACCGTCTGCGCACATGAACAGCTGATTACTTCCCCCAGGAGAGAGAGAGGAGAGAGAGAGAGAGAGAGGGGAGAGAGAGAGAGAGAGGAGAGAGGAGAGAGAGAGAGAGAGAAGAGAGAGAAGAGAGAGAGAGAGAGGAGAGACTCTTCAGCATGACATAAAAACGAACTTATTTTCCAATCGTTATGATGTGCTTGAGTGGTAACAGATGGTTTTGCTTTTCCTTCTTAGAAACACACATGATAGATTATGAATGTTTCGGCGTATAACTGGAAATTTGACACGAAATAGAGGAGTATTGTAGGACACGGCTTTAAAGCTATACACACTATCACTTTGAAAAGCAAACATGAAAAAGAAAACAAAAGGAACTCTACTGAAAAAGGGGGGAAAATAAAGATTTGAAGACATTTTTTTACATCGTAGAAAACGGAAACTTCTTTTTGTGTGTGTGTGTGTGTTCGAAATCAGTAAGTCAGAATACTTTGAGTCTTTGCAAAACTCTTATGAAGTACAGTTTAGACGCATGAAAATTAAATCGTTTCTCTTGGCTGGGACTTTTTTTTCTTTTTTTCTTTATTTTTTCTTTATGACATTCGTGAGAAAAATCCGCAGAGTAGTGTTTCCAAGTAAGAGACAAATCAACAGAAAGATATAGTTCGATTTTATGCCAGAATGTGTTGTGCCCTGGGCCCGTATGCATGAAACCAAAGTATTCCCGGAAAGTGACCTATTCCCGGATAGCAGCCTATTCGGGGGAATAACGGCTTCAAATCGGATAGGCTATCCGACCTCGTGAATCGGGAATAAAGTTATACCTGCTCCCTAGGTGGAATAACACCGCTGTCCGGGAATAGCGTGACTAAAAATGGCGGCGGACAGAACCCATCCCTTTGAAGTTTTTGACGATGTTGAGATAGTGAAAAAATTCAGATTCAGGCGTCGAGAGATCCTAGATTTGACGAACTTTATCGAATGTGATATCACAGTCACGAATCGGAAAGGCAGTCTGACCCCTTTGCTGCAAGTACTTGTGTCTCTGCGATATTTTGCATCATCAAGTTTCCAAGATGTATGTGCTGATTAATTGGCATTGACCAATCTACCGTATCACGAGTTGTGTCTCGAGTCACTGACGCTTTGTGTCGCCGAGCACGCGAGGAAATCCGACTGCCTAATCAGCGCCAAGCCGACAAAACCAAAAGGCAGATTCTTCAGATATGGATTTCAGAATGCAGTGGGTTACATAGATGGCACACAAATCCGGATTCAAGCTCCAAGCGACCAAGAACATGAGTTTGTAAACGGAAAGGGATATCATTCCATCAAAGTTCAGGTATGAGTATAGCATATTTGTTTTATTTCTTTTTCTGCCGATGTAAGCTTTTTGTTTAAGAGAGAGAAGGGTAACAATTTTAAAAGCCAATAGTCAACAATATAATGATTAGGTGGCCATCTACCCATTTTTAAGAGAGAGAGAGAAGAAGAGAGAGAGGAGAGAAGAGAGAGAGAGAGAGAGAGAGAGAGAGAGAGACAGACAGACAGACAGACAGAGGGAGTTGAGAGGGAGAGGATAAAGGAGGGGATTAAAGAAAGGGAGAGAGAAAAAAGAGAGAGAGGTGATAGAGAATAACAGACCCACAGGATGACAGATTCTTTTAAACAAGGTGAGAATGAGCTGGAAGTTGATATCATGCCATAAAATTAAGGATACCTGTATTTAGGGTCCATTGTCACGTGTACCATCTTTATTTGTTGTGAAATATGGGGATAAATTAAAGATAAAACAGTGACTGTTCTCCCGCTGGTTGCTTAACTTTCACGCTGCAAAGTATTGTCTTTGCGTACAGCAGATTAAAGCTCTCAATGACAAGGAGTTGTATTGTGTGCAGGTCATCTGTGATGGAAATCTGATTTTCATCAACTGCTATCTAAATGGCCTGGCAGTGTGCATGATGCACGTTATCCTGCGAGAAAGCTCACTGTTTGATGCCTTCAAGAGTGCTAACAAGCCACTGGACGGAATCATCCTTGGTGACAGTGGCTATATCCAGCGTGATTGGTTGTTCACTCCTCTCCCCCATCCCACCACACAGAAGGAAAAAAAAGTACAACGCGTGTCACAGTTCTGCACGTTCAACTGTTGAGCGAGCAATAGGTGTCCCAAAGAGGCGATGGCATAGTCTTCGTCGTCTGCGACTGCACCCGGCCAAAGCCTGCAAGGTGATCACATCTTGTGTTATGCTTCATAATCGTGCAAGGCGGCAGATTGTGGAGATCTTGTCTGACTCTGACAGTTCTGACGAGGAAGCGTCTGAAGCAGACGATTCTGATTCTGAAGCTGAAGACCAGCGATGTGCCATGAGGAGGATGTCAGAGAGGGCTCGTGTAGCAGCAGGCAAAGAGGCTCGACAGCGACTCATCAACAACTACTCCTAGAAATCAGTGTGATGCACTTTATGTGATTGTAGCGTGTAGATCTGTGTGCCATAAAGTAATGACCCAAAACAATAAGGTGTCAAAAGAAAATTTATTGCAAAATATGCTTTTAATATACAATGAATAAATTGAAATAAAAAAAAATGTCAAGGCTTGGCAAAATGCAAGTCAGCAAATGACTCCTGCCTATAAATTCTCTCTCTCTCTCTCTCTCTCTCTCTCTCTCTCTCTCTCTCTTCTCTCTCTCTCTCTCTCTCTCTCTCTCTCGTTCCACTGTCTTATCAAAACTCTCACTCTCCCTTTCTTTATTTCTCTCTCTCTCTCTTCCACCTCTCTCGCCATCACCCCTGTCATCCCCCTCTTGTAATACAGCTATAATGAAACAAAAATATTTTCATTTGAAAATAAAACTGACATAAAGACTAGATTATTCATGACTAGAAAAGAAATGACAACGAAACCATCGACAAGAACACTTATAACTAAAAAAAAATGACCCAGTCATCTTTTTTGTTGTTGTTGTTGTTTGAACCTAATTCTTCTCTGATTCTAGCTTGGCTATTTCAAGCTCGAGTTTTTTGTTCTTCAGAGCCAGGTGGGTCTGAATAGCATTGTTTTTTGCTAATCTCACTGCGTAGCCACTCGCCGACCAAATCATCATGAGCACTGGCAGCGATGACTGGCTTGCCACTGACGCGCCTCTCTCTTTTCTTGCCTGTTGCAGTGGATGACCTGAGAGGCATAGAGTTGTCCACTCCCACGATGACTACGCTGCCGTCACCATGGTTGACACTGGCATTTACAACTGCAGCATCTGCAACAATCACACATGTGAAAAACTGTTCAGTTTACGCAATCGTGTAATATTTGAAAAATCTCTTTTGCTCAGGAAAGGTTCACTGCTTTTCACTGTCCCTGTTCTTTTAGGAAACTCAGGAAAGTGTCTGTTTTGGGCATCTTTCCAGACGATTTTAAGAGCAATTAGCTTCTCTTCCCTGTGAGAAAGTAAACATGAAATTACAATATTTGTTATAAAATTATAGTTTTAAATAGACCACTGAAAATAACTGATTCTCTTCTTATAAATGGATCACTGAAACTAACTGGTTTTGCTGACTTACCTGGAATTGCTGGGAATGTGTGCCTCAGTAGTGGAGTGCTTCGTCCCGAGTCACTGGAACAGTGAGAGCAGCCTGCTGTTGAAGCATCTGAAAATACATGATATGCCTAAGACAAGCGTGAAATGAAGAAAGCAAGTAGGCTACTACTGAAAACAGAAAGAAAAAAAGGAAAGAAAGAAAGAGAGAGAGACCGAAAGAGATAAAGAGAGACAAACAGACAGAGAGGGGGGGGGGGGAGAGAGAGAGTGGGGTGGCAGAATCAAGGACGTTTGTATACTACTATACATTGGTCGCATGTTGATTTACAAACTTCAGTGAATTTAATCTTGCTAATAGTGCTTGACTATACATTTCTTGTCATGTGAAATCAGAGGTCAATTTATCATTAAACCATGAAAGGGGATCATTTTTTAGGATTTGAGTTGAAGGTGCACCCTTTAATGCCTGTTGCAGGCATTAAAGGTCCACCACAGTGTGGCCATTAAGAAGCTGATAAGATTCGAGCAGACAACCACCACCCACTCCACGAGGTGCTGGCATCCCAAGAGCCCAGGAGAGAATCTTCCCGGGTCCTGAGGAGTTTCAGTGCCCGGACCAACCGACTGAGAAACTCCTTCCTGCGTCCTGCCGTACACCTCTTCAATGAGAGAGTTAATGAGAGAAGGGAGAATGTGTGTCTTATTTTTTCGGTTTAAATACTGACCCCTGTGGCGCGCTTGCGTGTGTGCCTTGTGTGTGTGTGGTGTGTGTGTGTGGTGTGTGGTGTGTGTGTGTGTGGGTGTGTGTGGTGTTGTGTGTGTGTGTGGTGTGTGTGTGTGGTGTGTGTGTGTGTGTGTGAGAGTTGTGTGTTGTGTGTGTTTGTGTGTGGGGGTGGTGGTGTAAGTGGACAAAGCAACAGAATGTTATAGTTCGATTTTTATGCCTGAATGTGTTGTGCCTGGGCACCGTATGCATTGAAACAAAGTTTCCCGGTAATGACTATTCCGGATAGCAGCCTATTCGGGGAATAACGCTTCAAATCGGTTTAGCTAAAGACCTCGTGAATCGGGAATAAGTTATACCTGCTCCCTAGGTGGAATAACACCGCTGTCGGATAATAGCGTGTCTAAAAATGGCGGGGACAGAACACCGTCACATTTGAAGTTTTGTCGATGTTGTGGAGATAGTGGAGAATAAAATTCAGTTTCAGGCGTCGAGAGGAGATATTGATTTTGACGAATCTTTATCGAATGTGATATCACAGTCAAGAATCGGAAATGGCATAGTCTGACCACCTTGGGCTGCAAGTATTGTGTCTCTGCGATATTTTGCATTCATCAAGTTTCCAGGTGTTTGGCCTGTTATTTTTGGCATTGACAATCTACCGTTCTTCACGAGTTGTGTCTCGAGTCACTGACGCTTTGTGTCGCGAGCACGCGAGGAAATACGATGCATATATCAAGCTCGCCAAGCCGACAAACCATAAGGCAGATTATTCAAGTTTATGGATTTCGAATGCAGTGCGCGTTACATAGATGGGACACAAATCGGATTCGAGCTCCAAGCGACAAGGACATGTGCTTTGGTAACGGAAAGGGATTTCATTCATCCATAGTGCAGGTTGAGTCTAGCATATTTGTTTTATTTCATTTTTCTGCCGATGTAAGCTTTTGTTTATGAGAGAGAAGGGTAACAATTTATAAGACTATAGTCAACAATTTAGTGTGTAGGTGCGCCATCTATCACTTTTTATGTGAGAGAGAGGAGCAGATGGAGAGAGAGGTGAAGACGAGAGGAGAGAGAGAGCGACGGAGAGAGAGATGAGGAGTTCGAGAGAGAGAGACAGACAGACAGCCAGACAGAGGAGTTGAGAGGAGAGGTATAAAGGAGGGAGATTAAAGAATGGGAAGAGAGATAATTAGAGAGAAGAGGTGTTAGAGAAATAACAGAACACATAAGGATGACAGATTCTTTTTAAACAGGTGGAGAATGAGCTGGAAGTTGTTATGCATGCCATAAAATTAAGGATACTGTACTTTTAGGATGTCCATTGTCACGTGTACCATCTTTATTTGTTGTGTTATATGGGGATAATTAAAGATTAAAACAGTGACTGTTCTCCCGCTGGTGTGCCTTAACTTTCACGCTGCAGTAATGGTCTTTGCGTACAGCAGATTAAAGCTCTCAATGACAAGGAGTTGTATGTGTGCAGGTGCATCTGTGATGGTTAAATCATGATTTTCATCAACCTGTCATATCTAAATGGCCTGGCAGTGTGCATTTGATGCACGTGATCTGCGAGAAGAGCTCACTGTTTTGAATGCCTTCAAGAGTGACCCAACAAGCCACTGGGACGGAAATCATCCTTGGGTGACAGTGCCGCTATATCCAGCGTAATTGGCTTGTTCTCTCCTCTCCCCCATCCCACCCACACAGAAGGAAAAAAAAGTACAACGCGTGGTCACAGTTCTGCCAAGTTACAAACTGTTGAGCGAGACTATAGGTGTGCCCAATGAGGCGATGGCTTAGTCTTCGTCGTCTGGACTGCACCGGCCAGCCTGCAAGGTGATCACATCTTGTTTTTATGCTTCTAATCGTCTTTCATGCAACGCGGCTGATTGTGGAGATGTTGTCTCGGACCTCTGGTCAGTTCTGCGAGGAGGAAGCGTCTGAGCAGACGATCTGATTCTGAAGCTGAAGACCCAGCGAATTGTGCCATGAGGGGATGGCAGAGAGGGCTCGTGTAAGCAGCAGGCAATAGAGGACTCGACCAGCGACTCTCAACAACATACTCCTAGAAATCAGTGTGATGCACTTTATGTGATTGTAGCGTTGTAGATCATGGTGTCACATAAATGTATGACCCCAAAACAATAAGGTGTCAAAAGAAAATTTTATTGCAAAATATGCTTTTAATATACATATCGAATAAATTGAAATAAAAAAAAATGTCAAGGCTTGGCAAAAGCAAGTCAGCAAATGAACTCTGCCTATTAAATTCTCTTCTCTCGCTCTCTCTCTCTCTCTCTCTCTCTCTCTTCTCTCTCTCTCTCTCTCTCTTCTCTCTGTTCCACTGTCTTATCAAAAACTCTCACTTCCCTGCTTTATAGTCTCTTTCTCTCTCTTCCACTCTCTCTTGCTTGCACCCCTGTCATCCCCCTCTTGTAATACAGCTTTAATGAAACAATAAATATTTTTCATTTGAAATAAAGACTGAACATAAGGGACTAGGTTATCATGTAATAAGGAAAAGAAATGCTCAACGATAACCATCGACAAGAACACCATAACTAAAAAAAATGACCCGTAATCTTTTGTTTGTTGTTTGTTGTTGTTGAAACCTAATACTTCTCTGATTCTAGCTTGGCTATTGCTAGCTCGAGTTTTTTTGTTCTTCAGAGCCAGGAGGGTCTGTATAGCATTGTTTTTTGTATTCTCACTGCGTTTAGCCACTCGCCGACAAATCTTCAGAGCACTGGCCTAGCGATGACAGGCTTGCCACTGACGCGCCTCTCTCTTTCTTGCCTGTTGCAGTGGATGACCTGAGTGGCATAGAGTTGTCCACTCACGATGACTACGCTGCCGTCACCATGGTTGAACTGGCATTTACAAGCAGCATCTCGCAACAATCACGCATGTGAAAAATGTTCAGTTTACGCAATCGGGTAATATTGGAAAAAATCTTCTTTTGCTCAGGAAAAGGTTTCATGGCTTTTCACTGTCCCTGTGCGCTTTTAGGATACTCAGGAAGTGTCTGGTTTGGCATCTTTCAGACGAGTTAAGCAGCAATTAGCTTCTCTTCCCCTGTGAGAATGTAAAAATGAAATTACATTATTTGTTATAAAATTATTAGTTTTAAAATAGACCACTGAAATATAATGATTCTCTTATATTATAATGGATCACATCGGAAACTAATGGTTTTTTGCTGACTTTACCTGGAATATTGCAGGGAATGTGTGCTCAGTAGTGGAAAAGTGCTGCGTCCCGAGTCACTGCGAACAGTGAGAGCAGCCTGCTGTTGAAGACTTCTGATAATACATTGATATGCCTAAGACAAGCGTGAAATGAAGAAAGCATGTAGGCTACTACTGAAAACAGAAAGAAATCAAGAAAGAAGAAAGATCGAGAGAGACCCGAAAGAGATAAGAGAGAAAAACATGACATGTGAGGGGGGGGGGGTGGAGTGATTCGCGAGTGGGCGTGCAGAATCATGGACGTTTGTTATACTAATATACATTGGTCGCATGTTGATTTACAAATTCAGTGAATGTATTCTTGCTAATAGTGCTTGTCTTTTACATTTCTTGTATGTGATAATCAGAGGTCAATTTATCATTAACCATGGAAAGGGGATCATTTTTTAGGATTTGAAGTTGAAGGTGCACCCTTTAATGCCTGTTGCAGGGCTTTAAGGTTCCACCCCAGGTGTGGCCATTAAGATGCTTGATAGATGCGTAGCAGTCAACACACCCTCTCCACGAGGTGCTGGCTTCCCAAGAGGCCAGGAGAGAATCTTCCCCGGGTACTGAGGAGATTTCAGTGCCCTGGACCAACGACTGAGATACTCCCTTCTGCGTTCTGCCGTACACCTGCTTCAATGAGAGAGATTAATGAGAGATAGGAGAGAATGTGTGTCTTATTTTTCGGTTTAATTACTGACCCCTGTGGCGCGCTTGCGTGTGTGCTCTGTGTGTTGTGTGTTTGTGTGTGTGTGTGTGTGGTTCGTGTGTGTGTGGGTGTGTGTTTGTGTGTGTGTGTGTGTGTGTGTGTGTGTGTGTGTGTGTGTGGGTGTGGTGTGTGTGTGAGAGTTTGTGGTGTTGTGTGTGTGTGTGTTGTGGGGCTGGGGGGGTATGTGCGTGTATGCATGCATGTGTGCATAGGTGTGTATGTTGCCCCCCCTCCTCACCCCCCCTTGTACTATAGTATTTTACGTCCTGTTGTTACAGTGAGTGTGTGTGTGTGTGTGTGTGTGTGTGTGTGTGTGTGTGTGGTGTGTGGGTGTGTGTGTGTGTACTGTGTGTGTGTGTGTGGTGTGTATGTGTCGCGTGCGCGCGCACGCGCTGTTTGGGCATGAGTGTGTGGTTTGTGTGTGTTGTTGTGTGTGTGTGTTGTGTGTGTGTGTGTTGTGTGTGTGGTGTGTGTGTGTGTGTGTGGTGTGTTGTGTGGTGTGTGTGTGTGTGTGCATGAGTGTGTGTGTGCCTGTGTGTGTGTGGTAGTGTGTGTGTGTGTGGACGGATTGTGCGTGTGTGTGTGTGTGGTTGTGTCGTGTGTGTGGGTGATGTGGGTGTGTGTGTGTGTGTGTGTGTGTGTGTGTGTGTGTGAATTTGGATGGTCACCGCCTTGAAGCTATCGTTTACTTTTCTGTCAAGAATTATATGAATCATATGATTTGAACCTTTGATTGTCTTCTTTTATGTTTTGATATTATACATTTAGTGATGTCATTGCATGGGCATGAAACCTTTGTTCTTACTACATGTCTGTTAGGGATTGTTATGTTTTACTGTTAAATGTTTATACAGTGTGTGTGGGTGTGTGTGGGTGTGTGTGTTGTGTGTGGGGTGTGTGTGTGTGTGTGTGTGTGTGTGTGTGATGTGTGTTTTAATCCTGAATTTACATGACTTAATCATCTTTTTCATGTTTAAATAATCATAATTTTCTGTGTTATTACTGGCATTGTGCAAAAATTTTTTGTGTGAATGTCTGTTGTATTGTTGCATTATATTAATATATATGTGTATGTGTGTGTATGTATGTATTTATGTGTAGTTTATGTGTGTGTATGTAATTTTCATGTGGTGTGTATGGTTTGTGTACGTGTGCGTATATGTGTATGTATATGTATATATGTATGCATGTATGTGTGTGTGTATATATAACAAACACAAGTCATTACTTTAACGACGAAGAATTGTTAGCCTGCAACTTGTTTACCCCCACTACTTAAGTTCAGCTTTTATATATATATATATATATATAATATATTTATAATATATTAATATGTTTTATATATATATATATATTTTTATATATTATAATATATATATATATATACATATTTATTGATCAGTATATTTAAAATGCCTAAACAATTTTTTATGTGCTCAACCCCTTGGGAGAAACAATAGTTAAAACAAGGGTTAAAAGAGAGAATCTTAAATAACTATCTACAAATTTGTTTCAGGGTGTTGCGCTGTCATCAGGATGGTTTTTGGTTTTGCCCACGCCGATGTTATATAGAGTGTGGGCTCCCGTTTGCGTTTTTGTTTGCACGTGCGGGTTGGACTGCACGTGTTTTTGGGGGGCTTTCAGGTTTTTGTTTTGGTGTGTTCAATAACAACGATTTCCACATTATGCCTGCTGTTGTTTACTATTTCTGTTTTGGTGTTTTAAAGTTGCTAAGTGTGGTTTGCTAGTATTAACACAGTTTCAGTTAAACTGGGTTGCACCTTTTGAGAACATTGCTGTATGGTGATGACTCTTTTTTGATTTTTCCTGGAATATATTGTAGCTTGTTTTTGCGTTTTATGTTCCAGATTTGCCTCAGTCTGTTTGTCGTTTTTATATTTTTCTTTATTAAATGACTGTTTGTGGTTTCATATCTGGTTTTGAAGTGGTTTTCAGATGATCCCATGTATGTTTCTTTTTCATTTTCTGATGTCACAGTAAGCCTGGTTATTACAATGTTGTTGTGAAGACATTTATTGTTTAGTGGCACTGTTCCTTTCTGGTGCTATTGTACAAGGTTTCGTTTCTTCACCCTTCTTTGCTGTGTTGATTTTCATTTTGTGGATGCGTCAATTAGGTTTTTGAGGTGGGGCATACATGAGTTCGATAGTTTGACCAGTGTTTTTGTTAAATATTTTGGACAGTTTGTGTTCTTTTGGAAATGAAGTTGTTTAAGGATTTTGAAGGATTCCTTTCCCTATGTTTGTTTTGAGTTTCCCCGTCGTTATGGGGGGGTATTACCATATGATCTTTTCTTTTTCCTATTTTTCTTGCTTTATTTGTGTTGTTGTCTGGGTTGTATTGTCTAATATGTAATTGTATTCACTTGTTGGTAGTTGCCTCCTGGTATTCTACTGCTGCATTGTTGAAACACTCTCGCAATGCATGACAGGGTTTGATAGTCTATTGTTTATACATTCGGGTATGGTCTTTAATATTGATAGTGGATGTTACTTTTGGTGTTGTGTAATAAAGATGTGTATACATTGGGTTTCTTGTATGGTTTTTTATATTTTGTGATTTGTTGAGATTCCAGTGTTTATGTCTAAGTTGTTCACTTACTTTTTGTTTGCTTCATTGGTAATCTTTTAAGTTGTGGTTTTTTGGATGATTTGGCCCATAGTTCTTTTCTTCTTGTTGTCGATGGTTCTTGCTTTGATGGTTAGGGCTGCAAGGCCATCGTCTCTGTATAGTCGACTGTTTCCGGAGTTTTTTCTTGATGTTTGGGACAGATTGTTAGTACGACCATTTAACTTTTCTGCACCATCATATGATCCCATGGTTACGTGAATGTAGGGGTTCTGTTGGTTTTCCCTGATCCAGGTTTATTTTTGCTGTTTGTTAGTAGAGTAATGTTTTCTAGGGTGTGGAGATATGATGTCCATTTCTGACCCTGTTATGGCCCCCCCCCCCCCCCGCCTCTCTGTGTGGTTGACTGGCAAACTTCAGGGGTCTTGGTGAGTAGTCCTCCATCTATAGATGGGTTTAAAAAGTCTACCTATGTCTAATGTGGAGAATAATGTATTACTTTGTTTATTGCTGTTTTTTGAACCATTGGATATATTGTTTGTGTTCTTCTGAGGTTTGTATTCAGGTTTGATTTTCCGTTGCTAATTATTTATGTTTTTCCAGAATTTTCTTGCTTATTTTGCCTATTTACTGATTTGGATGGGATTATTGTCTACATGTTGGAATGTTTATGAAAATTGGGCCTTGTGGTCTTTGGGAGTGTTATGAAAGCTTCTTTTGTTGCTGTAGCTCTCTATTCCTGTCACTTTGGTCTATGCACGCCTACTGCTTGTGTCTTTTTCTTTTGTCGGATACTTTCTTGTATATTTTGTCGGCTTTTTTGTAGTTTTTCTGGAGGATGTTATTGTCAAGAAGTTGAGAGTATTCTTTTGGTTCCAATTATTGTAGTAATTGCTAGTTTTATCAGCCGTCACAAATATTTTTTTGTCATTTTGTACTTGTTTTATTTGTTTTTTGAGTGTTGTTTGGAGGACGTTGTTAGATTTTATTGAATTCATATTGTTATCATTCTTTTCATTTGATCTTCAAAGGTTTCATTTCGTCTATGGTCTGGTGGTGATCGCCATGATTTGAATATCGTTAGGTGTTTTTTGTCCTTTTTGTTTTGCCATTTGGGTTCAGAAAAAGGAATGCCTTTCCATCTCATGTTAGTGTACAAACTTTAGTCTGTTTGTTCTATTATTTTTTTTATATATGATTGCGGATGTGAAAATGGATATTTTTTGTTTAGCTTGCTGCCTAAAATGGTTTACGCCATTTTAAAAAATCCGGCACAAACGGGTAGCCACTAGCTATATAACATCGGCGGTGGGCAAACCGCAAAAACATCCTGAGATGACAGTGCAACACGTTGAAACAATTTTGTATGTTAGTTTTAAGATTACTGTTTTTTTAACTTGTATTTTTTGTATTATATATTTATATATTTATAGTATATTATATAATATATTTTTATATATATTTAGATATATATATAGATATATATTAATTTAGTTAAAGAAGTTTATATTATATATATATATGTGGTGTGTGTGTGTGTGTGTGTGCATGTGTGTGTGTGTGTGTGTGTGTGTGTGTGTGTTGTGGTGTGTGTGTGTATGTGAGGTTTATATATAAGAAAAAAACTCAGGTGCAAACAAGTCGAGACTGTTACAGGACGATGGCCTTGACTGCACTAATACAAACAAACCACAGTGACCATAATAACAAGAAGAAAGAACTATGCAAATAATCTTCAAATTCCACAACTTAAAGATCTACCATTGATAGAAACATATAGGTAGTGTAGCTTCTTGACATAACACTGGATCTCAACAACATATTTATTTTTTAAATAAATAGACCTCCCCCATTTTTTTTTTACCAAATAAAAAAAAAAGAAAACCCAACGATACACCTCTTTAATGTACACACCAAAAGTAACATCCTCCATCTGTATTAAAGACACATACCCCATGGCATAAACATGGAGGACTATAAAATCCTGTATGGAATGACGAGAGTGTTTCAACCAATGCAACAGGGAATACCAGGAGGCACTACAACAAGTGGATACAATTACAAACTACAATACAACCCCGGACTAACAACACAAATAAAAGTAAGAAAATAGGAAAAGTTAAATCATAGGGTATAACCCCCCATACGACGGGAAGCTCAAAACAAACATAGGGAAAGGAATTCTTCAAAAATCCTAGCAACTTCATTCCTAAAGAGCACCAAACTGTCCAAAATATTTAACAAAAACACTTGTCAAACTATCGTACTCATGTATGCCCAACCTCAAAAAACCTGATTGACGCATCCAACAAATGAAAATCAACACAGCAAAAGAAGGTGAGAAGGAAATCTGCAATTGCACGAGAAAAGGAGCCAGTTGCCACTAAACAATTAAATGTCTCCACAACTACATTGTATAAGAGGCTACTGTAACATCAGAAAATGAAAATGAAACATACATAGGGATCCTCTGAAAACCACTCAAAATGACCGATAATGCAAACACAAACAGTCATTCATATAGAAAAATCATAAAAAAACCAAACAAGAACTGAGCAAATATATTGGAAACTTAAAGTCGCAAAAACCAAGCTACAATATATCCTGGAATTCATAAAAAGAGCATCACCATACAGCATTGTTTCAAAAGTGCAACCTATGTTTAACTGAAAAAATGGTTAATACTATGCAAAACCACATTAGCAACTTTAAACACCAAACAGAAATAGTATACAAACCTGCAGGCATAAATGGAATTCGTTGTTAGTCAACACATCACAAACAAAAAACTGAAAGCCCAAAAAAAACGTTGAAGCCAACCCGCACGTGCAAACAACCGCAAACGTAGAGCACACACGCTATATTACATCAGCGGTGGCAACAAAAACCTCTGACGACAGCGCCAACGCCGCTAGAAACAAATTTGTGCCCCCCCCCTTTATCGAGTTTTAACCTTGAGTTTTAACCTTCCTTTTTAACATCATTGACAGAATATTTATGACTATTTATTTTTTATATATTAATATATATTTTATATATATATATATTTATTGTTGTGGTGGGTGTGTGTGTGTGTGTGTGTGTGTGTGTGTGTGTGTGTTGTGTGTGTGTGTGTGTGTGTGTGTGTGTGTGTGAAGGAACCCCCCGTACACCCTCCAAGCCATTTTTACTACAAATATCTTTATTTTGATTGTAGTATTTTTATCTGTTTAGAACAATATACGTTTGTGATTATAATTTATTGGCATTGAAATGTGATGTGGTCTTTTATTACATACTTGGTTTAATAGAGAATGATATGTTTTTATAGTTAAAATGCTTCAATACAAGTCTATTTTTTCAATTTTCACAGCGTTTGAATTATCTCCCTGCGGTCTCTCTCTCTCTCTCTATCTCTACTCTCTCCCCGCTCTCTCTCTCTCGGCTCTCTCTCATCTCTCTCTCTCCTTCTATCTCTCTGTCTCTCTCTCTCTCTTTCTCTCACTCCTCAAATGTCTTACTTAGCTGTTAATCGTTTATTTCCTGATGTGTATTTAAACTCTGCTGGTTACTTTTAGTTTAGTAATTACTACGTTTTGCAATATTATCTGAATCTCTTGAATGGTGTATTGTGTTTGTTTTCTTTCTTTTTTATACTTAACTTTGTGCTTTCTTTGAGCGTCTCTGTTTTTCTGTTGCAGTGGTTATTGGAAGTGTTTTTTATAATATTGCATATGTGATGTTGGTTGTGGTGGGATGTGTGGCAACTCTGTGTGTGTGTGTGTGTGTGGTTGTGGTGCGTGTGTGTGGGTGTGTGTGTGTGTGTGTGTTGTGTGTGTGTGTGTGTGTGTCTCGTGGGTGTGTGTTTGTACTGTTTTGGTGGGGTTGGGTGCGTGTCGATTCTGTTTTGGTGTGGTGTGTGTGTGTGTATTGGGGGGTGGGGCGTGGGGGATGAGGGTGGTAGGAAGGTGTGCGGTGACTTGTGTTTTATTTATTATTTATATATTGATATAGTTATTATAGTATATATATATTTTATATATATTATATATATATATTTATATGTTTATTATATTTGTGTGTGTGTGTGTGTGTGTGTGTGTGGGTGTGTGGGTGTGTGTGTGGTGTGTGTGTGGGTGTGTGTGTGTGTGTGCGGCCCCGAGGGACACAAGATGGATAAAGGATTTGACAAGGAATGACTCGAGCACAGTGCAAAGAGTGGATTATTTTTAATGATATACTTGTTGAGAAATTGTTTTGTAATATGCGAATTTTTGATAATGGCACCACAAACTAATTTATTGTTTTTTTGTGGACAAATAAAATATTGTGTATCGTGTATCGTGTATCGTTATGACACATCTTCTTAATTCAGGCTGTTCAATGTGGATATGCGTTTTTCTTTGACTCACCACGGTGCTTGTGACTACAGAGTTTGGGCAAGGTGGCTGGCTGACGAACCAGGGAGCTCTTCAGAGGCTCGCCAGGATTAGCAGCAGGTTCTCTGTTGTTGAATGTATCGTGTCATCCACTGCATTAGATTTTCAGACAATGTGTTAATACTATTATGTGTTTCTTTGGCCCACATTTGCTAGTTCTTTTTCAGGACACAAGTCTACACCACGCTTCTCCATTATACTCATGCTCGACACTCATGTCTTTGTCAAACACACAATAGTTGCCTTCGTGACATTAAATCAACCTGAACTTCCAAAGGTTAAATTGATAATGCATTTTAAATACATGTATAATGATTTTCATATTAATATATATTTTGAAATGAATGTATGTTTCTATGTTTGAGTGCAATATCGCGTGAGTGTAGGTCTGAGATATTGTTGAAGAGTGGTGATGGGGGGATGTGGGAGGGTTGAAGAAAACTTTACAACGGAATAATAGATAAAATTTGGAATTTCCTGCAATCCCACTGATGAGTCTAGAATTTCTTCCAATGATTGTTCGTTAGATATCATATTCTGCAATGGGGACTGGAGGTGGAATGGGTCCTCAGCAGTTTGGGTTGGTCTCTCTGGCGGTTCAACACAGCCCCCTTCAGCTCTTTACACTTGTCCTTGCATTCTTGTGTTCGTGCGCTTTGTCAATTCATACCACACATTCACGCTATCCACAGAATTCTCTCCCATATTTCGTTTTTTTTTTCTTTTCTGAGGTCACAGCCTGGTTGTGGCCTGCCTGAATAAAATCGTATTGTTCCAGACTTACTTCTTTAAAGTATTTGCACTTCATTTTCAGTGACGATTGCCGTTCCTTAATCTTTTTTTCTGGTTTCTCCGGCAAGACCGATTTCTGTACTCACATAAGGAACAGAATGTAGACTGCGTCGCGGCAAAGAAAAGAAAAACGGCTTCTTTCCGGTGAATGGATTGTAAACACGGGAAGTAGGTCGAGAGTTCGAATAATATTCCCATATTCCAGATTCGGTATTCGCCAGAAAGGCTATTACAACTCAGTATCGGCCATGACATTGGAAATCGGGTTAACCAGTATTCAGGAATTTACCTGAATAGGCTTGTCGGGAATTGCAGCAATTCGAAATAGGCTTTTCTGAATTAAATGCATTACGGGGCCTGGTGTTATAATTGTCATTTTCAATATCCTCATTGCTTTGACAAGCTAATTATGTTGCAGTCAAAATCATTTTGCTATATGTAAATTGATGTTTCTGGGGGGAGGGGAAAAAAATCGTCTGGTTTTTTTTTTCCACTTGTTAACGAATGCCTGGAAAAGTCAAGTTTATTTCAGAATCAGCTCATTGGTTACTTGTGAAACACTCATTTTCCTTTTATCCTAGTAGCTCAGGTAAATGATGCACATGCCAATAGTGAACAGTGAATCTCAATCAATAGACATATACACTAATCGTATGCTTTTGTAATATGCGTTATTAAACAAGCCGATGCTGCGATATAATAAAACTGGATTTAAAAATAGAAGAATAAATCAAACAAAATAATTGTTTCGAGGCCGAATGCTTCTCAGGGTGTACACTCTGGGCACACCTCCCGGTATTATATAGTGGGGTGTGTGGTTGCGCGTGAGCTCTGCGTGTTGTGGAGGTGGCCTGTAGATTTTATCTTTTATGGGGCGCCGTTCAGGGGGGACGTGTCAAGGATGGTGCATTACAAAGGATTTCCATTTATGCCTGCAATTGTTTATTATTTTACTTTAGAAGTTTCAGGGGATGCTAGATGGGGTTTACATAATTATCAGCCACTTTTCTGTAGTCCCCCCCCCCCCCCCCCCCCCCCACTACATTTAAGTTGCATTTTTTTAGAAAATGTTTGTTGTCATGGTGCTGCTCTTTTTATAATTTCCTATGATATGTTGTAACCTATTTTCTTGATCTTTAAGCTTTCCAAATTATTTACTTAATTCTGATTTGGTTTTGTAATTTTTTCAATTTTGGGGACTGTTTTATGGTTTGCAATATCTGGTTTTAAAATGTTGCCGTGATCCCTATGGGTGTATTTTCTATTTTAATATTCCTGTTTTAAACTGGTATTTGTCGCTCCCTACTTGGTTGAGCTACTTTTAGTATTATGAGTGGCTTTTTTGCTCTAATCATATATATTATATATATATATATATATTTAATATATATTATATATATATATATTTATTTTATTTTAGTATATATATATATATATATTATAATATAATGATGAACAATTAGTAGTGGGGGGGAAATCAGGTGCAGTTAAACGCTTTCTTCAATCATTTTTAGTAATGACTTTGTTCAAAAATTGTCAAATCTAAAATAATTGAAGATGAAGAAAATGTATGTTATAAATATGAAAAACAACAAACTGAAAAAAAAAAAAACCCAACTTCACTAGCTGCATGAGGGAACTTCGCCTAATCCGTCTCGATGGCTGATCTATATGTATCGCCCTGCTCTTAGGCGTTTCGTCCGCGGGATCGGATCTTTCAGGGTGAGACGGCTGTTGTTCTGTTGCTCTTGGCGTCAAATAGAGGGTCACACCAAAAAATCCATATTCTGTGGTGTCTCACACCAAGGGTTCAAAAAAGAATCCAACCTGCACACACCACACACCTCCCCAAGCAGATGCGAAAGGTAGATAAGTTAAAACAAACGAAAGTGGGGAGAGGATAATTAGTTGCTAAATACACCAAATGCATTTTGCAAAAGAGTATAATTGGTAGGGACTTTCTTTGTGCTATTGCTTGATGTTCCATTTAAGGATGCAAGGGAGGAAGACCAAATAGATATGGAACAGTCTGTAGTGGTCGGCTCTGCTGTCAAGGTAACCCTAAGCATTCGCAGTGGCTAAGAATTGGGCACAACATCCTTTACTGTGGATCTCATAAGATGATGGAAAGCCCACTGATTGACGAAACAATACAAGGCTGAAACATTTAAGTAGTGGGGGAAAACAAGTGCAGGTAAACAATTCTTCCTTCATTTATAGGTATGACTTGGCATAGATTTGTATGTAAAAGAAAAAAAAATTGAAGATGAAGAATGAATATATTCTATTTACTTGCTTGAAGGGGGCTTCTCTTTGAGTACTCTTGCTGCACGCTTCATGAGTTTCTTTCTAATGATGCATGGGTAAACCATGCTTCCGCGGGTATAGGGTCGGATTGACGTCCGGGAAAGACCGGAAGAGGACACTGGGAATGACCAGAACCATGGCTCTGGTGGGCTGGCTACCCACTTTGGGGCCTTAAACATGTGGCTATAATTACTAAAAAGGAAAAGATTGCTCCCAGGATTCTCCGAAAAGGGGGAGAGAATGATGAATCATTGGTGCTCAACCAAATCTCGACTGCAAATCCCAACGGACTTTGACATGGACAAAGGCGAATATCCATGTGTTGTGGAAAGCGTTTTCGCTACCACCCGTGGCAATAAGATCACATAACAAAGATGGGATGGGTGAAGATCATCTGAATGAGCAGCAGCGCACTGCTACATGTAGATTAAGACGTCGGAAGACCAAGGCCAGGATTTAAACCACAGTCCCAAGGACTATCCACGCTGTTGGTTCGGATGAGGGATTTTGCTACAGGCCCTCCCCCCCGATGCGGCGCCTGAAACTCAACTGCCACGAGCAAACGAAACTGAAGATTGGGAGAAACTGGATGCAAAAAATCGTCAAAGACTCGATGCACTGATAGGGAAAAGGCACCATGGTAACACAAAACTAGCCACATATTGGGGACATTGTGTATGCCACACTGTAGCTGACGCCTATGGGTAAAACTACCAAGAGAAAACACCTCCAAAGAAATCCAGGACGCCTAAGAAAAGTTAATGGACCAGGATAAGAGTCAAAAGAAACAACATCATGCAAGCATTGAAGACCGACTGCCAGCTGGAAAAAACAAGGCTGTGGAAAAACTAGTGGAAGACTGTAAGAAAAAAACACAGAGCCCTCAGCAAAGCGGAATCTGCGAGGAAGAGAGAAGAGGCAAATAAGAAAGTAGACACAAGAGCGCTTCTTCAGAGACCCCTTCCAGTTTGCCAGAACACTGTTTGAGCAGCCAAAATCTGGACCCTAAGTGTGGACAAGGAGTTCTTGAGCCGCATCTGAGGAGAACAACTCCGACATCACTGAGCAAGCACCACTCGACATTCAAGTCTGGATTGTGGCCAACTATCCCCTGAGGAACAGTTCAATGGCAAGCCTCCTACGTTGCGGAAATTCAAGAGGTGAGTCGACAAAGCCTGAGCCACATCATCAACAGGGCCAAACGAATACCTTACCTGCTTTACCAAGAAAATGTCCCAAGTGCTGGAGTGGCTCCACAGCTGATGCGATCGGTCTTTCTCGGAGAAACCAGACGATCAGCGGCAGTGGTTTTGACGGCAGATGGTGTGTACATCCCCAAGAGCAAAACTCAGTGACAACAGGCCAGTTCAGGCCAATAATCACTTCTGAACGCGAAGGAAAATCTTTTTCTCTGTCATGGCAGCAAGGACTGGACAAGTACCTGTGGTAACAAGTACTTGGATGTGTCAGTTCCAAGAAAGGTGGGCATCCCAGCGTGGTGGCTGTTGTAGAACACGCCACAATGATATGGGCGCAATCCAAAAAGCAAAAACGAAAAGAGGAGACCTGGGAAGAGTTAGTGTGGCTTGATCTGGCAAACGCCATATGATCTGTGCCCCATGAGATGATACTGTTGGATCTGAGATGTACATGTGCCAATAGATCATCCGCGACATGCTCAAGAGTACTTCAATGCTTCTCAATGCGGTTCTCTACAAGGAGTACACAACTGATTGGATCAACTTGGAAGTGGGCATTGCAATGGGCTGTGCAATTTCCCCGATACTGTTCGTTCTGGCCAATGGAATCATCTTGAAAAGCAGCAACAAAACAACGCGAGAACAACAGAACCTGGCGATGGTACAAGATGCCTCCTCTCAAGGCCTTCTTGGATGACACTACAGTGATTTTCATCCAAGAGTGACGAGACACGTCATGTGCTGGAGGGCTGGACGGACCATTAGTTGCCTCATCCTTGAATGAAGTTCAAGCAAAGAAATCACGGTGTCTCTCATTGAGGAAAGGAAAAAAAAAAGTGGCTGAAATCTGTGGTTCTTCAGTGTTGCCAACCAGGCCATTCCAAACAGTCACAGAAGAGCAAGTAAGAGCCTTGGCAGATGGTATGATGATACGCTGGAAAGTCACACAAAGAGCAAAGAGACCAAGCAGATGGCGGAAGAAGGTTGGAGTCCATGACCTGTGTGGGCTCCCTGGCAAATACACGCCGGGTCTGGTGTCTGCAGTTCATGCTGATACCAATAGCTCCTATGGCCTCTGATGATAAACGACATCTGCAACCAGCACAGTGGAGGCAATGGTAGCAAAATCAACAAAGTTCACCAAGGAAATGGCTTGGTGTCCCACCCTGTCTGACTGACTTCGCGCTGTTCTGTCGCCAAGCAAAGCTCAAAACTACCACTGAAATCCATCCTGGAGGAATACAAAAGCAGGGAAGATCTGACTTAAAGCATGCTGGAGGACCTCAGGAGACAAGGTGGTAGAAGCCAATCAAGCGCCCGAGCGCTGAAGACAGGCAGAAAATGGAAAGTTCAGAGGCGATGGATCTGCAATAAGAAAAGTCTCAAGATCAGAGGAAATAACAGAGACACACACAGACCAACAGACAAGGACTGGGGAGTGACCAAAACTGAATGGTGGTCCAAAAAAGGCCCTAAGGAAAAGCCAGAAAAGGACATGCTGATTTCAAGGTGATGAGAAAAGAAGAAGACCAAAATAGACTCCAAAAAGCTGCAGCCGAGCCTGCAAGGGCAATGGATACGTGGGAGAATGCACATCCAAAGACGTCTAACTTGGAATGACATGTGGCACATGGCCCCTCTCAGGATCAGCGTCATTCTCTGATCTGCATATGACCTTCTGCCTCAAATGCAACGGGTGAAGTGGGGGAAAAAAGGGGGGGAAACCGATCCTGCATGCCCCCTTTGCAATGAAAAACAAAAAATGGGGAGCATGTTCTAAGCTCATGTAAAGTAGCCCTTGGCTCAAGGAAGGTACACATGGAGGCAACACCAAGGCTCAAAGAAATTGTACAAGTAGTTGCGGCTCAGTACCAACACCACAAAAGGGAGACGAGAATGGGACCTCCAAATAGCACCCGCAACATCTTAACGGCAAGGAAGGCAGCAAATCATGGCCAAGAACAACAGTGCCACTCGAAACTTGCAGGCAGGGGTGGGAGTCTGTCTGGATGGGGCAGATGACTGGGAGTGGCCACGCAGACCTCCCAGTATGGGTAGAGTCACCCAGTGATCATCAGCAAGAGTGTGGTATGAGGACCAGGACTAGCAGTCCACTCTAAGTCAACCAAGCAGTGATCTTGTTCGAGCTCATCGGTGCCATATGAGAACAGAATGGAGGCTGCTCAAATCACAAGACTGAAAAAGTATGATGATCTGGCAATACAGCCTGAGGAGAGAAGGCTACAGGGTTCAAAGTCCTCACTGCAGAATTTGGAGCTAGGGGATTTTGTAGGAACGTCGCATACAGCATCATGAAACAGCTCTCAGTTGCAGGGAAGGAATAAACCAGGACCTGAAAAAGCATTGCAGGGGAAAAGCGGCCTGAGGGTGTCCAAGCTGGATCTGGTCAAGGCAGAGGAACAAAAGTGAACTTTCATTGCTTAATTTTCCCTACAAATACCAGGTGTCCCTGTGGCTCAAGTGGTTTAAAGCGCGAGTCATTTAAGTAGAACAATGAGCATGTCCTGAGGGTCATGGGAGTTCGTACCCCAGCCATGGCTCGTCCCAAGATGGGGAAAAATAAGGGGGACAGAAGGGGACATCCGGAGTCATGAACGGGTGTGGCCCTTCCCCCCTAGGTGTCTGGTGATATAAGGGCCGAAAACATTGCTTGAAGGGGCTTCTTTCTGAGGACTCTCTGCAGCCACGGCTCTCCATGATGTTTCTTTCTAATATATATAGTATATATATATATATATATATATATATATATTAATATATATATATATGTGTGTTGTGTTAGAATGGTTTTTTTAAATTAGAATCTAAGACAAATTGTTTTCGAGCGCGTTGGCTGTCATCATCTGGGACTTTTAAATTGATTTTTTGTGTGAGGGAAATTTATTAATCAATCAACTAATGTCGTATTGGGAATAAGTATACAATTAAGAAATGAATCACCAACTTATCAAAAAGCTTTCTTTCCAAGACTATCATCAACAGAGAAGAATCAGGTATGCCATCTATGCAGTGATCTTCTACATCTTGACGGTTTCTTTAAAAAAATAAATTTACAGATAAACGGATGCTGAAGATGACAAAACTTCTTCTGAATGTGGAGGAAGGCGGATCCTTCCAGAAAAGTGGAACATTAACCCTCAGAGGCCTTCATTGCCGTAGAAAAAATGGGTTTTGTACATTGCGTTCCTTTTCAAAGGAAGTGCTCTTACTCTCTACCATTCTCTGGCCGCTAAAGAATCTCTCACTGGGAGGATTTAAAGTCAGATCTTTTGAAAAGGTTCCGGTGTACTGCTGAAGAATTCCGAGAAAAATTCAGATCCGTGCGTCAGGTAATTCTCTGTACAAAGCGCTGAAGAAATGTGTTGTCTTGTTGATCAGTACAAAACCGCACACCCGGAAAAGTAGTGTGGCAAAAAAAAAAAGGAACGAACCAGTTCTAGGGCAAGTGTGTCAGCCGACTATACCCAGTAACGTGGCTTTAATTAAATCCGAAATGTTAAACTTCTCGTGGCCTGTCATCTTTCAATCGTGGCTCATCAAGCTCAGGTTACTCATGTCAACAGCATAGATCGCCTTCTATCTTCAGGCAACAAGGGTAAAAGCAGAGAGTTGCTTCGTCTTTTCAGTGTTTGCTTACATCGTCCTGATCGTGGTTTTGGTTGTGGTCGTGGCTATGGTTTCTGTCAAAGGTCTGAGAATGTCAAGAATGATTTTCATTTCATTGTATGGTCCACCCATGTTATCACGGATAGTCTCTTTATAGAGCCTTGTTCTGTCGATGGATTTCAGGCTACTCTCCTCAGGGATACAGGTTGTACTACTGCTGGAGTACGTATGTCTTTTGTTTGTAAAGACCACTTCACTGGTTAGATCCAAAATTGTCGTTCTTTTGGCGGTCAGACCAAAGTCTTTTCCCTCACCTTGCTGAAGGTTTCTGCTCCCGACATTCTGGGCCAGGTTAGGCCCTGTGTCGTTGATGATCATGTCACTGACGTCAGTCTTGGTTACTTGCCCTGTGTCATTGATGATCATGTCGCTGACTTCAGTCTTAATCACTTGCCTTGTGTCATTGATGATCATGTCACTGACGTCAGTCTTGGTTACTTGCCCTGTGTCATTGATGATCATGTCACTGACTTCAGTCTTGGTTACTTGCCTTGTGTCATTGATGATCATGAAGAATGACCAAGACTTCATTCTTGGTAACTTGCCTTGTGTCATTGACGATCATGTCACTGATTTTAGTCTTGGTCACTCGCCTAGTGTCATTGATGATCATGTCACTGACTTCAGTATTGGTCACTTGCCTAGTGTCATTGATGATCATGTCACTGACTTCAGTCTTGGTCACTTGCCTTGCGTCATTGACGAGAATGTCACTGACTTCAGTCTTGGTCACTTGCCTAGTGTCATTGATGATCATGTCACTGACTTCAGTCTTGGTCATTTGTTCTGTGTCATTAATGATCATGCCACTGACTTCAGTCTTGGTCACTTGCCTAATGTCATTGATGATCGTGTCACTGACTTCAGTCTTGGTCACTTGCCTAGTGCCATTGATGATCATGTCACTGACTTCAGTCTTGTTACTTGCCTAGTGTCATTGATGATCATGTCATTGACTTCAGTCTTCGTCACTTGCCTTGCGTCATTGATGATCATGTCACTGACTTCAGTCTTGGTCACTTGCCTAGCGTCATTGATGATCATGTTACTGACTTCAGTCTTGGTCACTTGCCTTGTGTCATTGATGATCATGTCACTGACTTCAGTCTTGGTCACTTGCCTTGTGTCATTGATGATCATGTCACTGACTTCAGTCTGGTCACTTGCCTAGTGTCATTGATGATCATGTCACTGACTTCAGTCTTGGTCACTTGCCGTGTGTCATTGACGATCATGTCACTGACTTCAGTCTTGGTCACTTGCCTAGTGTCATTGATGATTATGTCACTGACTTCAGTCTTGGTCACTTGCCTAGTGTCATTGATGATCATGTCACTGACTTCAGTCTTGGTCACTTGCCTAGCGTCATTGATGATCATGTCAATGACTTCAGTCTTGGTCACTTGCCTTGTGTCATTGATGATCATGTCACTGACTTCAGTCTTGGTCACTTGCCTTGTGTCATTGATGATCATGTCACTGACTTCAGTCTTGGTTACTTGCCTAGTGTCATTGATGATCATGTCACTGACTTCAGTCTTGGTCACTTGCCTAGTGTCATTGATGATCATGTCACTGACTTCACTCTTGGTCACTTGCCTAGTGTCATTGACGATCATGTCACTGACTTCAGTCTTGGTCACTTGCCTAGTGTCATTGATGATTATGTCGCTGACTTCAGTCTTGGTCACTTGCCTAGTGTCATTGATGATCATGTCACTGACTTCAGACTTGGTCATTTGTCCTGTGTCATTGATGATCATTGCCACTGACTTCAGTCTTGGGTCATTGTGTCCTGTGTCATTGATGATCATGCCACTGACTTCAGTCTTGGTCACTTGGCTTGTGTCATTGATGATCATGTCACTGACTTCAGTCTTGGTCACTTGCCTTGTGTCATTGATGATTAGTCACTGACTCCAGTCTTGGTTACTTGCCTAGTGTCATTGATGATCATGTCACTGACTTCAGTCTTGGTTACTTGCCTAGTGCATTGATGATCATGTCACTGACTTCAGTCTTGGTTACTTGCCTAGTGTCATTGATGATCATGTCACTGACTTCAGTCTTGGTTACTTGCCTAGTGTCATTGATGATCATGTCACTGACTTCAGTCTTGGTTACTTGCCTAGTGTCATTGATGATCATGTCACTGACTTCAGTCTTGGTTACTTGCCTAGTGTCATTGATGATTAGTCACTGACTTCAGTCTTGGTTACTTGCCTAGTGTCATTGATGATCATGTCACTGACTTCAGTCTTGGTCACTTGCCTAGTGTCATTGATGATTATGTCACTGACTTCAGTCTTGGTCACTTGCCTAGTGTCATTGATGATCATGTCACTGACTTCAGTCTTGGTCACATGTCTAGTGTAGGTTCTTATTCAGGAACAGTGGCTCTTTGTCCCTTGTGCTGTCGGCACTCGCCAACAGTCTAAGTTGGACAAACACCCCACCCCCCATCAAACCCTACCTGTTCGAGACTTGACTTTATTGGACGTTACCCCCAGAGACGTTACCCCAAAAGACCTTGCTGCTATGCACAAACGTGAAGATCTTTGACACACTTGTTTGCTGCAGCTGTTAGTGACTTACCTTCCACCCCGTCACCTCTCCCACTTACGTCATCTACAACGGCATTATTGTTCGTCTTTTACTCAAAAATGGTGACGTTGTGTAACAAGCTGTTATTCCAAAGGATTTGCGGGACATTCTTCTTTATAACGCGCATGATTCGATTGTCGCTGGTCATTGTGGTGTCAAACCTACATTTCAACTCTTCTGTGTCTCATTTTTCTATGGCCTTCCGAATATCGTTCCGTGTCACATTATTGTCAGTCTTGTGACATCTGTCAAAAGACATTCTCTCCAAATCGTGGTCCCTGCGCACCCTTGCACAGAATGCCACCATTCGAAAAAAGGTCGCTGTGAGTATCATTGTGCTTGTGGAAATTTCGTCTTCAGGCCATCGATATATCCTGACTATCGTGGACACGGCTAGTGTCGGTATTATTCAACAGCTGGACACTCACGCGTTGATGATCATCATGAAAACTTTTCAGTTGACTCACGTTCACTTAGCATTTGTGTTGGGTCTTGAAAAGTTTGCACAGTTTGTTGTTGTTGTTGTTGTTGTTGTTGTTGTTGTTGTTGTTGTTGTTGTTGTTGTTGTTGTTGTTTTCCCTTACAGGAACCTTGTTTCGCAAACAGATCAGAGGCCTTTTACAAGCATCCAAGACTGAAAACAGCCACCTGCTCGGATGGGCTTTGTCCATCGAAGGGTTCAAATTTACTGTTGAACCTATTCCAGGTGCAACAAGCCATTTGGCGATTTGCTGTCCAGTACCTTATTTTTTCCCCCATTTCGAACCCCATGCTGTTGGCTTTTCTTTGTCGTCCTGCTCTATGTCAGTTGATAAAGATGTTAGAATACTTCTTATAATATGTCATGATGTTGCATTACTATATCATTTTTTTCTGGTACTTTGTGGCTGTAAAAGTGTACTACTTGCTGAGGTATGGTTTTCTTTAATGTCATGATTGATGCTATTGGTGTTTGTCTGTGTATTGCTATGGGTATTTGGTTTGATACTGACACTCATGCCATTGCTTCACTTTTTCTATGATGAATTTGGCAGTGATGTACTGTAAGTTTATGCTTTTGTTATTATCCTTGAGCTTGTTTCTTGTCAAGGCTTGATATAAGCGCCAGTCCCCTACAGTTCTGTGTTTTAAAGAATTCCCTCTTGGGAAATCCTTCCGGGGCGGGGGGGGGGGGGGGGGGGGGGGGGGGAGTGGGGTATGTGGCCCATGAAAAAAATGTCTTTTTACAGTCTTTTCTGCTGCGTGTATTCCCTCGCCGTCACTGGGCTTTTCCCCAGGGTTGGCCAAAAGGCAGAAGGTGCAAGACAGACGCAGAGAATTAGTACTGTCCTCAACTGCCTAACCAACCAATTGGGAGTAGTCCTGTACCACCCTTGGAAGCCTGTGCTGTTTCTATATAGGGAGCAGGCACACATTGGGCATTCCCTTAGGACATTAAGGGACAGAGCTCTATTCTAGAGGATGCCATTGTATAATGGCCGCCGGATGTATGTGTGTGTGTGTGTGTGTGTGTGTGTGTGTGTGTGTGTGTGTGTGTGTGTGTGTGTGTGTGTGTGTGTGTGTGTGTGTGTGTGTGCGCGTACGAAATAAAGTGTGCATAAGCCTATTTTCTAATATACTTATTTCAAATGCAGATCGTATGATATATCGATATCGAAAAGACACAAAAGAAACAGACATAAATGAGTTGATTAGATCACAACATTTTTGGTGAGTTGACAAGCTTATATACAAAGACATGAAAACTAGCTGCCATTAGATTGAAGAAAACATTATGACTACCGTGCAAATTTACATTTCTGTCATGTGAAAAAAAAAATCAAATAGAAAAAGAAATAAGCAGCCAAGAGAGAGAGAGAGAGAGAGAGAGAGAGAGAGAGAGAGAGAGAGAGAGAGAGAGAGAGAGAGAGAGAGAGAGAGAGACTGAACACTGAACACTGAACACTTTTAATGTCATTGGCTATATAGCCTTTGTGACATGGGGGTGCAAACAAAAAGAACAAATTAAAATAAGGCAAGGTAACAAGTCCAAAACAGATATGCATGAAATTGAATGCTTGGCTTCAAGCAAAATAGACCTGCATCGAGACCATCCAAAATAACGCCATTCTAAAGAAGTAGCATGAATACAACGTAAATCTTCTTCAGGATTCGTGTTCTTTACTAATTACATCAGTTCGAGTTAGTTTTTATTTTGTTTCTGATGTTCAAAGCTTCTGCAATATACTTTGCAAGAGATTTCACAGAATCATCGTCATAGTTCAGTTTTAGCACACCAACTATGTCCTCATTTTTAGCACATTGTTTTTAAAAAATTATGCATTTTTCGCGGATACTGCTGTATTCTTTACAATGGAATAGGAAATGCTTCTCGTCTTCCTTAAAGGAACCACACAATGGACAAGGCGACTGTGTAGAGGGCTCAGTAAGAAACCATTTTTTATGGGCATTCAAACCAAGAGTTCTGGATCTAAGCCTGGCAAGGCAAATTCTGTGCCACCTGCACGTAATCAACGATACATATTTTTCTGTTTCAAATATACTTTTAAAACTAAAAAACCAACTGTACCGTTCTGTGTTTTCCATTTTGGAATGCCAGTTCTGTGTGTAAGAAGCAATTATCCTATCTTAAAATTCCAAAATAAAATCGTTTTCATATCCAACTCCCTGGCACATCCACACGATTCCAAATCCATTCGTAGTTAGAATCTTCTTGATAAAAAATACCCAATTTTCTTTCCACCGATCAAGTTCATTTAATAGCATTTGGTATGCCTGTTTACAGAGTCTTGAGTCAGGTAACCTCAATAACTTAAGCCAATATTTTATACATTTAACATACGTTCTGATATATAAAGGGTATCTGCCAGTTTCACCATACATTACTGTATTTGAGGTATGCAGTGGAAGACCCACCACAGTATTAGATACTAATATCACATCATCTGCGAATAATAGTTAAAAAAAAATTAAAAAAAAGATTCAACCGCTTGACTGCAAATGTGTGTACTTTCTCTAGATCACTGCTGTCACGAGAACCCCATATTTCAGCACCATACGTAAGAAGTGGTTCGATTTTTGCATCAAAAAGCTTCCAAAAAATACAAGAATCAATCGAATTTAGTTTCCTTAAAGCTTTTAGAATTTCTATGACTCCTGTTTTTCCTTTTCTACAATTCTCATCTACTGCGCGTTTCATATGCAACATGGTTGTAAACAGCATACCTAAATATTTATATGAGTTAGTTATTTTTACCTCTTTTGTGCCATAAAACCACTTTCATGACGTGCAAGGTGACCACCATTTCTGAATACCATTACATTTGTTTTCTCAAGATTAACAGTTAGAGACAGACGATCTGCCTCTTCTTTTAATCTATTCAGCTGATTTTGAAGACCCACCACAGTATTAGATACTAATATCACATCATCTGCGAATAACAGTTAAAAAAAAATTCAACCGCTCCTGGATCATTTGAATGCCATGCTTTCCCTTCTTTGTTATTTTAATTGCTAATTCATTAATAAAGAATGAAAACATCAGAGGACTTAATAAGCATCCTTGCTTCACTCCTTGTGGACATTCAAAAACATCCGAATAGATACACTTATCACGCACACATGCTGAAACACAATCGTAAACACCACGAAGTGCCATGTACAACTTGCCATCCACTCCACTTTTACGTAAAGAAGCCCATAACATGTTACGATTAACGGAGTCGAAGGCCTTTTTAAAGTCGACGAAAGCAATGAACACTTTTTTTTGTTTTTCAATAAGTGTGTTTGAACAATTGCAAAAAGCGTAAAAATATGGTCTATAGTACTATAGTGAGATCGGAATCCAGCTTGTTCTTCGATGATTTTTTCCTCCCTTTCTGCCCACTTTGTGAGTCTTCTGTTTAAAATATGGGTGTATATTTTACTTACAACACTTGTCAGAGCAACTCCACGCTAGTTATCTGGGTTATTTGGATCTCCCTTTTTATGAATAGGAACAATAATAGATTTGGCCCAGGCAGCAGGGAAGTTCCCATCATTAAACAGTATATTAAATAACATTACAAGGAAATCAATGACAACGTAATTTGCATGTTTCAGCATTTCACTTAAAATTCTATCTGGGCCCGCACTTTTCCTTGACTTTAGATGCTTTATACTATCAATCACTTCATTTCTACTAATAGCATCATTAAAGAAGGGTTTCTTCAAAACCTCCAGCATCTTCAAAAAGCGTGTCATTTTCATTATTAATGTCATCTGTATCTCTAAAAACTGTTGAAAAATGATCATATCATTGTTTAGTGCTTATATTTATAAATAAATGGCCTACTCACTGATCTAATTATTGACCAAACCAGACTTGAATCTTTAACCGATTTTTTTAATTTTTGCACTTTTAATTCTTCAAATTCATGTTTCTTTTTTCTCTTCATCTGCCCATATTCCCTTCTTTAATTTGCATAACGTTCTTTGTAATACTTTTTATTATCTTCCCTTCTACACCTTTGGAAACTGTTTAGAAGACCTTTGACTGTTCTTTTCTTTGTTTCACACTCATTGTCAAACCATTCATTGCATTCTTTCCTTCGATTTCCAACCATTCTCATCATACAGGTAGCAGCTCCATACATCGCACGTCAGAACATATCAACACAGACATTTACATCAAAAGACAGCATGTCCAAGGCATTTTGTAAACATTCCTTAAAGTAATCCCTATCAAGTTCATTTTTATAGCATTCCACATTCTCTTCCGACCACACAATTCGTTCTTCTCCTTTCTGACGTGGAATAATTTCCTTATTGCCCATAGTTTTCTCCATTTTAGTTCGAGCGGCAAATGCCAGGAAAATAACCTGTCACCAACACACATAGTGCATTTATCGACCAATCTGAAATAAGAAAATAATCAATCACACTACATCCTTGGTGTGACACAAAAGTAAAATCTCCTTCCCGATCTTCATTGCAAAATCCATTCAGAATAATAAGATCAAATATAATAGCAAAATACCAATAGGGATTTCCCAAAACTATTTATAGTAACATCCTTGAACACCGCAGGTTAGCACAGTCTTCCTTGCTACTTCCTCCCATCTCAGAAACAAAATCATCCATGTCCTCATCAACTGGTTGTTCACATCCTGTTCTTGCATTTAAATCTCCCCACACTATCATATACACGTCCTCCTCCTGCACAGATTGTAGAATGCTTTCTTCTAAGACTAAAATACCGTCTTTTAAATCCCTACTATTGTACAGCGGGCCCCCTTCTGGTACAACATAAGATGCAACTAGAACCACATCCTTATCTGTGTTAAAAACAGTTTTTCCACCTTCAGTACGACAGTATTTACACAGTCAACACGGATTTCTTTCACAAACTGTTTTAAACAATTCCTGACCAATACTAGAACACCCCCTGAATTTCTTCCATGTTTAGACAACTTTTGTGCAGGGCAAAGAATTTCAAATACTCTGGAAAAACGTTATCATAATCATAAAAGTAGTCAAAAAAGTTTCAGTTAAGCAAACAAAATGAAACAAATTAACATATTCATAAACATAACATCAGCTAATTTATTGTACAGATTTTCCACGTTGTAATTAAGAAATGTCCATTCTTTGGATGGTCAAGCCTGTCCTATTTATTTCTGTCTCTTAAGTTTCTGTCAGTGCCACTGCCACGGTTTGCCCAGTGAGCACGAAGTTCTGTCTGTCTGCCAGCCGACCCTCCGCGTGCACCACGTGTCCCACCTGAGTGATGACCCTCTACGTCACGGCGAGAGGAACTCCTGTCACTGCTGTCTGCACCACCCTGTCTCGCCGTAGACTTCCCCGCGACACGTAAGGGATTCCCGTTACCCGTGACGTCATCTGTGGCAGAACGCTGGCAATCCCCGCTGGTAGCTGTTGACCCGTGTCACTCTCTCCTGCTGTCAGGGACGGGTCGTCCCCCGCCGCTGTCCCCGTCACTCTGCCGCTGATCCTGGCTGGACCGGTTACCGCAGAGTGAGGAGGGGGAAGGACACCCACTCCACCACACCCCGCTCGTTCTGAGTCGATGTCTCTTTACGACGGGACTCGAGCTGTTGATTGCTTGGAGCAGACACACCCTGCTGATGGAGACATGTGGTGTTCTGACCAAGTGTCATGTCACGTTGTGGACTTGTGGCAGCACAGCTTTCATCTCCACTTCTCACCACCTCAGCATATGTCCGGGGGTCTGGGAGTTGGGGGCCAATGACAAACTGACCTTTTCTAAAGAAAGCTCTCTTTCCCTCACTTCTGGCTTTTGACACGATCTGGGCCTGCGCTGTTGTCAGGTCATTTGCGATACTAATTCCCGAGTCGAAAAGCCGTTGTCAAGTGTCTCTGTTCATATTTAAAGACATTTTTCTCTCCACCTTCTAAACTTGACGATCATCGGTCTACTTTGACCATCGCGTGCATAGCCTGTCCGTGCGCTCGCTCAATGTCCTCATCAATCCAGTATCTATGCTGATCTACACGTTCAGAGCATCGACAACTGCCGTGGCACATGTATCGAATGTTTCGTTGGGTTGTTTTCGGGGAATCCCGAAAAAGCGCAAATTGTCTCGGAGAGAGAAATTCTCTAGTTTGTCAGTGTCTATTTTTAGTTTCTCAACGTCCTCTTTCATTTCCTTTATCGTTTCTGTCAGTTTATGTGAGAGAACAGGAAACACGGATTCTAACTCACCCTAGCCCTCACCTAGGTTCGGGGCTAGGGCGACCTAGAATCCGTGTTTCCTGTTCTCTGACAAGTAAGACTTCAATAACCCAAAAAATAACGATTATCTACAAACATACATACTGTGTAGGATTATCCTTTTTCAATACTAATTTACTAAAGTTTTCAGAGAGTAACGTAGGGTAAAGTAGCCGTGGCTGAACACGCCCCATAGAGTAACGTAGGGGAAAAGCAGCCGTGGCTGAACGCGCCCCATATACAAACGGTGGTGCACTAGGCTATCCGATTACTTACTACGCGGCGTGTTGATTACAGCGTGGGTTGTCAGCAGAGAGAGGCGTTCTATTCATGCCAAAGCCCGTTAAGGTCAAGTTGTCCTCAGAGCAACGTGTGGCGAAGGATTGCTTGTGGTTTTAAATGATATTTTCATTTAGACACGGAGGAGAGACCAGTCTCGGAGCCATAGACATACGTGTTCTGCGTTTCACAAAATACGTGCGTATGCGCACACACACACACACCACACACACACACACACACACACACACACACCACACACACACACACACACACACACACAACACACACACACACACACACACACACACTATTTATTAGTTCTCTGCATGTCTTCCACTGAAACCAGTTTGACAAAGTGTTTCTTTCTGCTGTACAGTCATCTATAATAAATAGTGTCTGCATTCTAAGTCAGCAGGCTGAGCGGCCTGACAAACTGTGGGGCCAAAAAATCAATACCGCCACACCTCCTCCCTACCCCTCTTCTCCCCTCCTCTTCACCCCACTCCCTCCTGCCCAGCCTGCCCCATTACAACATATTGCATCAGCCTTCTCGAACCTTCTCTGCCACGTCAACACTACCACGTGATGGCCGTTGTCACAGCCCGGCCAATCAGTGAGGGGGTTACATTTAAGCGTAGGCTTACGGCGCTCACATGACTAGGTTAACCCACAAATTCTTCTACTGACTGCCGGACGAGCACGACGCGTTTACTGTGCTGTGGGTGTGTTATTCAAAAATGGATAACCGGTTTACCGAAGAACAAATTGTGTATCTTAAAGGTTTGTTGATTCAAGGAAATGAAAACGTTGAAGGCAATATTGTTGACAAAGATACAGCCATTTTAATACGTGTTTGACTATCGATGAGATGGTTCCTTATCTAAAAAATGGCGCTGCATTGTTGAAAGTTGGCCGAAGCAAAACAATTCATCATGCATTGATTGTTGGGCGCTGGCTTGAGACAGCTAAAGCCATGTTTAAAAACATGGCGTTCATTTTTTAAGGCGGAGGTAAACACGGCTGATTTGTATGCTAAAAAACTTATATTTGAAACATTTTTGCTGTTCCTCCCAAGTAAAAATGTTCTCAGTTTGTATCAGACTTGATTGATTGTTAACTACAGATTCAGTGTTCATGTGGCAGTTGATCTGTATTAAGATGTGTTATACTTTTCTACTTTTCTAATTCTAACCAGTTCATCTGCCTTCAAGTGTGCCCTTATGCAACTGAATGGCAATTTTCGAATGTTCTGGCAAAATTAGATAGGGATAGGCAGACCTTAGTACATCTACCAGTATGGAGAGGAGTAGTGTGTGGCCAGCACTATTTCCATATAAATGCTCCAAATATACAATGACGGATGTACTACTACTGGCGATTAGAGAAGCCATAAAAGCTCGGCTAAAGCCAGTTGCAAGCCTGGTTGAGCAAAGAGGAGCAGAGCAAACTAGGCCAAACGACCCCACTGTGATCACTTGGCCTGCAAAGCGCGGCAGTTTGCTGCCAATGACGTCAGCACGGAGCACCTGCAAAGCTCAGCGGCAAACTAGGCCAAACGACCCCCACTGTGATCACTTGGCCTAGGTTGATTGAGGTTGCGCGCGGGATACACCCTGTTTTAGTCACAAAGCAAGAAGTGGCCCTAGTAGTTCTACTTCTTGTTTGTTTGTGTGTTTTGTGTTTTGCCCCCACCCCACGCACGCACGTCCCCCCACCCCACGCATGCACACCCCCCACCCTACCCTACCCACCCCCACCCCATGCATGCACACACTTAAGTCACTTCTAAGTTCTTACTTAAGTCATCCTCAAGTCTTAATTAAGTTCTTAATTAAGTTTTTAATTAAGTTACTTCAAGTTCTTAATTAAGTTCTTAATTAAGTTCTTAATTAAGTTCTTAATTAAGTTACCTCAAGATTGTAATTAAGTCATCCTTTAAGTACAACCAAGTTCTTATTCAAGTTATCTTATAATTATCAAAAAAACAATTTATGTTTTTATCTTAAATAGTAGATGTCTAATAAAAGTACACACACGCCTCAAAAAACGCGTCATCGTTGAGGATGTCTTGCTTAACGCCCTTGGTGTAAGATCGGTCAGCATAGATCTTAATGAAGTTCTTACATCCTAAGCAACCGCATTGATTACAATTCTGGTCTATGGAAATGTCTTTTGTAGACTCCATGTCTTTATTTATTGACTTCATCATTTAAACACAATAATAATCCGCCATGATCTATTTTTATTAAAAATATTATTCCATTTGAAATGGATGAAAGGGAATTTTGTTGTTGCGGTGCTGGCGTGCTGTTGTCTTCTTCTGTATTTAGTGGTTCAGGTTGTTTTAACTTCTTTTGTTTTTGTCGCCATTGTTTATATATTTTATAACCGTAATAACTGCTCCCAGCAGCAGCAATGGCGCCAAAAATGACAACTGTTTTAAGTTCAATATTCCATGAAGACTTTGGTGCCCTTAAATTAACTTGCTCTTGTTTTGGAGCTGGCATTGGATCAACTGTTGGCGTTGGCGGTGTTATGTTTTTCATTATGAGTTATATTCTGTGATTGTAACTTTAATTTTCTTTGTCTGTTTAACTCTGCTACTCTTTTCCTGCTGCAACACGCCCAGGATGCTTTAGCTTTTCACTCGTCACTATCTCTACCTGATTCAGTGTTTTCTGATTCAGTGTTTCTTGATTCTGCTGATTTTTCGACTTGTTCATTTTGAAGGGAAATAAAATCTATATGATTAAAAGTAATTAATCCATGATTAACGGCGATAACAATGTTCCAAATCTGTAATATAAATCACAGCTTAGAGACTCTAATGACTTTGTTAAAACTGGATCTTGCGTTAAATCATACGTAAGATCTTGTTCAGAATCATGGGAGCAAATTTGCTGTCTAGTTTAGTGTACAAACTAAGAACTGTTTGTCCTACACTTTTTACCATCTCGACCCCAGCTGCCTTCATACCTGTTATGATACTTTATAATGTCTTGCAGCGACATCTGTTGAATCTGTTCAATGCTGAATTCAGTTCCGAGGAACTGTTTTGTTTTTTTCCACATGCTGCCAAAGAATACAGCCTTTCCTTTTGGCATAATGCTTGATCATCAACTTGGTCATTCATAAGTTCAGGAAGGTTTAGGTACCCTGTATCTGTAGTAATCATCGCTGTTCATGTTTTTATTAATTATTATTATTTTATTTTTTAAAATGAGCACCGAAAAAACTATTACTAACCTTGTATACCATTCGCTGTTATGGAGGTCTAAGTGTAGGATATCCAATGCTTGGTAAAAGCTTGTTAAAAATAAAGCCAGCAGATCTTGGCAAACTAGACTTTGAGGATTCAGCAAACTGATTGCTATTATTGCAGCTTCATTTGCTACAAAAGATTTTCTAGTTAAGGAAGATATAATTCCAGAGAATATAAATATGTAAAAAAAAAAACATTTATAAAAAATGGCTTCACTCGTAATGATGATAGGTGGCGCTGGGTGTGAATGCTCTTGCTTTTAGCGGAAGTAATTACGCATTTAGTAAACTATGGACGACGGCGAAAAGAAAAAGACATAACAAAGCGTGGAGCAACTAGCCGCAGCACAAGATAACTATGAAAAGCAGAGAATTGAGCAGTTAGATTTTATTAATAACACACTGAAAAAACAGGGCCATGCAGCTTACACATTTAAAGATGTTGATCAGCAATAAACCAATATTATCTAGTAACAGGCAAACCGATCAGAGACATTGCCCCACCAAAATTCAGCAACTTTTATCAACCATCAGAAAAACAAAAGATGCAAGAAATCGCGTTTATTGTCGTTGGTATGACTGTTGTCTATTTTGTCGCGCATAATATTGGCTGAATAAAAAATGAACAAAATCTATTATTAGCCCAAAGGATATTGGAAGGGAATAACAGCAATAAAAAAGCTAAGCCAAGCAGTGGGAGTCAGTGAACAAACAGCAAGGAATGGTTATCTAAACAAGCGATTTGGCAAATTTATTTACCTGCACCTAGACGAATACAGAGACCGCACTTTGTGAATACAATACCGAACGACACCCCTCAAATGGATCTTCTATATTTACCCTCTGATACGATTAGACGAAAAAGATTTAAGTACGCACTCACAGTCATTGACATAGCTTCAAGATATAAAGATGCGGAACCATTAACACAAAAGAGTGCTTCTGCTGTTGCTGTTGCTATACAACTAATATACCAACGAGGCCCCTTAACTTATCCTCGCATGATTCAAGTCGATGATGGGAAAGAATTTAAAGGTCGAGTGAATCAATTATTGTTGAAACATAGAGTTACCATTAAAAGAGGCATCCCAGGAGTTCACAGATCACAGGCTTTAGTCGAAAACTTTAACAAACAGTTAGCTGAAAGACTTTTTTCTTACCAGTATCACAGAGAGCTGATTGACAATTCTCGCAACACAGAATGGGTTAGAAGACTGCCCTTAGTTTTGCGCGCAATGAATAATGAAGAATTTAAAGGGCTAAACCAGTACAAGCAATCAAAAGAAAAACAATAAATGTTGCTGAAGACTCCAGTACAACCAGCAAACTATTACCGTTTGGTTTTAAAAATAAGGTACCTTTATTTACCGGGGAAGCAGAAGGGGACACTCGCATCAGGGCAACCGATCCAGTTTGGAGTGTTGACCCATATGAAATAAAAAGAATTGTAAAAATGAATCCGCCCGTGTATTATTTACGAGAAACTGACACAACAAAACAACCAGCCCCCCAAAAATCTTTTGTGAAAGAAGAACTGCAGATAATCCGCCAGACACAGTTCCGCTTTATTATTTTACGGTTCTGTAGTGCCCGGTTGCATATGAAAACTCTGGATTAACAAACACACGTTTTGTGTTTGTTCTATCTAATGACTTCTTTGTTACAACAGTTGTGTTGATCTCATGTAGATTAGATCGCAGCTTTACGTTGTCATGATGAAAAGTCTTATTGCCAAACAATGCTTCTTTATAGTTGTCATGCGATATGCTCGACTGCACAACACTGCGGGATATTCCTTTGCTTTCTTAATGGTTTTCACCTGGCTCGAAATACTGTACATTTTTTACCTTAACCCCAATACTCCTTGATCACCTTTCCAGATAATTCATCCTTCATCTTTCCTAAAACCTTCTTGTTAGTAATTGATGCAAAGGCGAATCTTTAGGATAATCAGATGTGTCGTACCATCACTCGCTCCTTTAGCTACTTCTATTTCCATGTCTTTATAGATGTCTTCAGTAAGGATATTTATAACAAAACTATCTGTATCTGTGTAAAGTACTCTGGACTCTGGATACAGGGTTTAAAGTAGTCATAAAGAAATTCTAACATCAAAAGCTTTGATAATTCTAAAACAGTAAACCCAATAAATACAGGCTTGTCCAATTTGACTTTCTTTTTTTCATCATTATGCCAAAAAGCTGATCATGAAATCTTCTGAAGTCCTGATAATTAGGTTTTGAAGTCAGCTTAATTGCTTCGTTCTCTCTGGTGACCAATCTGACATCTTTGCGCTTGTGCGGATTCTCCATAGTCTTTCCAAAACAGCTGTTGTTCATCAGCTTGAAAAAGTCTTTTTCTGAAGCATCTGTAGATTTAGTTCTGAGATCAGTGTTCTTCATGATGTATGGTTTCATGAACTGTTCTTGATCAAAAGCAAATTATACGATGAACTGCTGTTAACTTCAAACCATGTCTTAATAAAATTGTAGAAGTCTGTAATGACAGACATAATTTTTTTGCCTCGAAGATTAGGCACAAGTTTAGGCGGCTCTGTTGGATTCATCTTTAGACTTTCTGCTGCTAATGGGTAGTCATTATGTAGGTCATGGAGTTCATGAGGATATTCTAAGTCAACTTCTAGAATGAACCACGCTGTTGACCCGGCGTCAAACTGCCCAACCACTTTAATGCCTTTTGAATGTTTTTCGGATTGTCTTCTGTGTACATCTTGAAGTTACGTAATGGAAGTGATTGCGCCATAGCCCAACCATACAGATTGTTTGCAATCTAAATAACATAGAGTAGTTAGAACCTTTTACTCGGAGACCATCATCGTCCAAGTATTTGTTGTTTGCTTTTACAGTAATGATGCGACGCCATACTAATTCCTCCACACGCAATCACGTTTTCCATCATCTGAAGCATGGGTAAATCTGACAATAAATCCCAAATATATCTGTACTCCAGTAAACTTTAAGAAAGCAGCCCAACTCATCCCGGGCCAGAAACGTAAGGCGCGGGAGCCAGGCTATAATGGTTTTATGCAGGTCTTTCTATATTTTGTTGCCAAAGGACGTCCGCCAACATACAACGTCAGCCATTAAGAGGAGTCGATGATAGTCTCCCACGTTTACACTCTACTTCTGCCACGCATTCTCAGCATGTTGGTAATCAAATCACTGATGTCCTTTCCTCAAGACTAGAAAAACCTCGCCTTTAGGTGAATGAACTTCGTCAAACCTTTCACCAACTGTTCATGTACCAGAAGATGGTAAACGCCCTTGTCTCTAACAAGAGTTGGGTTCAAAATATTCTTCCGTTATTGGGCAAGACTTTAAGGACAAGCCAGCGGACTCTATGAACCCATCATGTGTTGCAGAGAGTCTTAAAAGAACATGTATTTTAAAGTGAAACACATGTACTTGTTTCTGATGACGGTGCGATGCATGAACACCCTGAAGCAACGGCCCACTCTGCTTTCATTAGAAGAATGAGAGTCCGTAACCTCGCAAGTTTGAAGAAGATGGAGCTTTCCAATGTCTTCGGATTCAAACTTTAGTTGAAGATTGGCAGGTTGTTGTGCGCTGCTCCTCTGAACTTTCCACTAATGGAGCATGGGCTCTTACGTTGGGATTGGCTTCCTCACTGAGTTGCAAACCACAAATCCAACAGTGAGTGGGCTGAGGGTCATACTGTTGTGGGCGTCAGCGTCCCTCATGATTTCAGATAAATTCAGATTATTAGTACAACGATCATGTCGCACTTCGCAATGCGCTGAACCAAATCTTCTAGCCGCAGTTGCCCTCTGTATAATTCTGGTGCTAATGAGCGCCATCCGACCTAACATAATGAAGGCAAATGAACTAATCTGATGATTACCCATAGACCTGTGTTTTTTTCGAGAAGTTTTTGTGGCGCTGGCCCTCATAAGACAAAGCGTGATTCGAAGTCGCGTACACTATACGAGGGAGATTTTTAGCAAGTCGTCTCCAGTTCTTAAAACTAACGTAGATCCGGGTGGGGCGTAATTAGTTTTCTGTATTACGGAGTCAACAGGGGGCCGAAACAATTGTTCTATGTTCAAGCGCCGGCTGGAACGGAATGCATTCTGGTTCAACATTTTCTACAGAATTCCTTGTTTATTTTTTGCTTTAAGGATGCCGCATAATCTACTCATTGTGCGTATCACACACTGTGTAATGCGGTAGCCCCGCTGGCGAAAACATGAGTAAGTAAGTCAAACATGATATTTTGTTCTGGCTCGCCAATCGTTTGACGGTCTTGGACACTTTAAGCGGCTGGAAGAGTTGTTTCCTCCTCATCCCATGTGTAGACAATAACAGTTAGTGGGTGTAGTTTTGTCTTCAACTGAGCAATGGAAACCACGCAACGGGAAAGATAGAGCCCCTAAAGTTTAAGATCATTGATGTAAGGGTGATAGTTAGACACCTCTCGCTGCTTTGTTGGCGGCATGATGCAGCCTTGCGAGAACACACCACATAAAACATTTGGCATCTGTATTCTTTTATGTTTAAAAACTGGCTCTGTTTGCAACCTAATGCTGGAGGTAGTGGAATGTAAGACCTCCTACAATCGGCGCATTACTTAGCCTGTTTTTAATCTGATCTCTAAGACTTCGCCTCTCTACCAACCAGAGCCTCTCATTTTTGGCTTCCTTTCAGCAGCCCACATCAAACGTGTAAGCAGTTGGCCTGCCCAACCGGTGTTCGTCATTATGAGAAAGAATAGTCTGCTGTTAGTCGAGACCCAGACTGTCTAGATTGTCTTCATTTTATTGTTACATAGTCGATTAAAACAGCGATCAGTACTTTAATGGCGGGCTATTGTTAGTTACCCCGGAACTTGAGAAATAGCATGAGCAACATTCCTGTTACGTTTTGGTGGATCAATTCCTTCTAAATCAATATCATTCAGTGCGCTTGATAAATCTTCTTGCATTGCTTCAAACAAATTCCGTTCGGACCTTCATATATATTTTATTCATGCTGAGTTTTCTTTCTAAACTCAAAATAGTTATTTAAATCAAAAAAATAATTAATCAATATCGATAGTCCTTTTTAGTGCTTTGGAACTCATAAACTAAAGTTAAACACCCTTTGAGCGTATGTTAATTGAGCGTTTTAGAACAGAGTTTTAATGTCTCGTTTACTTTGTTTTGAAGCATCCTTATATCCTGCGCGGGGGTCTGGCTGGTGAAAAAAGTTTGTCGCGCCTTTCTTTGAAGATCAAACTTTTGTCCTTTTTGTTGTCATCAAAATCGGGCCTGTAAACGGGACCTAAATTTCGATCATCCGTGATGTTTGAGTCCGCTAGCGCTTGAATGATTGTCATTTGGAACGAACTAAGTTTAGCTGTTATTATTGAACTATAGCTGGGTGGTCTGGTGAGGTTATTTTTATTAATTTTGTTGCTGGCAGCACCTAACGGCTAATGAACACCAGGCCGAGTGCTTAAAAACAAAACCGCCTAGCGGTAATGCTGCGGGGTGCACCAACACCTGTTGCTAAGAGGCCAACACTCGTTCCTGCTGATCGCGCGTCTAGTTGATGCGCCATAGTAACCTAGGTAACAGCATAAAGGCAGCAGAATACTTTCCGGTTGGTTTTTGCTGTATGTTTGAAAGGGCCTGCTCTAGTTTTTTTGTGCATTTGTGTAATAGGTTTTAATCGAACAGGTTTTTGAATATGGCCGGGGGTTGCTACTATCTTCTCCGCTTGGCGACTCCGGTGCTGTAGGCCCATTTGGATAAACTGTGAACAGACATGCGTTTTTTAAAAATGACAAAAAAATTAGTATTCTGTACCTTTTAAGTTTTGTCTGTTCATACTCAGCTGTGCAGAGCTATTAAATAAAAACAAAGTGGGTACTGAGGTTTAAGCAGTTTTTCGCTCTTTTCTCTTTCGCGGGGGGGGGCGGGGGGGGGGGGGTGGGGGTCGGCGTGATAAGTGTGGGATGCGATCCGCGAGTCTCTGGTCGTCTGCGTATAAAACGAGGACTGTAAACAATCCTCCATCATGCAACGATGAACCTCTGTTGACCTTAGGTCAATCCATAAAAACCTCCCACCCCCAAACAATTTTACTATATGTCGTCAAAATGATGATAAGGTCTGAAGCCCGCTAGCGGAGATTTCGTTAGGCGACCAGCAATTGTACATTGCACTTTCGGATATTTTTGGGATTAAACAAACTTTTCACCTTTGCCGTGCGAAGGTTCTTCATCTTCACACAGGCAATAAAATACCTTTAAGCGATTTTACTGCGACACTAAGATTAAAATTCCATATAGCGTCGCCCTGCTTCTTAGGATTTGTTTAATGATGACGCACTTTTCGAAATATATTACTAATTGTGACTCATATTGGTGCTCAATCAGCCTTGCTAAATTAGATTGCATGGGGGGGAGGCAGAGGGGCAAACAAACCTAACGAGAGGTCCAGAAATGCTGTACTTTGCTTCGGTGTCATGATTCTGATGAAAAACACGTTTGTTCATTAAAAGGGAGTATTCGTATGACAAGCTGTTCTTTTAATGCCCTGTTATAGTAGGGCGCATCGCGCTTTAATCAATCAAATATCAGGGGAATGGAATAAAGGATTACCATACGCATATCTTACAGCTAAAGCCTTTTGCTGCTTGTAGCACCTGAGGCAAGTTCGGCGCCGATTCCTAAGTTTTAGTGCTTCATTCTTGCCGATGCCGTGAAACGCAATCTTCCCTTTCATTCGCGTGTAGCCATAGATCACGAATAGGTTAAAATATGTCTGCATTGTGTTAAAAACATACTTCGGGCCATGAGGGGGTGGGGTGGCTCAAGGTTTGACAGAAATTTTCTAAACGATTGCCCGTCCCAAATTCTGGGACAACTGTTCTGGTTGGTCTGTTGTGGAAGCGAGTTCTATTTTGTAATAAGCCGTGAAGAGCCTGGCACAATCAATCACCGCGCCTCAGGGCGGAATCTAACAAGATAAAATTGGATCTGCATCAATAGTAGATGGATTTTTGGAACAGTAATATCCGTGTTAGGTCCCTCTCACCGCCACGGGGTTCTTTCAGTCTTCTATGCGGGTCAAGGGAATCGAGCCATATACTTGTGACATTTTTATAAAACAAATAAAAAGTTAATTAATTTAAAACATGGCAGGAATTGGAGGTGAAGAAGATTATGATATTAGCGATCTTGAGACGCCGACATGGATGAAAGAACTCTCTTTGACACGGCATCGCTCGGAGCTCCATGGAGGTGAATAGCCGAAGGGAGCAAAGGCTGAATTAACAGAAAGTAAAGTCAGATCATTAATAACAAATTTAAAACTAAACCTCCTGAAACTATATACCCTGATGATTTTAATCTACAAGAGAACCATTTGTATTTAGAACCGACAAAGGACAACTGTTTTCCGCTAACGGTTAAACTAGACCCTTCAAAGTTTGTAAAAATGGTACAATTAAAACAAAAGCTCAGTGGCGAGCGAGCGGAATCGACCTGGCTTACTGAACCAAAATTAGATGTGGAAGCAGTTGCTAAACTTCAAACATACAACAAAAAAAACTCCACAGAGCCCCAACATAAGAACTCTTCAATTTTCGGTTCAAACAGTAGACGAAACCATAAATACCACGAGAAGAAATCACTGAAACAGCATTAAAAACAAGATGATCCGCCCTACAAGAAATAACAGGGTGCCATTTATACTGGATTTACAAATACCAGAGTGAATTAAAAAAATATTTAGCAGAACTGATGAACTAAATGAGGCCATATAGAAAAAGAAGAAAATAAAACCGCTGAGGCTGACGACGCCAACTAAGGGCGCGATGTTAAAGGAAGGAATCAAACAAAGAACTAAAAGAGCCCCCCCTTTGAATAAACAAAGATCAGCAATAATACAAGATTGACTACTACCCAAGAACAATTCCGAACTCAAGTGAGCAGAATAAAGAAACTATCCGAAGAATTTTATATGAAAAACACAACGCGAGCAGAACGAATAAGAACACTGTTTTTAGAGAGCAGGGAGTCACATTGCAAGCGTTATAACAGCCTTAGGATTTGCAATAAATGTACGTTGGTGAGGGCTATTACGGGGCGGTGGTGGAGGGCAAGTTCAGTGCCTCCATCCCATCTCCTGATAAAATCATGGGTAAAAAAACGAGCTTGATCATCGGTGCGAGTTTATTAAAAAAATTAGCGGGTAAGCTAATAGACTCTTTACCAGGTATATTAGTGTAGCGTTAGCTGCTTTTATCTACCTGCAAGCAAAGTAACAGTTGGTTTATGGCCGAGCACGTATGGGCTTAGTTCTCTAATAGTTGGGTTATTATTTAGGGTAAGATAAAGACCAAAGTAAGCTAGGAGACAGTTAATCCAACAACAAGCGCTGTCCTTTCATAGTTTTTCCCAAAAAATGGTGATTATTTTTTACTTTCAACGGTCTTTGGGCGTTGGGCCGCGGGGATTGTTTGACTTAATCTTGGGGGGGTCATAGAGTTTTTTTTGAGTGTTTGTAGTATTACTGCCCAGAAGGTATGGTCGTTTTTTTTCCCCCAACCTTCTTTCATTTGCCTGCTAGAAAATGTCCATGAGTGTAAGTTTATTATTGTACCTACCTGAGTCTGAGGCAGAAGGTAGCTTGTATAAACCGGCAGTGCCAACAGCAAAGTCTACTCTTCGAATCGTGCGTATGGTAAACATTGTGGTACCTTTTAGACATGAATCTAACTCAACTGTTGAATTACATGCGATCCTCAAATTGGGGGGGGTCATAGTGTGTTTGTATTGTTTGTAGTATTACTGGCCCAGATTTATGTCGTTGTATTTCCCAACCTTCTGCCTCTTGCCTGCTATAAGAATTTCATTATTGTCGTTTATTTTTGTACCCTACCTGGAGTCTGAGGTAAAGAAGGTAGCAATGTATAAACAGGGCCAACAGCAAAGTCTACTTTCGATCTTGCGTATTGTAAAACATTTTGGTACCTTTTTAATACTTGTATCTAAATCAGGCTGTTGAATTAATGCGTCCTCTAAATGTCTAAGTATTGTTTTTTTGGTGCATCAAAGCCAGTAGGAAGAATTAGTTATGCCTCGCCCTTGTCTGTGTCTATGCGAACCTAGCAAACACCAACACGGAAAGTACGAATAAGTCATTTACTCCGTACTAGTTTCCCGGCGTGAGTTAGGCCCCCCAGATGTGTAAAGATAGGGGGGGGCGGGGGGGGGGGGGGGGGGGGGGGGGGGGGGGGGGGGGGGGGGGGGGGGGGGGGAATGTTGTCTCAGGCGGTTTTATGCTGCTTGCTCTACTGGACCCCGAGGTGAATGCCTGTGCCTAAAGAAAGATGTTAAGAGGATGCCATCATAGTTATACTTGCGGGGCACGCCCAAAAATAAGGGTGCCCTAGCCATGATGAAGTTCTGACTTTTGTCTAAAGTCAGTCTTAACATTAATATTGAATTCGTTAGCAAAGCCTTTTCAAAAGCCTTCAGGTCTAGTTCGGTGCTGAATGGTTTAAACGGTTTGTCATTCGGTAATGGCCGGCGTGGCAGTTCAGGTGTCAAAATACTCTGAAGGTGAATACAAAGAATCTGTACACGCTACATCACCAAAAAGGATCAGGGTGATTTAAATGATTAGCATACGACACTCCACACCCATTGAATGCACAAAACACACAAGTTTAACAGGGTTCTGATAAAACTGCATCGATGACATGAACCACACTGTTGCGATGTATCTTTTTGATAAGAGGTGGGTTAAGAGATCTGCTAATGGGAGTACTCACCGTTTTATGCACAGCGACAGTCTGGTCACAGCAAGGTCAAGAGTATCAGTTGCTATATTTTTAGGATTGGAGGTAGTGCGGACCCAACAGAATATTTTGCAGCTTGAGTAATATTTGAACGCGCTCAGTTTTAATTCGTTTAAAAAAAGGTTTTAACAATAACAACTCAAGACCGTCCTTCGTTTTTAGAACATGCGTTGAAACGATGCCGGAACCAAAATGGTCCGCACTCCATGAAATATTCCTACAAAAGTCCTATGGTTTAAGATACTGAATCGAAGAAGAATAAGAGATTCTAAAAGTTGACAAATTCAGGGTCCTAAGTTGACCAGGTAATCATACCTGATGGTTATGACGGTTTTGCTCACTAAAAGAAGCAATGAGTAACTATTGATCATTACGCTCAAACTTAACAATGCGAATCTAAAAACAATTGATCATTCAAACCTGAAGAACGTATATATTACCTTTTTTTGATGTAGAAGCTAGCTAAAATGTTAGGCTTTACAACTTGCAATAGCCTGTTCATAGTTTTAAGTTACACCAACATAACTACTTATAAGGAGAAAATCCCGCGGCAAATCTTGCAGTAACATTCATTCTCTATGTAAATTTGATGAGCTAAGCACTGATGAAAACTTATATGATGGAAGGCCCGCAACTGGTATTAAGAGCGCTCCTTCCATCTGGGAAATGCTGCATAGTGCGATGATGAAATTATACAATGCCCTAATTTACAGTTTACAAAGATAGTTTGTGGGAGGGTCGATCATTTAATATAAAGATCAACAACAAAACAGGGAAAGTCGTAAAATGTGATAACCGGCACATTGTTTTGGAAATAAAATAATAAGTGTGTACTAAAAAATGTCCGGTGGCCAGCAGAACCATGAGTTACATTAGCGCCAGTGCCGCGAGTTGAAATAAACTTTAGAATTAAAAGACCGTCAGGACGTAGGCAGACTTTGAACAGAATGGTGAGATAGGCGCTGTTGTATGGGTTTGAGTACCCTTACAAGATGTGAGTATACCACGCAAAGTAGGGGGGGGTGGGGCGACAGGCAATAAAAAGTGCCCTAACTCGAACAGCTGCGCTATCTAAAGCAAATAATGGTTGGCCAGTAGAATATAAAATGTTTCGAAACCTGACCTCAATGGCATTTAGAACCAGATTTAGAATGGGTAACTAAAATTTGAATTCATAAGCCCATTTACATTTGTTTAGCCTCACAAAAGTGTTCAGACAAGCAGTCAACTCTGGCCCTTTACATTGTAAGTCGTATGGCCAATGACAATAGTCCCGGAAAGAGATTGACAATAAAGCCGTATGGAAATAAACAGTACATCCTCCCCAGAAGAGAAAAACGGTTTTAAAAGATGCTCTCCCAAAGTACAATTCATTCCCAACCACATGGCAAGCTAGGGAACACCGTTCACGAATGATATTTGAAATTCTGTCTTAAAAGATGGGAAGATGGAATGGGGGCTGTGGCGTCAGTGGGACGTCCTTACTCTAAAAGGAATGCTAATTAGCTGGCAAAACTTAGACTTGAAAAATCTTAAAAGTTACCGTCGTCGTTCGTAACAATGTGAGATATTAAGGTCATAACAACAAAAACCACATCAGTATGAGCTAAAATAAAACAATGCTTACAGAAACTAATTGGATTAATCTTACACATTTAGACCTTGCGGATTTTATTATAATGAACAGTTTTAACAGAGAGCATGATAAAAACAATAACGGGATTTAGATTTAAGTTCTGTTATAAAACTATGGAGGCAGTTCAACTTAGACAAAACCCCGCATTGGTTCATTAATTTGTGACAAACTGTTTGTGGAAAAAACAATAATTATCCAGCGACCTGTTACAAACATTTTATCGTTATAATTTTAATCATATTGTGGTTCTTCTGTCCAACCACTAAATGGAACAAAGCATATCACGATATAAGGTTTATATGACTGATGATAACTAGTTTTAGTTAATTCCTAGCAATAAACTGATGATGTATTAGAACAGTTTTATAACCTGTTTAAGAACGCAAACACTATTTAGTATAGATGGACTGTTCAGCGAAAGAGACATATTAAAAAGGAAACACTGTATCAAAACTAGCCTTCAGGGAAGACAGTCTAGGATAAAGTGTGGTGGATTTTATGCCAAAAATTAACTCAGTTTTAAAAGACGTTTAGAGAACATTTAACGGGACACTGTAGTTTTTATTTCACATGAGAAGACAGTGACTCATTGAAAGAATGTTTTGCGCGAAATATGTTATTGAAAATGATCAGGAACAAAACATAGAACTTAAGCAAAAACTGAAATCGGAAAGTTCGTAAATTAGTTATTGAAAACGGATAATCCGAAACACAGGTATGTATGTTTGTAGATAATCGTTATTTGTTTTGGGGTTATTGAAGTCGTACTTGTCAGAGACGGAAAACACGGATTCTAGGTCCGCCCTAGCCCCGAAACCTAGTGAGGGCTAGGGTATTAGAATCCGTGTTTCCGTTCTCTACGTTCTCAATACGTCCTGTCCATCTGACACATTCAAACACGGGGTGAATACTGGTTGTCCATGCCGTCTCTGTCTCCGCCAGTTGTCTCTGCTCATTTCCAGTCTGTCAAATCGGGTCTGGTTTCATCTCTTCACACTGATGCGTAAACTTGGTTAATTCGTCTTTAATTTCGCCAAGATCATTCTGAGATAGCGAGGTCTGTATGACTGCAACCAGATGCTGTATGGCGTGCATAAGCCATTAAACAGTCTGCCTGCCTATCGCATGTCAGCGCCGCTGTCAATTCCTTGTTTTTCCCTTGTCTGATTGGGGTTGGGGCCAGGGTTGTTTCAATATCTTCCCGCTCAGAAGAAGCCTGCGAACGAAAACAGGCGTTCATGCAACAAAAAACGAGAGCGAGTGGTGCACGTGCCGTGTCGGCCGTCGACACACACAGGTGTACACACATTGGAATTTCTGCACATTGACGCAGTTCCTCTCATTTTAGTTTTCTTCTGAAAAAGAAATAAGTTCCCTGATGCACACCGACGCCCATTGCCGGCAGGAACAACACACATTAACACAAACCTATGATAACCCCAGCTCACTTGCAAATGTGACGAGAACATCAGTCGACGTTACCTCAGGGTTCGTGTCAAGCGGACCTGTTTAAAAAACATCAACATTTTTTTTCGTGTGCCCTTTACTGAATTCAGCCGACCATCAAAATTGCCGATAGCAGCCATCCCACGTTACCAAGTCCACTCATTGTCCCTTACGACTCACTGTCACAGGATCACATACTGTACCACTGCAAAGGATTCCTGTTTGAAATAGTCTAGCACAACGCCACACAGAGCAAAGACTCCTCGTACCAGTCCGCGGAAGCTGCAACCCCGGACGCCATTACCGATCCACAAAAAAACACACACCCCCCGAGAGAGAGAGAGAAGAGAGAGAGAGAGAGAGAGAGAGAGAGAGAGAGAGAGAGGGAGAGAGAGAGAGGAGAGAGAGAGAGAGAGAGAGAGAGAGAGAGAGAGGGGGTTAAATGTCAGAACATGGTCCCAGACGGCATTGTGTCCTGTTGATGCATTCAGAGTATAGACTTTTTCGTCGCGTGTAGTCCTTTAAATTGGTCTTTTTGAGGAGGGGCGGGGGGAGGGGGGGGGGGGGGAGCCCTGCAATTCCTAATTTCGAGATAGCCAGGCGGCATAGTGACAATGTGAGTGGTAAAATTGTGGAAACACGGTCAACTTCAACAGACAAATAAGGCACTCCGAGACATGTGTAGCATGATAAACACAGATACGTTCTAAACACGGATTTTTAACATAAACAAGTTCGCAAATATGGGACAGTTGCAGAATGCTTTATGACGGAAAGGAGAAAAGAAGCACGGAGATTATACAGCATCCTGAATTGTTGAAAACTGTGAATACAACCAACTAATGGTACCTTTAGAAGATAATTAAAAATAAACTGAGTAGAAACGTGGGTGTTCCCTCACGCAATATACTCAGTAAGAATTTGAAATGGAATCCAGTTTGAGCACTCAATGCGAGGTTTGGGGAAGTTTGAAATTAGTCGTACAAGTATAGCAATATGATATCAGTGTGTGGTGTGTGTGTGTGTGTGTGTGTGTGTGTGTAGTGTGTGTGTGTGTGTGTGTGTGTGTGTAGTGTGCATGTTGTGTGTGGGTGTGTGTGTGTGTGTGTGTGTGTGTGTGTGTTGTGTGTGTGTGTGTGTGGGTGTGTGTGTGTGACTTTTTTTTAAAGACAGAATAGCTCACACTCATACTCGAATAGAGATCTCTTAACTGGAATTAACGGGTCCGTTCGGATTATTACACTGTTCGTTACGGAAACATGGGGGGGGGGGGATGGGGGGGGTGTGGGGGGGGTGGGGGGGTGTGGGGGGGGGGGGGGGGGTGGTATAGTGTGAGGGGGGGGTAGGGGGTGTGGGGGGCGTGGGGGGAGGGGGGGGTGGGGGGAGGGGGGGGGGGGGGGGGTGGCAAAATTAAGTTGTGGTCGGGTTGATTCTGTAAATGATATATGGACCCAGTAAAAATCGAAGATGGCGGAGAGCGAACAGGAGTCCCATCTGAAAAACAAAACGTAGCAGAGTCAGAGAGAAAAAAAAATCACGAGAATGGGGATTGACAGACAAATCGATGCAAACCCAAAAGGACATCTCGCCCTCCCTCTCTCTTCCTCTTCCTCTCCTCTCTCCCACTCTCGCACTGGGGGGGTTGTGGGGGGTGGAGGTGGGGTGGGGGGGGGCGACTCTCTGGGAGCGTCTCCTCTCATCTCTCTCTCTCCTCTCTCGCAGCTCGCTCTCTTCTCTCTCTTCTCCACCCCAGTTGGTGCAGTCAACAACCAAGAACTATATGCTCCCCCGCGGTTTCGTTCTCTCTTGTACACGTGCGCTTGCTGGTGAGGGTGGAGGTGTTAGTGCAAGTGCGGCTACAGCTGCGCTGCGTCCTGCTTCTATTTTGCCACTGACAAACAAGTCCTAATATTCCTCCTGCTGCTACTTTGGTATTGTGGCTGCTGTTGCTACGCGCTCGCTGCTGTTTGTTGCGGCCGTGTTTTGCTGCAGCTGCCACAGCCGGTTATTGCTGGAACGGTTTAACAGCCGCTGCTATTGCGACGTACTCCTACGGCACCATTTGGGCTTACTACTGGGCTGCTGTTTACCACTGTTGCGTGGCTGCGGCGGTTACTGCTCCACCTAGAGGTTGGGAAAGCTCACTGGAGGAAGCAAAAAATACTGAATCTGAACAGGAGTTACAGGCTGAAGAATGGTGCCGGGAATAAAATTGGATTACGAACAACATGGTAAGGGCGTGATATATTATCCGATTGCCTTGCTACGCGTGACAATTTTGTTTTTGCACTTATTTTTTTTTATACATCAGTACGCTACAGAGATTACGAGCTAGGAGTTTCGTATTGTGGTGCATCCATGGAAAAAAGGTTATGCGTGGCCCGTGGTCAATATTCCACGGCTTTCATATACATTGGTTGTCGTTTCTATTTGCCACCCATACTTTGCCCTGGACACATTACACGGGGTAGAGGAAAGCATTTTAATGCGCTCTCTCGCTCGCGTCTCATCTCTCTCCTCCTTCTCCGTCTCCGCTCTCTCTCTCTCTCTCTCTCCTCTCTCTCACGTCCCTCCTCTCTCTCTCTCTCTCGTCGTCTCTTCCCTCTCGCTCTCTCTCCGCCACCTCTCTCTCTCTCGCCTGTCTCTCCCTCTCTCTCTCATCTGTTTAGGTCGCCTACAAGCCCGAAGAATTGATACTGGTGACAGATGGTCAGGTCAGTGGCTAGGGTTTTCCAGTCCAGGATATTCCTTTCTCAACATCTCAAATCAGCAGCCAAGACTTTCTGTTTCTCTAATCACAGGAGAACATCTGAACATGCCGAGCACGAAAGTTGGCGCTTCCAGGCTGGACACGTTTATCGTCCTAGGATGAATGCCGTGGAAGAATGCTGTTTTAAGAAAATCAAGGGTTTTGTCCCTCCTGGGTTTTGGTCTGGGTAAAACGATGAAAAAAAGGGAACTGTGGTGAGGGTCTGCAGGTCAACCGTGCTCCTCTTGTCTTTTCATAGTTGCATCAGGTATGTTCTGTTTCGTTTGCACTACTACATCATGAAAACTTCCTCCAGATGTGCATTCATAAAATTCCTACGCTCCATGTCTTTCTTTTTTTATATTGTTGGCAATGGTAGAAAA
>CM031618.1:38366255-38416255 GCA_018398815.1 Conus ventricosus
GTCGTCATGATAACAGTCGATACTGGGCTGACATGATTCACACAGAGCATGTTTACAGTGGGCCAGTATAAAGAAAACATTGATGACATTTTTCCCACAGCCAATCAGCATGTGGGGATTGTGCCCATGCAAGTGCTGCAGAATACATCATATCAATGACAAATTAATAGGTGTGAAAATTAAGCAAATCACTCATGTCTTTTCCCCTCTCCTCCTCCTCTTTCTTTTCTTCTTCTTCTTTTCTTCTTCTTCTTCTTCTTCTTCTTCTTCTTCTTTTCTTCTTCTTCAATTCTACTTCTTTTTCTTTTCTTCTTCTCTTCTTTTTTCTTCTTCTTCTTCTTCTTCTTCTTCTTCTTTTTACTCCAACAAGCTCTGTTTTGTAAAAAAAACATTTTTATACTCTTTTAAAAGTTTTCACAAAGAGAATAGAACACACACACACACACACACACACAAACACACCACACACACAAACCACACACACCCACACACAACACACACACACACACACACATCTAACCACCCCCCCCGTTCTCTTTCCGTACCCCGTCCCCCCCTGTCAGATGTTGAAGAATTTTTGTTTAAAGCATTGCAAACGCTCGCATAACCCTTGCGCATGCCAACAATGTCATATACAATACTTTCATTCAATAAAATATTTTAAAAAAAAACACTAATCGTATCACCGTTTATGCATGGGCAGGGGGGAGAAAACAAAGATAGGAGACAGATAAAGCCCAAAGTCCGCAACAAGGGAATGAGAGACATATATACAACACTACTGCCCCGGGGAAAGGATTGGTTGGATTTCAGCGAACTGGATAAATGCACATATTGTGCGTTGTTTACAGTAGCTATAGCAATCGGTTACATTGATGAAAAAATGCACACATTGTGCATTGTTTACTACAGCTATAGTAATCGGTTACATTGAGAAAATGCACACATTGTGCATCGTTTACTACAGCTTAGTAATCGGTTACATTTATGAAAAATGCACACTTGTGCATTTTTTACTGCAGCTATAGTAATCGGTTATATTGATGAAAAATGCACACATTGTGCATTGTTTACAGCAGCTATAGTAATCGGTTACATTGATGAAAAATGCACACATTGTGCATTGTTTACTACAGCTATAGTAATCGGTTACATTGATGAAAAATGCACACATTGTGCATTGTTTACTACAGCTATAGTAATCAGTTACACTGATGAAAAAATTGCACACATTGTGCATTGTTTATAACAACTATAGTAATCAGTTACATTGATGAAAAATGCACACATTGTGCATTGTTTATAACAACTATAGTAATCGGTTACATTGATTAAAAAAAGCACACATTGTTACATCGGTTACATTGATGAAAAAATGCACACATTGTGCATTGTTTACAGCAGCTATTAGTAATCAGTTACATTGATGAAAAAATGCACACATTATGCATTGTTTATAACAACTATAGTAATTGATTACATTGATTAAAAAGAAGAAAGAAATCAAAATCATCACCATACAAACAACGCTATAAGTCATCACTCACACACACACACACACACACACACACACACACACACACACACACACACACCACACACACAGATAAACACACACACACACACACACACACACACACACACACACACACACACACACACACACGTCAACCATGTGTGCATTGTTTACAACAGCTATAGTAATCGGTTACATTGATAGAAAATGCACACATTGTTATATCGGTTACATTGATGAAAAATTCACACATTGTGCATTGTTTACAGCAGCTATAGTAATCGGTTACATTGATGAAAAAATGCACACATTGTGCATTGTTTACTACAGCTATAGCAATCGGTTACATTGATGAAAATGCACACATTGTGCATTGTTTACAGCAGCTATAGTAATTCGTTACATTGATGAAAAAAATGCACAGAACCTTGCCCTATCTGCATCACTCAGGAGCTGAAGAAGCACAGATGGTTGTAGAGGAGGATGGATGGATCACCGACTAATAGAACAAGTTGAGGGTGGTGCTGTTGACCCTGAACTGTCGAGCTTCCGCAGAGAGAAAAGACGCTGGATGTCCTTCTTGCAGCACATGTCGATGTTTGGGGTCCACTCCAGTTTGTCGTCAGTGACTGTGCCGAGGTACTTGTAGGTGCGCACAATACGTGCTTTCTCTTGCTTGGTGACAAGTGGGTGGATGCTACTTGGGCTCCTGTGGAAGTTGATGATCATCTCTTCTGTCTTGTTGAAATAGAGCTGAAGGAAGTTCCTGTCGCACCAGTCCACCAACTCGCGACTGTCTCTCGGTACTTGGTTTTAACAGTCTTGCAACAGCCCTGTAAATGACATATCACCTGCGAACTTGATCTGCAGATTGCATGCCTCCTGGTGCGGCAGTCAGCTGTGTAGATGGTGAACAGGGAAGGCGACAAAACACGTCTCTGTGTGGCTCCTGTATTAGTCACAGGACAATCGGAGACAAACCGGCCAACTGCGACTTGCTGCGATCTGTCAATCAGGAAGCTGAAGATCCATTTGATGATCTCTGGGCTGAGAGCCAGGGCAGGAGTTTCCGACAAGGAGACGGGGCTGAATGGTGTTGAAGGCACTTGAAAAGTCCACAAACAGAACCCTGGCGAACGTCCCTAGCCTGTCAAGATGCTGGTGGACGTGGTTGCAGCATTGTCAGGATGGCATCTTCTGTGCTCCTACCTCTGGTGTAGGCGAACTGCAGTGGATCTTGATGGTCTTCAGTCTCTCTCCTGAGATGCTTGAGGACAATTTTCTCAGCACATTTCATGGTGACTGATGTTAGCACCACTGGACTGTAGTCGTTGAGCTGACTGACCACTTCCTTCTTTGGCACAGGAATGATCGTGGATGACCTCCATAATCTCGGGACATGGCCTACCTGAAATGATCGCTGGAACAGCTCTTTGAAGGCACGGGCCAAGGAGTCGCTGGAGGTTTTCAGAGTCCTGCTGCGGATGCTATCCGGACCAGAGGCACTTCTGACATTCAGCTTCCTGAACAGTCTGTGGACTTCCTCTTCACTGATGGTCACTAGGGATCCAGGGAGCTGGTGCACCGTGTCCATGGCCCGCCGCTGCTCAAGGCTGAAGTCCCGTTGGTCAAAACGTGTGTAGGACACATTCAGTTCATTGGCCAGTCTCCTCTCATCATCTGCTCTCAGTTCAGCTTTCTTTGCCCCTGTACCCTGTTATGGTAGAGATGCTCTGCCAGCACTTCCTGGAGCCACCTTGCCGTAAGGTGTCCTCGAGGTTTGCCGAGTACTTCGTCTTCTCCTCTCTGATCCTTCTGTCGGTCTTCTTCTGGATGAGTTTCATCTTCCTGGTGTCCTTCTCTTTCAGAGCTGACTGTCTCTCTTTCAGCAGCTGTTTCAGGTCCTTGCTGATCCAGGGCTTGGAGTTGGGGAACAGCTTGATCTCCTTTGTCTGTAGGACCATGTCCACGCTGAAGTTGATGAAGCTGGAGATCACGTCAGTTGTCTCGTCCCGTGGGCTGTCATCATCCAGAAACACGCCCCAGTCTGTGCATTCAAAACAGGCATTGAGTCTGTCTGCTGACTCCTGGTTCCACACTTTGACTGTTTTGACCACTGGCTTGGACTGCTTCAACCTCTGCTTGTACACAGGGATCAGCTGCACCATCTGCTGAATGGAGCGGCCAAGGTTGGGGAGCGCATGAAGGCACCTTTGGTGTTCCTGTAGCACAGGTCTAACATGCTGTCGCCACATGTGGTGTAGGTCACGTACTGCTGGAATGTGGGCAGCACCTTGTTCAGCCTGCACTTGAAGTCGCCCACTATGAAGAAAGGGACGTCGGAAGCCAGTGAGGACAGGCGATGGATGACGTCACTCAGCGTGTTGACGGCAGTCTTGAAGTTGACACTCGGGTGGATGTAGACCACTGTGATGAAGAGCTGGCTGAAGTCCCAGGGCAGGTAGAAGGGCTGGAGACCAATGGAAAGCAGCTCAATGTCCGCACCACACAGATTTTCCTTCACTGTGGCATTGGTACACCACTGGTTGTTCACAAAAAAACGCAAACACCACCGCCACGACTCTCGCCTGTGATTGCAGCAGACGGTCACCACAGAATACACTGAAGCCGGAATGTCGGGGTCAGCGTGATCCGCTTGCAGCCAGGTCTCTGAAAAAACAGATCAAGTTAGCATCACGAAATTCGTACATGTGCTGGCAGCAGGCTGAACGTTCGTCACATTTATCTCGTAGTGGCTGCGCATTGCCAAGAACAATTGAAGGAGAGGAAGCTTGAACCTTCGACGCCGCATGCGTGGGCGAATTCCTCACGCCTACCCCTTTTTTGCACACAAAGTGACTGAATTGAGGATCACGCAGGAAAAAAATGTCCAGCGTCACTGCTTTTGAGTCAGGCTTCCTGCATTCTATCAGGATCTGTCGTGAGTAGCCATAGCAACCACTGCAGCTGTACGATTACCACACAAATCTGGGTAACAACCTCCACCACTAACCTACATTACTGAGCACAGCCACAGGACAAGAGCTGACCTACAACTAACCACAGCCACAGGCCAACAGAACACCACCAACTGAACACAGCCACAACACTGTGTGAGTGTGTGGTGCGTGCGTGCGTGCGTGCGTGCGTGCGTGCGTGCGTGCGGTGTGTGTGTGTGTGTGTGTTGTGTGTGTGGGTGTGTGTGTGTGTGTGTGTGTGTGTGGTGTGTGTGTGTGTGTGACATTAACTACCTTAACTGTGTTTCTTGGTCAAAAACCATTTTATATGGTATCGATGACTTTGTCCTTTTAATCTTGTTTATACATATTTTACCTACTAGCAAAATGTTGTTGATGCACACATAATCATGTGAAGATTTTTTTTTCATATAGCCCAAACAGCACGTCTGTTAGGGGCAAATGCAGTTTCACTCCTACCTTTGAGAAAATAATATTTTCAATTTCGTACCAAAATCGTATTACTGAAGGACACTTAAAGAAAAAAAAATCAATGGTATTTCAGTGTCCGGACAATAATCAAACGAAACAGACTGGCATACACCCATTTTTTGTAGCGGAATATTCTTGGGATGAATACTTTGTAACAGTTTCGATTGCAACTCAAGTAATTGTACTTCCTTTGTTGCCATTCTTGACCTTAGCTACACCATTTCACTAAACCTAATGTACAGTTTTCTGCTTCAAAAATTCTACTGCATGTGGGGTTAACAGTTTGTTATTACTCTTTGTATTCTTTTATTTTTGTATTTGCATAGAAGTGGTTTGCGTCACATGCACCATGATTCTCCATTTCGAGTCGTATATTCCTATCCTTTGTCCAGTCAATCCAGGTTTGTGGCATGACAGTTAATAGACTATTGTATTGAAACACGGTTATCGCCCCGTTTTGGTTAAGCCAGTCTTGTACTTTCACTAAAGTTAAAAGACGCCTTTCCCTAGTACTAGTAATATCTTTTATTGTGATGAGGCGTTTCTCTCGACACTTTTTTTTTTCGAAAATAAGCACATCGAATCTATTAATCTATTATTGTGTATCATGTATTCTGCTTCATTTGCATGACACAAAGCCGGCACGCTGAGTGGCTGTTGAATTAATTTCTTTAATGGTCCCTTTATTCGCACCATTAATCCATGTTGGCGAACAGCAAACTAATGTTCTGTGTGAACCACGTCAACCCAGTGTCCTCTGTTATGAAATAACAACGGTGAGCTGATCACGGGCACACGGCTTTCTTCTGATGACGTCATCAGTCAGTGCCCCACTGACAGTCCCAAGACCAGAAAGGATCAAACGTGCGATAAAAATATAACCAGAATAATTAGAACCAGAGCCAGACACTAAAATGTCAATAGATAGATAGCCAGACAGACAGACATGCAGGCAGACAGACAGACAGACAGACAGACAGACTGACTGACTGACAGAGCTAACCAGCTAGCTAACTGGACAGATAGATAGATAGATAAATAGACAAACAGATAGACAGACAGACAGATAGATAGATAGATAGATAGATAGATAGATAGATAGATAGATAGATAGATAGATAGATAGATAGATTACAGACGAGTGTATAGATAATATATTTTAAAGTGAAGGATACAGAGGAAATCAAAATGAGGATAAAACTTGACTACGTATATTCTCACGCAAGCAGATGCCACAAAAGTCTGTACCAAACAGCCCAAACCTCTTCACTTATATATTTGTGCACCTCCAGCTGAGTTCAGCTTTCGTGTCAGTGTTATCATACCCCAGTCCGCCACTCAGACTCTTCCAGGGCTGTCATCCACGTTCAAAGGCAGACATCAATGGTGCAGCTAAATAAACAACCAACACAACAACTGAGAGCGAGTAACAGAGAAACGCAGGCACATTTTGTGGAATGCAGCAGGCCGCTGTTGGCGTTTTAGAAGGAGGAGTGAGGACGGGTGTTAGGAAGTAACCAACAAGTCATAGTGTCTAGTTGATGGCGCGAAGTGCTTCACTTGTAGAGTGTTCTGGGAACACGTCTTTTTCCCTTCAAAAGAAAGGAAACGAAGCAGTTAACAACCCCCTCCCCACCCCCACCCCTTACCCCTCCCCCCCACCCCCACCCCAAAAAAGACGCAAGTAAAAACAAACAAACAAAAATGGTCAACACAAGAATCCTGGACGATAGAAACACCCCTCAGTGTAACACTGACCCATGTGAATTACAAGACAGGCAGTGGTACTAGGTTATTCCGTCTGTCTGCCTCATCTCATCATAAAGGATACTAGGTTATTCCGTCTGTCTGCCTCATCTCATCATAAAGGATGTTAGATTTTCCCACTGACCACCCTACTCTTCTGTAGTTGTTAAGTTTTGAAAGTCGGTTAATTTTACTTTTGCCACCTGTTACGTCAGCGCCTGTACTCTCACTGAATGTTTATGGATTGACACAGCTTATGATTTTGATGTGCATGCAACGTTTCTTTGACAAAGAACTATTTCACTGGGCATCGCAAATAAGAAACTGGACAAATAATTCTATGAATGGACATCAGGTGGACCTTTCTTCATAACGGAGTATGCAAACTAACAGAACATGCATGCTGAGACTGAAAGAAAGAAAGAGAAAGAGAAGTACTGTTAAAAATGCAGACAATAACCACAGCTTCCTATTTTTCATCGTTCTGCTAGCAAATCCAGAGGAGGACAAAGCCTACCTTTAAATGACCATTCTTCACGCATCAATGCACGAAAAGAGAACGTGTCCTGCTGGAAGTGCAGTTTCAAGCTCCACCAGTTTAGATGTGTCCTGTGATTAGAGAGAGTGTTGATGAAAGAGCTTAGAGAAATCTCAAACCCAAATCGTTCTCTCCTCCTGTAGGCGACTGTAACTTTCTCAGCGCCTTGTGAAGGTCTTTAGAAATAGTATTTGTTGTCCTTTGATATATCTCTTGACTTGATAGGTGATAGGAGGAAACTGTTTTTAGAAAGTGAATTTATCTTTCTCTGAATAGAAAAAAAGAAAATAAATGTTGTTGATAAGTGATCGGAAAAGGAGGTGGCTTAGCTAGTTCATTGCTTTATGAACAATGAAGTGTTGTTTATCCTTTTCGCTAAAATTTTATAATGATGCAAAACAGTGTTGTTTATCCTTTTGGCTAATGTATTATAATGATGCAAATAACAGTAAGCTCCGGAAGTGAGTGATGGAAACTATCGTGTATTAATGGTTGGAAGATCTATTCTGAATTCTGTTGTGGAAGCCCGACGGAAATCCTTCTGATGTCTTCTGAACTTTGATGTGGGAAGATAAGCGGAAATCGTTTTGATATGTATCTAAACCATTCTTTGATATGTATAATGAAATTCATCTGTTGATAAACAGGAATGTACGGAAATCGTTTTGATATGTATGTATAATGAATATTGTCACACTGTCACTTTTGCATACCCGCATTCATGACAGCATTTACTCCATACGCACACGCAATCTTTCCAATCAACCAAAAGGCGCACTACCGAAAGTTTTTCTTCTCCCCCTCTCCCTCTGGGAAAACACTTTACTAAATCACATCAACGACTTGTAAACAGATTTTACACATGTATCTCTCTCCACACTGAGAGACAAATAAATCTGCACACATGTATCTCTCCTCACACCGAGAGACAAATCAATCTTCACACATGTATCTCTCCTCACACCGAGAGACAAATCAATCTTCACACATGTATCTCTCCTCACACCGGAGATAAAATAATATAGTTCCGCTTCTATAAAGCCGTGGCCTTCACCTTCCGTTATCCCAAAATCTGGACCAGGAGAATACATAACTCCCGTAATCACTGAGGACCTGCCTGCCTCAAGTAAAAGCTTCCCTGCTTTCTCAAATCCCTGTCTCTCTGAGACAATACACTGCCCCTCGAATTCTCCTGTCCTGGAGATACGAATCTCGACTTCTCTTCCGCGACTTCTTCTGTCTCTTGAGAGATGACGAGCTTCAACTCCTCTCCCTGGAGTTGGTACTTGCTGGGGCTGAACTACCGGTGTGTTCCCCACACCATGGCCATCTTCAACCACCTCACGGGGTGAAAGATGAAGGGTGAAGGGCGAAGGGTAAAGGGTGACGGTGAAGGGTGAAGGGCTGAAACACGAATAAGGTTCGTGTAAGTAACCTGCTTCTCAATTCAACATATGAATTCTTTCTCTTTTCTTTAAGTTTTCTCCCCTGTAGCTTTCCCCAACTATCTATTGCTCACCTGGTAATGACTGGTCAGAAGAGAGGACCACCGTCCTGACAGGTTCGAGTCTCTAGGCCATCTGCTGGGCTAAAACTCTTTCCTCCCTTCTCCTAGTGAGTGCATACTCAGTGCTCAAAACACGTGACCAGCACCTTACCTTACCAGCCCTTGTTAAACTATCACTCAGTGGTCACTTTCACCCAATGACCACATTTGTTCCTTGAATGAGTCATACTCACAATTATTTTGGGACGCCCGCTACACTAGTCAAGCCACATGAATATTCTTCCTTTAGTTGTGGCACGGGGAAATGATTCATATCACTAACTACATGTGATGGAGCGTCACATGCCTTGATGTGAGGCTACGTCACATGACACCCCCCATCCTGGGATGAAAAAATTTTCCCCAGAAAATTTTTTAAAGGAAAATAAAAATTCTTTTAACACATCTTACCCTTGAATCTAAAAAATGCGTATCCATACACATGATTCACCAAATTAATAATAAAGTATAGAATCAATCATCATGATCCCCCTTTAAGTAGCTTTTCCCAAAAAACTTTCTTTTCCCCCAAAAAAAAAAAAATTCAAAATTTGATCACCAAATTTCCCCAAAAAATAATTTCACAAATTACATGGATAAAACAATTGGGATTTAAAAATTCCCAAGCCCCAAATTGTGTTTATTATTAGGGATATGAGCACATTTTTTCCCTTGTCTTTGTCTAAATCATATGTTTAAAAAGCCCTAAGGAAAAATAGAATATTTCCAAGGGGAAATGTTTTCAATAGAATGTAAACAAAAAAAAATTTATTTTTTAACTTTTTCCCCCCAAATGTAATGTTATAGTCCTTGAAAAGTCCCCTGCTTTCCATTTTTGGGCCAGTGAAAAATGAAAAACAATTGGTTTTGTCTCATTGCACAATCAAAAAAAGTGTATAAAACTTTCCAAGGGTTATTTGTTCCAATCACAAATCCCATATATATTCATCTTCAAAAAGCAAGTTAGCCCAAAAATTTTATTTAATTGATAAATTTTTTCCATTCTTTACTAAAGAAAAAAAGCAAAAATGGGATTTTTTAAATACATCAAATAAAGTAGTTTTTTGGGCTTGTAAAAATACAGTCCTTAAACAAGAAAAATTAAGCAAAAAATACCACTTGTTTTTAAATGTCAGTAGGATACAATGCACCTTTCAAAAGTGATCACCCTTTAACATTAAAGGGAAAGAAAAAAAAAAGGAATAGTTTTCCCCTTGAAGACAGTTACATTTGTATAAATTTTTCAACAGTGACAAAAAAATTGCCATAAACATTTTGAAATTTCAGGCACGGTTCAAACATTTAAAAGGGGAATTTCCCTTTATTTAAAAGTATACTTTAAAAAAATTTACTTTCCTTCCGAGAGTGACACAAAATTTTCTTAAAAGTTGGGTTGGGGTGGGCCCCTGGGAACACAGTGACCCTTATTTAATTTCGAAATCGATGCAAAAAAACGCACCAAACCCATCGGGTTTTGTCCCCCAAATTTAAAATTGGGAGCTGTAGGGATTTTTTAAAAGGTTCTTCACCTTTAAATCCGCTTACTTTGTTTTCCTCTCGCCCACCTCTTTTTTTGAAAAGGGGGAGGGGGTTTAAGGGGTCGGGTTGCACGGGGTTATTTCAAAGTTAAGGGAATACTAGGGGTTCAATCCCCGGTTACTGTACCTGGGGTACCCGTAAACCCACACCCTGAAAAGTTTTTTCAAAATGTTTTGGGGTTTTTGGTTTGGGACTTTTTGCCCAAAATTTTCAAAACAAAACCCATTTCCTCATTGGTTTCACCTTTGTAGGGGGAATAGGAAAGGGGGGGGGTACAACATCTCTGCATGGTAGATGTTAAAAACCTTAATTTGTGTTTTCAAAACCCTTTGATTGCCCCTTTTACTTTAATTTGGGGTTTAAAAAATTCATCACTGATAATGTCTGTCATGTTAAATTTCCGTTTTAAACCCCAGGAAACATATCCCTAAACGGGACGGGTTTTGGTTGGAAAAACATTTGAAATTTTTCAACATATTTTTCAACTTTGTTCCATAAAACTTTCAGTTTTTTCCCATTTTTGCCCCCCCCCCCCCCTTTTTTATTTTACTTCAAAAAGTTTTGCCCACCTAAAAAAGGGGGCCCCTTCCAAAAACAGAAGTTGTTATTTTAAATCAGTGAGTAAACAAGGTTTATCCCCTAAATAAAGGGAAAAACGTGCCTTTGCTTTTCTGTTGAAAAAGGCCCTTGTACACTTTTTGTTTTTCTATCAGCCCCCCAGTTGAGCAAGGGCTCCCCTCCCACCCTTCAAACGATTTTGCATTTTTAAAAAACGTATTGGGAAAAGTTTTCCTGTCAGGGAGCCCGTCGGGTTTGCCCTTGGTATAAAAAGATCCAAAGGACCTTGGTGAGTGCCGAAAAAAAGTAAATGGGGAGAATCCCGGTTTTGTTCGGCTTTCCTGTATGCAAAAAAAACCCGGGGTATGAAACCCATTCTGGGGGTTTGCCTTGAAAAACCTTTCTCAAAAAGGATTTAACGTTTCCCTTGAAAAGTTAAACCAGGGCCTTCGTTTGGGGGGAAATGTTTATGGGTGGGGTTTGGAAAGGGAAGGATTAAAAAAAAGTTGAAAATTTTCTCTCATGGATCAGAAATAAATTTGGGTTTCCCACAATCCGGGGAAAATTTTCGTTGGAAGCCCCATTTGGGAAAAAAATTGCAAGTAAGGCTTGGGCGACAGATAGGGTATAAATTTTTTCCTTCCCAGGGGGAATGTTTTCGGGAAAACCCTTTGGGTGCTGTATCCCCCAAAATTAAAAGATTGGGCGTTTATCCAAAAAGGGACAGGGGGAAAGGGGGCCAAAGGATAAATTGTCCCTTCCAAAAAAGGCCGGAAAGGAGGATTTTGTGAAAAAGGTGAAAATGGGACGCGCCCTTTCTGAGAGGCTTTTGGCAGATGTCACTTGTTTCGGAAAGTATTTTGGTAATTTCCCTTTTTAAACCCCGGGCCAAATAAAAAGAATCAAAACTCTCTTTAATGTTCTTTGATTGCAGTGACAGCGAAATTGCTTTTCATGAGCCGTGTCCCATTTACTTTTTCTCTAAGGGGTTTTTGGCCCAAAAACTTGCTGTTGCCCTGCCGGGTTTACCCCTTTGTGAGAATGTCAAAAGTCCGTATGTCTTTGGGTTTTTTCCTTTTGGTAGTCAGGGGCCCAGTTTGTTTTGGCAAAAAAGGTATTGTCGTCAGCGTTCGTTTTTCCCCCTGCATTTTTTTAAATCCTCTGGGGTTTAATCTGGAGTTCATCCAGTTTGAGTTTTTTTTAGCGGCTTTTTTTGTTTTTCCCTTGCTTTTTGGGACTTTTTGATTTGTACTACAAGAAAAGGGGAACAACGACCCTCCAGCCCCCCCATGAAATTTGTAGAAAAACCGGGAAAATTCCCCAAGATCAAGTCGCAGACGGGGTTGGGTCAATGAAAGGGGGTTAAAAAGAAATGGGAAAGTTAGGTGGTGTTCGTAAAATTTTTGCCACCCGGAAAATTTTTCAATCCTTGCCCCCAAATAAACCTCCCCTTTTTGGGAAAAGTGTTAAAGATTGGTTTCTTGAAGAACAAAAGTTTTTCCGGGTTACAACCCAATTTAGTGCACCCATTTGTCTCGCAAAACCGAACCCTTGAAATCATTGATGGCCCCGTTTTCTAACACCAGCCCCTAAACAGATTGTTTGGTGCCCAAAACAAGGCCTTCTTAAAATTCAGTGGAGACAATGGGGGGTTTTGAATCTTTTGGGTTTAAAAAGGGAATTTTTTCCCTAAAGGGAAAATTTGGGCCATCACAAAAGAAAATTCGCATTGTCTGTCGGCGGGCCCGATTTGATTTTGTGAATTTTGTTTGTCCACGAAATGGAAAAAAAGGGGTTTCTAGTGGGTCGTTGCCACGCCCTGGGAAAAAGTTTCTGAGGAGTAAGGGGCCCTTTCCGGCGGGAGTAGGGGTTTTGACGAAAGCCCACTCAAACCCGGGGAAAAGGACCCCCTGGTCCGCCCCGGGGGATAGGTTATCCTTGAGGACCCCAAAAAAGGGACCCACGTTTTTCCTTTTCCTGAAAATTTTCCCCTTGTCCTGTTTGGGTTTAAAAAATTTGACGCATGAAAACCCCAAAGAGGGAAAAAATTCTTTTTCCTACCCACCCTTTCTGGTGTGAGCGTAAAATAAGATCACCCAAATTTGGGAACCCCCAATACCCCTCCCTTTTTAAAAAATTCCCTTTCTTTAAGGAAAGGGGCCAGATCTTTGTCACGCTCGGGGAAAAAGTTTTTTTCCCTCTAAAAAAGGAGATCTAGTGGATTGAAAAGTTTTTTTTCGTTTTAGAAAAAATCGATCTTTTCGATCCAAAAAGGGACTCAAAAGGATCAAAAAACGAGGGAAAAAGATTCTCTTTTGTCGGGGCCCAAAAAAGGGAAAGTTCTAAAAAACGATAGCAAAACTTTTTTGGAAATTTTTGGGGGGTTCTTTTTCAATGTTTCCCAAGTTAAATTTTGTTTCGCAAAAAGTGAGTGGTACAGTGCCAAAGCGCTCCTTAAACAAGACGTTTTTACCCCCAATGCCCACTTTTTTTGGGCCCAACACAAGACGTTGGGGTGATTTTCAAATCGGAAAAAAAAACTATCAATGTCTTGGGTTTTTTTTCCAAAAGGGGAAATTTGGAATTTATGGGTTTTGGTTGAGGGCCGGGGCCTGGGGGAACGTCTGGGGGAAAGGGGGGAGGGTTTTCTCAAAATGCCGAATTTTTCAAAATTTCAGCATCAGTCTTTTAATTCTACCTGTCTCAATTTAAAAATTGACGTTTTTCCCAGCTTCAGTTCCCCCCTGAAATTCTTTTTTTTTCAATTTCCCTCTGAGTTTATTTTCTTTAGCTTCGCGTAGTTTTTTTCCCGATTTTTGTTTCCCCCTGTAATCTTTTTTTTTCAATTTCGCTTCCCCCTTTTAGTTTTTTTCTTTGGTTTAGCTTCCCTCTGTAATCTATTTTTTTCTCTCTTTTTGGGCCCGTTGCCCATCTGTGCATTTTTTGCCTAGTTTAGTAAGGGGGTTTTTTCCATCAAAACCCAAACGTTGCTTGTTTAACATATTATCAAAAAACCTCCATTTAAAGAAATTTGTCAAAGATATAAAACAAAACAATCTCTTTTAAATTTAAATAAAAAAAAGGCGTTTATGGGTGATGTTTTATGTTTTTACAAAACCCTTTAAATTTAGTTATAAAAATACAGAAATTCCCAAAAAATTCCCCCGGGGTTTAAAAAAGAAAAAAAGCTTACTTAAACAGGGAAAATTTTGAAATCCCCCGGAATGTATTTTTTTAAAAAGTTTTTTTGTTATCAAATTTGGAATGTAAAAAAAAAAAAGAAGTTCAATGCAAATTTTTTTTTTCCCAAAGGGAAAAAAAAACAAAAAAAAATACTAAAGTTTTGGAAATAAAATTTTTTATTAAGTTTTTGTTCCCCAAAAGTTCTTGTTGTCAGTTTTTTTCTTTTTTACTTAATTTCAAACGAAAATTTTCAAAACAAAATTGTACCGCCTTATACAAAAAAAGAATTAAACTTACAAAAACAAATGGAATCACAAACAATTAAAAAAAGGGGGGAAAAAAACAAAATAGGGGAAAAACCCACCCAAAAGTGAAAATGTTTGAAAAAAAAATAAAATAGGAGTTAAAAGGGGGAAAAAAGGTTAAGGGGTTTTGAAAAAAGGGGGGTTGGGGAAAGGGGAAAAGAAAGGATACACAAAGGGCCGGAAAAAGTGAGAAAAAATCAAGCAAAGCAAAAAAAAGAACCACAGACAACCCCAGGGTCACTGTCTCCCCTGGGAAAATGGAGCGGGAAAAAAAAAAATCCTGCAAATATTTTCACCACACTTTCCCGTAAAAATACAAAAAAAACCCAAACAATCAATAATAAAAGACATTTTACCCCAAATCAAAAAAAATCTCGACCCCACCCAGAAAAAAAAAATCAAAAGATAAAGGTTTATTTGGGCCCCGGCGGGGAACAACTCCCCCACCCACCCCCTTAGGGGTTTAGGGGGAAGGTTTATCCCACCTCTGAGGGGGGAAAGGGGGGAAAAATCAAATGAAAAAAAATAGGAAAAACGGAAAGGGAAAAAATATTTTTGAGGGAAGGGAAAGATATTGACCCCCAACGCCATGTCCCCCCGCTAACGCAGGAAGAGGTTGGGGCTATTTAGTCCCGGGAAAAGGGGCCAAAAAATTTTAATTCTTGGGGAAAAAACAGCGACTCCTCAAGCCTGCCCCGCTGCCCGGTTCGAGCAAGAGGAAAGGGTTTCGGCTATTTGGTCCTGAGGGGGGAAGGGTCAAAAAAAAAAATCCCCCAAAAAAAAAACCTTTAAAGGAGTTGAGCAACCAAAAAAAAATATCAACCACCCTAAACCATTAAAAATGGGAAAAAAAACCCAACGGGAAACAAAAATTATTTCACAATAAAAAAATCAATAAATTTTTTTTTTTTTTTTTTTTTTCCCCCAAACCCCTTTAGGGTTTCAAAATAGAAATTTCCCAGGTGGTTTTTTCAAAAAGGAAACCTTTCCTTTTTTTTTTTTTTTCCCCAACCCCTTTAGGGTTTCAATTTTAAATCTTTTTTTTTTTTAAAACCCCAAGGGCAAAAAATAGGAAATTTTTTTTTCTTTTTTTTTTTTTTCCGGGGGGAAAAAAAACGGCCCCAGTTTGCGGGGGGAAATGGGTGGGGTCCCACGTCAAAACGTCACTCTTTTCCCTACCCGTTTTTCATGACAGTTTAATCCATACGCCCACGCAATTTTCCAATCAACCCAAAAAGGGCCACTACCCAAAGTTTTTTTTTTCTCCCCCCCTTTCCCCCTTTGGGGAAAACACTTTACTAAATCACATCAACGACTTGTAAACAGATTTTACACATGTATCTCTCTCCACACTGAGAGACAAATATATCTGCACACATGTATCTCTCCTCACACGAGAGACAAATCAATCTTCACACATGTATCTCTCCTCACACCGAGAGACAAATCAATCTTCACACATGTATCTCTCCTCACACCGAGAGATAAAATAATATAGTTCCGCTTCTATAAAGCCGTGGCTTCACCTTCCGTTATCCCAAAATCTGGACCAGGAGAATACATAACTCCGTAATCACTGAGGACCTGCCTGCCTCAAGTAAAAGCTTCCCTGCTTTCTCAAATCCCTGTCTCTCTGAGACAATACACTGCCCCCTCGAATTCTCCTGTCCTGGAGATACGAATCTCGACTTCTCTTCCGCGACTTCTTCTGTCTCTTGAGAGATGACGAGCTTCAACTCCTCTCCTGGAGTTGGTACTTGCTGGGGCTGAACTACGGTGTGTTCCCCACACCATGGCCATCTTCAACCACCTCACGGGGTGAAAGATGAAGGGTGAAGGGCGAAGGGTAAAGGGTGACGGGTGAAGGGTGAAGGGTCTGAAACACGAATAAGGTTCGTGTAAGTAACCTGCTTCTCAATTCAACATATGAATTCTTTCTCTTTTCTTTAAGTTTTCCCCCTGTAGCTTTCCCCAACTATCTATTGCTCACCTGGTAATGACTGGTCAGAAGAGAGGACCACCGTCCTGACAGGTTCGAGTCTCTAGGCCATCTGCTGGGCTAAAACTGACTCTTTCTCCCTTCTCCTAGTGAGTGCATACTCAGTGCTCAAAACACGTGACCAGCACCTTACCTTACCAGCCCTTGTTAAACTATCACTCAGTGGTCACTTTCACCAAATGACCACATTTGTTCCTTGAATGAGTCATACTCACAATTATTTTGGGGACGCCCGCTACACTAGTCAAGCCACATGAATATTCTTCCTTTGTTGTGGCACGGGAAATGATTCATATCACTAACTACATGTGATGGAGCGTCACATGCCTTGATGTGAGGCTACGTCACATGACAAATATTCATCTGTTGATAAATAGGAATGTACGGAAATCGTTTTGACATGCATTCAAACATCCTTTGAAATGTACAGTGAACATCCATCTGTTGATAAAGAAGAATGTACCGAATCGTTTTGATATGTATTTGAGTGCTGATCTGCTAATAATGAATATTTTTTGTCTTGATAAAAAGGATGAACGGAAATCAGTCTTTGTTATGTAGTGATTATGTGAAATGATAAAAACATTCTTGTCTTGATGAAAGAGATTAACGGAAATCATTTCTTATATGCAATGATTGTATTTTTGATACATTGTAAAAAAAAGGTCCATTTGGAAATCCTTTCCCCCCAATGTGCAAAAACGTGATTTCGAAAATCATAGAATGTTCTATTGTAATATTGTGTTGAAACTTTGTAGATTTCGCTATGGGTAATTTTCCCAAGTTCTGGTGAAATATAAAGTAACTGTAAGTTATGAATAAGAACGATAACCATGATGAATAATAGCCATGTTGTAGGCTAGACAATCAATGTAGTTATCAGTTCCCCCAGGTGAAGTCATAGCCCTGGTGTGACCAGGAACTGTCTGCCACCGCTACGGGTCTGGGGCGTGGTCAGGATCTACCCCCCCCCCTCTCCCACCACCGTCTCCACCCTGCTGGGGTGTGGAGAGATCGATTTGGAGATCGACAGTGACCCATTGTGCCAGCTTGCCAGAGCCGCCGCTTCTGCTGGGCCAGAGTCGCCACTCCTGTGGATTAGAACCAGCGACCTGTTGTGCAGCTGTGCCAGGGCCGCCGCTTCTGCCGTGCCAGAGCCGCCGCTCTTGGGGTGTTAGAATCAGCGACCGGCTGTGCCAGTTGTACCAGAGCCGTCGCTCTTTCTTGCTGTACCAGGGCCGTCGCTTCTGTGGTGTTAGAACCAACGGTCTGTTGTGCCAGAGCTGCAGCTCTTATGTGGTGTTAGAACCAACGATTTGCAGTGTTAGAGCCGCTGCTCCTATTTGTGTTAGAGCCGCATGTCTTGTGTGTTGGAGCCGTCGCTCCTGTGTTGGACAGAGCCGTCGCTCCGGATTGGTGTTGGACTCTGCAAGCTGCTCCTCTGACGGTGCAAGCCCCAGGAGAAGACTTTTCTTCATCGCTCCTTGCAAGTGACTTGTGGACGTCCAAGGAACTGTCGTATTGGGCCGGACGTGACCTATAGTAGAAATAGTATTATTTATATATGCCTCTGTAGTGTGCACGCCTAGAGCTACGGCGTACGTTAAAAATCTACTCTCTTGATGATATTGTTGTGTTTTGTGTATTTGTGTGTTGATGGCTCGGGGAGCATAAAGAAAAAAAACACAGTTGAATTGAGACTTGTTGTCTGACTGCCTGTGTGTGTGTGTGTGTGTGTGTGTGTGTGTGTGTGTGTGTGTGTGTGTGTGTGTGTGTGTGTGTGTGTGTGTGAAGTGAACCATACACGTATCCTAATTTCTGAGAGTGAGAGTCAGACAAACAGACACACGCACCGACACATCCCTAACAGTGTGTGTGTGTGTGTGTGTGTGTGTGTGTGTGTGTGTGTGTGTGTGTGTGTGTGTGTGTGTGTGTGTGTGTGTGTGTGTGTGCGCATGCATGCGTGCGTGCGTGCGTGCGTGCGTGCGTGTGTGTGTATGTGTGTATGTGTGTGTGTGTGTGTGGTGTGTGTGTGTGTGTGTGTGTGTGTGTGTGTGTGTGTGTGTGTGTGTGCGCACGTGTGCGCGCGCGTGTGATTTTGTTGGTGTTTGTGTGGGTGGGTGAGGGTGTAAATTGCGCGTGCGCTCGCGCACATACGATCTGCAAAATAGAAGAAATCCTTAGGTACTCTATGGTTAAATACTAACAGAAAGGAATCTTAGTCTCTGTTAATAAGTTTTTATTTTTAATGAAGGGTTAAAAGTAGAGAATGTAAATATGCGGGTTAAAGGGACCACCCATGTTATTCTGCACGAAAACCCCCTTTTTCACATACAAATCACGTCCATCTCATATCAGTTTTAGCCAAAATTAACACTGTTTCTAAACAAAATTAACATCCAAAAACCTCTAAAATCGACGTAATGTCAATTTAAAATGGGGGTTTCCGTGCAAAATAGGATATGGTGATCGCGAACAAAGATATTTACATTCTCTCCCTCAGCTAAGTAAAGCCTTAGTTAGCTAGACAGAGCGTTCTTACAGGAACGTTTGACCTAGTTTACTGCACTGCTTTGCCCGAGCGTTCTTACAGGAACGTTTGACCTAGTTTACTGCACTGCTTTGTAGGCCCTGAGCGTTCTTGTAGGAACGTTTGACCTAGTTTACAGGGCTGCTTTGCCTGAGCGTTCTTGTAGGAACGTTTGACCTAGTTTACAGGGTTAGCATTAGGTCAAATGTTCCTGAGAGAACGCTTGTCTAGACCGCCGCTGTGTTCCGCTTTTTCCAACCAGGCTTACAACTGGCTTTGACAGAGTTACATTAGTTACTGCTGTAGCCGAGCTTTTATGACAGCTCTAATCGCCAGTAGTAGTACATCCGTCATTGTATATTTGGAGCATTTATTAACAGTCAAACACTTATGGAAATTGACCACATCTTGTTCAAAATTGCTTTTAGTGTTTTCATTTTTTGAATCAACAAACCCTTTTAAAATAGGCGCTCATTTCCAAAGCAGTCGGTTCACTTTTTTCCCTTTCTCCGCCTTCTAGAAAAACAATGCTTCTTTTCGGTTTCATGGTAGAGAACAGGCTTCGCCTAGTTCCTTTTTTGACAAATACTCTAACATGCAGTTAAAGTAAAACTTGTGATCTTGAATAGCGCGAACCTGTTCTTCGGTAAACCCGTTAGCCATTGTTAAAATAACAGCCAAACACAGTAAAAATTAGTTGGTAGAGCATGTCAAACACAGCCTTCTCGCACGGCAGTCAGTGAGGGGAATGGTGAAATCTGCCTCTGCCACATGCTCATTAGATCAATAGATTTTTTTTGGAATGATTACTCATGATCGCGTCACCTATGAGTTGCAACACACATGAAAATACGCATTGCGACAATAGTTTTTTTTTAAGAAAGATTGCTTATGATCACATCACATGAAAATATGCATTGCGACAATATATTTTTTTAGAAAGATTGCTAACGGCCGCGTCACACATGAGTCAGGCCAAAAAAACCCCGAGACACGCGAAGTGTTCACTTAGTCAGTGCCTGTTATTGATCGTTGGCGAAGCGCGTTGCGGGGTGTTTCAGGTCCATACTGTAGCTTAATTAATTTTTTTTAAATTTTTGTTTTTAAATTTTGGTTTTAAAAAATGAACCCGGCCCAAGTAGTTTTGGGGAGCTTACTAATTTTTTTGAGAAATTGGATGGGAGCTGGATGGGGGGGGGGGTGGCTAAAGTCGTTAAAAAGTAGGTTTGAAGAATTAATTACTGTTTTTTTTGGGTATAAAATATACGGAAAAGTTTTGTGGAAAAATTGTTAGAAAAATTTCCAGATTCCCTTTGGGCCCCCAACCCCGTTATAAAATTGTTTGCCCTTTTTGTTGATAAATGGCCCCTGAGATGTTTTAAACTGGGGGTGTTTCTAAACCCCCCCTGAAAAGGGGTAGCTATTACTTTTAAAGAAGACGGTTTAAAGATTAGAAAAGGAAAATGAATAATAAATGAATTTTATTTACATTTATTTTTTATTTATTTTAGATTTTTAAAAAGGGGGGGTTTAACCGTGAAAACTGATTTAAAGAATTGTAATGAACTATTTGATGAAAAAAATTTAAAGCATTTAAATTGATTTTAGTGAAATTTGGTTTTTTTTGAATTTATGTAAAAAATATAATTTCAAGTCAGAAATGAATATTAAACAAAACAAATTTAAAATGATAAAATTGAATGTAGTGATTTAGAAAAAACTAAAAAATTGGCGGGTGTTAAATTTTAGGTTTAAAGTGTCTTGAAGTGCTGCAATGCTTGGGTTTTAAGATAAAAACCCTTTTACTTACTTTTTTTAATTTATTTTTTTTAATTTTTCGTAAATATTGTGGCTTTTAAAAAAGCCCGGCCCGAAGTAATTTTGAGGATGGGAAAAATTATACGATGGGGAAAAAATAATTTTTTTGTGCCCCCCTTAAGGGAATTTGTTTTTGTGAGGGGAATGGAATTTATTAACCCCCCAAAGTTCATGAAAGCGTGGCACATTTCTTTTCTCTTTAAAAACCCCGGTCTCTTCAACGCGAACCCCCAGTTTAAAAAATGCTTTTGGCTGTTTTTATTGTTTTTATAGCCTTAAAGACGGTTTGCATGGGAAGTCTGGGGTTTTTAAAAAGGCAGAAAGAAGTAAACAGCTATTTTCCCACTTTAAAAAAAAAAATCCCTTTGGGGGGCTGATTACATGCTTTCACAAGGGTTTTAAACCCTCAGTGGGGAGGGGAAAAATTAAGGGGTTCTGGGGGGGTCTTTAAGGAACCCCCCCTTGAAAACAGATTTTAGGCAAAAAAAATTTTATCCCTTTTTTTTGGGATTCTTACCTTCCCCTTCCAAAAGAGTTAGAGTTAAAAAGAGCAGTTTTTTTTTATACATAATTCTGAAAAAAGGGGTTTTAGGGGGGGTTTTTTTAGCGCATTTACATCCCGTTAAAAAAACATTTCAAAAAGAAGGGTTTTCCAATTTTGAAGCATACAAACAAGAGTAAACCCTTTTATAACTTTAAACCTTTTTAGTAAGTATAAACAGTTTATTCCCGTTTTAGGAAAACAAACCAATTTACTGTAAACGTATACCCCATGGTCTGTGAGTGATCTAAAACCTCTAAGGGTTTTTCCCCCACGTCCCACTTTAGGCGACCCCTTAACAAAATGAGACTGATACTTTTTTAAAAATTGTAAACCCAGTCCTTATGTTTTAATTAGAACAAAAAGCAGGGCTGTTTGAATAAACATCAAAGCATAAATTTTAAACAGGAGCTTTTTTGAAGGTGTTTAGTTAGAAATTTTACTATTGAAGCGCTGCCAGTTTAGAACATATTTTTAAAAGTTTTGTGACTGTGAAACCAAATCCTCACACCTAAACCAGGGTCTAAAGTTAGTTTTAAGAATGTACACAAAATGCAGATGAGCCCATACGTGGTTTATGCTGACTTTGAATCAATCTTGCCACATACTATGGCCCACAACAGCAAGAACAAAAAACAACCTTATTAACCCACCATCAGATCTGTTCTTATGGCGTTTATTGTTGTTAGGTCAGACGGGGCACACACGCGCCCAGAGATATATAGAGGTTCCAACGCAGCTAGTAGATTTTTAGAGCAGATGAAACAACTTCGTAATTACTACTCCAAACCAACTAAACCTTTCAGACATTGTTATGACTCCGAAGACCAAGAACGCTATGACTCATCTACACACTGTTGGATTTGCAGCTTTGAACTAACCCTAACAGTAAAGACGTGACAGTAAGAGACCATGATCACATTACTGGAAAGTTCAGAGGGGCCGCGCACAACAGTTGTAATCTTCAACTTAAGGTTGACCCCAAAAAAATGGAAACTGCCTATCTTCTTTCATAACTTACGAGGTTACGATTCTTATTTTATCATGCAAGAGCAGTGACTTCTGAATATAAGAGGGTTACCTGCATTGCACAATCTTCAGAAAAGTACATGACTTTTACTCTTGATTGTTTATCCTTTTATGACTCGGCTCAACATCTGATGAGTAGTTTAGATAAGTTAGCAGGATCTCTACAAGACTTTCCAATCACTAAACAATACTTTGATCTATCTTTAGTGCGTAAAGGTGTTTACCCTTATGAATACATGAACTCGTGGGATAGGTTTGATGAAGACTCGCATCCTCCTAAAGGTGCTTTCTTTTCTAGTCTTAGAGGTAAAGACATAACTGATGCTGACTATGAATACGCACAGAAAGCCTGGACAGAATTACACTGTGAAACAATGGGTGATTATCATGATCAATATTTATTGGCTGACGTGTGTTTATCAGCAGACGTCTTTCAGAATACAGATCTACATGCATGAAACATTACTGTCTAAACTCATCACATTACATCTCTGCGCCTGGCCTTTCTTGGGACGCATTCTTAAGTCTACAAACATCAAGATTGACTTAATTTCTGATCTACCCACACTTCAGATGATTGAAGATGGTTTAAGGGGAGATATTAGCATGGCCTCACATCCTTACTGCAAAGCTAACAACAAATATTTATATGATTATGACCCAACTAAACCATCCAACTCTCTAATGTACTTAGACGCCAACAATTTGTATGGATGGGCCATGAGCGAGCCGCTCCCACTGAGAAACTTTAAAATGATAAAAGGGCCTCATGATGTTAACACTGTGTTAGGTATTCTGTCACAGCTTACGCCTGATTAATCCAGCAGGACTAATCTTGGATAGTAGACTTAGAATATCCTAAAGAATTACACGATCTCCACAACGATTACCCCCTAGCCACAGAAGATTAAGATGAGTCCCATCGAACGTCCTAAACTTGTTCCCAATCTTAGGCACAAAACTAAATATGTGTGCATTACAGACTCCTACAGTTTTACTTAAGACACGGGTTGGAAACTAAGAGCTGTTCACAGAATAATTATCTGTGATCAAGAGCCCTTTATGAGGCCATACATTAAGAAGAATACTGATCTTAGAACCCAAGCCACTGATGCTTCAGAAAAAGACCTCTTTAAACTGATGAAACAACAGCTGTTCTGGCAAAACTATGGAAAATCCACACAAACGTAAGATGTGAAATTAGTTACAAAGAAAACCAAGCAATTAAGTTTGCCTCAAAGCCTAACTATCAAAGACTTTAGAAGATTTAACGACAGCCTGGTTGGCATTATGATGAAGAAAAAGAATGTTAAGTTGGACAAGACGGTGTTTATCGGCTTACCGTATTAGAGTTGTCTAAGTTATTGATGTTAGAATTTCTGTTACAACTACTTTAAACCGTGGTACCCAGAAGAAAGAGTACTTTTACACAGACACTGACTCTTTTTATTCTAGACGTCCCCACAGAAGACTTCTACAAAGACTTAGAAACAGAAGTGCTAAAGGAGTTGATGGATGGTACGACACATGCGACTATCCTAAAGAACAGTCCTTTACATTCAACTGTAAACAAGAAAGTGATTGGAAAGATGAAGGATGAACTTAATGGACAGTTATCAAAGAATTTGTGGTTTGCGGTCAAAGATGTACGCATTGCCAGCCAGACTTCTGTAATGAAGAAGGCTAAAGGCATAAGTAAAGAAGTTGTCAAAAAAAAAAACACATCACGATAACTACAAGCAAGCTCTCTCTTGAAAACAAAGTTATTTTATCACACAAAATGTTAATCTGCGCTCTACTCTTCATCAAGTAAACACAACTGCTGTTAACAAGAAATCACTAGTCTCTAACAATAACAAGAGAACTTTCGTCAGTCCCGGGTTTTCATATGCTGTAGGACATTGAGAAACTTTAAAAGATTAACTTGACTGACTTGGCCTGTACTTAACTTAAGAACCGAACTAGTACTTAACTTAAAAACTAAATTTGTCCTTATTTTTAAAAACTTAACTAGTTTTTAAAAACTAGTTTTTTTTTCCCCATTTTTCTTTTTTTTTTACTTGCATTTAAATTTTAAAAGTACTTTTTTAAACTAATTTTAAAAAGAAACTTTTAGAAACTAATTTTAAGTGTACTTACTAGTTCTTAAAAACTATTCCTTAGAAAATGGATCTACTGAAAGGAAAGTTGCACTTTTTTTGCAAAATTTGGGTTCTTTTTTTTTAATGTTTTGTGGGGGTTTTGTGATTTCCCTGCAAAGTTTGACATTGCATTTGTACGTAAAACCCCCCCAAACCAAACAAAAACACGGGCAAATTTTTTAATTTAAAATTTTATCGTTTTTTTTTGTGATTGTTTTTGGGGTTTTAAATTGGGGGTTTGGTCCCGGTGGCGATTTGAAATTCTTTTTTAACAATTTTTTTTTTTTTTTTTGGGGTTTGCTTTTTCTTTTTCTTTTCCATTCGTTTTTTTTAGGGGCCCCACCCTCAACACGCCCGGGCTTTTAGCCCTTTGAAACACTACCCCCCTGGGGTTTCATTAAAACCGTGGCCATTCACTTGGGGTTCCCCCTTTTTTCCCTTTGTCCTCCCGGATTTTTCCCCGTTTTGCCTTTTTTTTCTTTTTCCCCCCCTTTTAAATTTTTTTTTTTTTGGGTTTAAAAAAAAATTTTAACCCCAAAAAAAATATTAAAAATAAAATTTTCCCATGTTTTGGGATTTTTTTGGATCGAAAAGCATAAACCCCTTCTAAAATTAAATTTGGGTTCACTTCAAAGTTTTAAACTTTTTTAAAAAAACCGGCCGTAAAAGGTTTTTTTTTTAAAATACCCCCCCCCCCCCCCCCCCCCCCCCTTTTTTCCCCCCCCCCCCCCCCCCCCCCCCCCCCCCCCCCCCCCCCTTTTTCCCCCCCCCCCCCTTGTCTAAAGTAGACAGTTCAACAAAATTTTTAAATTTTAGTTCAACCCCAAAATACTTTTTATTTTTTTTTCCACACGCACCCAGATGGTTTTAATCTTTTTTTATGGCGTGGTTTTCGGAGTGGCCGGGTTGCTCCTCCCTTTAATGGGGTTCGTCAAAACCCTTTTTAAAAAAATTTAAAATTAAAAATATTTTTTTTTTTTTTTAAAAAAACCTTGAGTTTTAAACGCTGGTTAATTATCCCATTTCCCTTTTTCTTTGGGTTTGTTTTTTGTTTATTCCCCTTTCCCAAATTGCTTTTTTGGAAAATAATACCCCCAAAGGGGAAAAAATTTTAAAAAGTTCCCCAAAAACAAGTTGAAAACCCTTAAATTTTTTAGTTTTAAAAAAAAAAGTTTAAACAAATTTAAAAAAAGACATAAAAACACCCTTTAAACGTTTAAAGATTATTTTTTTTTTTTTTTTTTGTTAATAAAAATATGATGAAAAAAAAATTATTTTTTCCGTTTTAACCACCCCACTGAAAATTAGGGGCCCTTTTTTTTGGCTTTTGGGGCAAGCAAAAAAAAAAAGTTTAAAATAAACCCCCGCAGATCGGGGAAGGTAAACTTTTAGGATGTTTTTTTAAGGGTTATATTTTGAAATTTACGGGCAGGGATGGCGTAAAAGGTTTTTTCTTGTTACAAAGGGGATTTTCCCTAAAAATTTTAGTGCTTTAAAAAAGGTTTAATTTTCTTTAAGAAAATTAATTTATAAAAAGTTTGCTGGTTTAATTTTGATGGTGGGAGGAGCTTTGTTAACGCTTTGGCTTTCTCGGAAAAATTTTATATGTTTAGAAAATTACGGTTGATGAAGAAAAGAAACGGCATAACGGGCAATGGAAAATTTTGGAAAAAGGGAAAAAGAGACCCTTTACGAGAAAAGGTGAATTCCCAAATTTTAGATTTTATTAAAAAAATTAAATTTAAGAACAGGCTTTGCAGAGCAAAACATTTACGGGACGTTAAAGGGCCGGGCAATGAAGGATTTTTTACTTAGTGACGGGAAAAGAATTTTCAAACCATCACCCCCCCGCCAGCGGGCCCCTGACTTTAAAGGGAACCTCTGAGGAACAGAAGACTGAAAGAGTTTGGCGTTTTTTAAAGGTTTCTATGGGAGCAACCCTTTTTTTTCTTGCATATTCAATTTTAAAAATTATATTTAAAATGTAAAAAAAAAAAACCCCAGTTAAAATGTAATAAAAAGATATTTAAAAATATGGGTTAAAAATTTATTATTCTCCTAAAGGTTTTTGGGAAAAGGAAAAATTGCAATTGAAAAATAGAAAAAGCTGCTAGGTGTCTGAATCAGATGGAAAAAAGGGGTTTTTCAAAACAGGAAATTTGGAAAAATATATTGCCTGCCCCAAAAAGAATAAAAAGGCCAAATTTTGTTAACTCAGTTCCAAAGGGACCCCCCCACCAGATGGATTGTTTGTATCTTCCACATGACAAAGTTAGAAAAAAAAATTTTAAAATTTATGCTTGCCCGGTTTTTTAACGGGCCCTTCAAGTTACAAACCCCGTTCCTTTAAAACAGTAAAAGCTCACTGCTGTGGTTTGGCTTTACAACAAAATACATGGGGTGTCCAAAAAATTTTCCCCTAGAATAAATTCAATTTGATGTTTAAAAAGGGTTTTAAAGGTTCTGAAAAAACCCAGCTTTTTTTAAAACAAATGTTCCCAGTTGGGGAAGAGACCCCCGGAAAACCTCATTTCAAAGCCCAAATAAAAATTAAATAAGAATCAAGCAAAAACCCCCATGTTTATTTAAACAATATCACAGAAAAAAATTAAAGGGCCCGAAACGAAAAAACAAAATTTGGGTTGGGAATTGCCAGCATTTCTTACTCGCCATGAAAAAAGGAAGAATTTTAAAGCACAGGCCTTAAACCGTAAACGCAATCAAATTAAAAATTAGCTTTTTAATGAAGAGGCCAGGGGACTAAAAAAAACTCATCCCCCCTTTTTGGGACAAAAAGTAAGAAAACTTGAAATGCCCGGAGAGGCAGGGGCAAAGTTAAATTGGGCCACAGACCCTATATGGAGCGAAGATGTAAAAAGAAGTTTGAAAAAAACCTGAAAACAACCCCCCCCGTATATTATTTAAGAGGACCCCTTTCTCAAAAAAGCTTCCCCCCAAAAGACCCTTTTTTGGGGGAAAGAGCTGCAATTTGGTCTTCCACCCCCAAACGGGTTGATTAAACAACAAAAAAAAGTTTTTTTTTTGCTAAAACTTTTTTATTTGTTAAACTTTTTTAAATTTTTTTTGTTGTCTATTTTGGGTTGAACTGATCGTGTTTTTTTTTTCAATGTTCTGTTTTTTTGGCATCAGTGTCCCCCTGCCCGTAAAGAAAAAGTCTTTCCCCACTCTTTTGAAGTTAAATTTTTTTTTCCCTCTGTTTCCTCCCCAAAACCAGCCAAAATTTTCAAAAATTTTCGTCGTAATTTTTTTACCCTTTTAATAAATTTGCTTATTCTTAATTTAAGGAACAAAGTTTAGTTGATGCTAGGGCTAAAAATGGCATTTGCTTTTTTTAATTTTAGGAGTTATTTTTTTTTAAAACAGCACTTAAAATTTTTGGGAATGGGGGCCTAAACCTAACCCAAGGGCCCCCCAAAGGCTAAAGGGCGGCGCCCCACCCCCATAGTTTAAAAAAGCAACACAAAGACCCCACCCATTTTCGCTAGCTACAGTGATGACCCAAAAATTAATAAGAAAGAGAATTTAAAAAGTTTTACCCTTTTTTTTTTCTAGAAACCCAATCTTTTAAAAGTCGCTTTTACCCCCTTTTTTGAATTTCGTTATTTCCCTTTAAACCTAAACTGTTAAAAACCTCCTTTTTTTTAAATAAGATTATTTTAAAAAAATTTCTTATACTTTAATTTTTTTATTAACCCTTTTCTGGGAAACTTCAAAAACAGAAAAAACGCAATAAAATAAAATTTTTACTTAATGAAAAAAAAGTCGAGAAATTTTTAGTTTGTCTTTGTCAACCATTTTTTAGTAACCTTGTCAGTTGATGAAAGGGGTTGTTTATTTCACTCCCTTTTTAGTAATTGCCCAAAACCGAGCTTAAGAGGGGGATCCAAGTTTCAGCCTTTTTTTAGCCCGATTAAAGTGTGTTTTTGGCAAACTGTATTCCCCCCTCCCCGGGGTAAAAAAATAAGCGAAAAATTTAACGTTTTGCCCTTTGGTTTGGCCCGTAGCTTTGGGTTTAAAATTTTAAGCCGGGCGGGGGTCATTTCCCCCCCTTAAACTAGGAAATTCTTTTCCCCTGTAGCATATATTCAGGGAACCCCCCCTTAGTTTTTTCAAAAGTTTTTTTTTTGTTGTGTTCCTAAAATTGGGGTGACAGGGAATTTGGGCCCCTTAAAATTTTAAGGCTTTTCCTAAAGGATTTGTTAAGGGGGTTCCGTTTATCAAAAACCCAAAAAAGGGAAAAAGAAAGGGGGTTTTCCCTTTTGGTTTGGGGGGTTTTGGGTTTTTTGTTTTTTTTTTAAATTTTATTTTTGGAAAGGAAAAGGTTTTTTTTTTTTGGGGGGGGAAAATTTATTGGGGGGATTTTTAACCCTAAAAATTTAACTCCCATTTAAAAAAATCCCGTTGGTTTGCGGCCCTTAGGGTTTTCTTCCAAAAACGCAAATTTTGGGGTAGGCAGCCGCATTTTTAACTTACCCACCAAGTATTTTTTTATAATTAAAATTTTAATAAAAAAAATTGTTAAAAAGAAAAAAAGGGGTTTAAAATTTTTTTAAAAAACTAAAAAAATTAAAATAAATAAACTTTTTAATCGGTTTGAAACTTTTTGGAGCTGGTTCAGTTTTTTCGTTAAAGCAAAAAGGGGGTTAGCCGTTGAAACTTAGACTTTTTCGGAACTGGCCCTTTTATTTTTTTTTAAGGGGTTCAAAAATTTTTGTCCCCCTTTTTTTTTAAAAATTTTAAAATTTTTTAACTTAAAAAAAAATTTTTTCAAACTATTCTTTGTCCTTAGGGGTTTAAAATTTTTTTTTTTTAATACGGCCCATTTTAAAACTTCCCCCCCCCCCCCCGTCGAAAGTCTTTTAAGGGCGCATTTTTATTTTTGAGTTTGGGGCCCCCAAAGGAAACTAAAAGGGGTGGCGGGAAATAAAGGGGTAGCTTTTTCAAAGCTTTTCTTTTTTTTAAAATGATCGTTCAGCTGAAAAAATAAACAATAATAAACGGTTTCAGTTCCCCCAAATTGTTTTTTGTAATGTTCAAAAAAAGTCGCCCCAGTTTGTTTGCTAGGATCAACAAAAAAATATTTTTTGTCTGTCCAAAAAATCGTCCTTTTTTTGTAAGCTTGTTGTGCTTTTGGGTTGTGCGAAAAAAACAATGTGCTCTTTAATACCGTTTTTTTGGGTTTGTAAAAAATCAATACGAAGCTTTTTCCCCACCCAGTAATCCCCCAGATAAGGACATGCGGGGTATTTGGGGAGAACTTCAAACTGTCCATCTGTTTTTAAAAGAATATTTTTTCTACATTTTAATTTTGCCACCTTTTAGCCCGTTTTTTCAAAGTTTAACTGAGCTTTACAAACCATAAAAAAAAGCATTTGTTTTTAGGTTTCGTTTCCTCTGCTTTCTTGGTTTTTTTTATTTTTTTACCCCCTTTCCCCCCCCTTTCTCCACTTCCAAAAATTTTTGTTTTCAAATGTAGATCCCAAAAAACCAACCACGGTCCAAATTTTGTTAAATTTTGTAGTCTTCGAGTCTTTTTTTCAAAGGCAAAATTTTTTACATACTCGATCAACTTTCAGGATCTCTTTGGGCCCACCTCCGCGAACAAAAGTTTTATTTCATCAAAGTGTTGGGGGGTTAAAAGTCCGCGCCCCGAATCCAAAAAATCGGCTTGCCCTTTATTGCATCAATCGACTTTCTCAATTTTTGGAGTTTAAAACGCTTCCCGATTCTCTCTGAAAAAAGTTTTTTTCTTAAAATAAATAAAACAAAATTCCTTTTTTGACTTTTGGACTGATTTAGGGTGTATTTTTCCAAAAAATGTCTCGGCCCTTTTTTCTATTTTCTGTAAAGGAGTGTTTAACTTTTTCATAATAATAACCCTTTTTTTTTTTATACTGGGTTAAGATTGTTCCCCGGCCCCGTCCCGGTTGTAAAAACATCAAACTAAAAAGAGATGTCACTAAACCGGGATTTAGCTTTTAGGGTTTTTCGACGGAAAAAACAAACCGCTAGGTTAAATGTCAGATAATTTTTAAATAAATTTTTCTTTTTTTGCACCTTGGTAATTGGGATATGCTCTTTTAACCCGTCAAAAAACTAGAGGGTTTCAGAAAACTGTTGCCAAAAGCTTCGCAAAGCCTCAACTTTAACATCATTCCCCTTTTTATCCTCCACTTTAAGCCTGTGCTCGAGGGCCCTTTTTGGGGTTTGTTTTCCCGGGTAAACTTTCTTTTTTTTCTTTCTTTTTTAAAGGGAGCCATAGGGCAGAATAGAGGGCAAAATTTTGCCCCCGCCTAGTTCAAAGGGGCTTCACTGCCCTCCAGGGTTTTATTACCTTTTGTTTAAAAGATTTTCTCTGCCCCAAAAATTTGCAAACAACATAGCATTAGGGATTTTGCCGTGTAAAATCTTTTTTTGATGAAAGTTTAGAAATGCCTGGCAATATAAAAATCGTCAGCGCCAAGACAGGGGAAATTAACTAATTAAAAGTTTTTTCCGGCTGAATTTTTGATGGGGGATTTTCACTAATTACAGCCCGCCTTTACCTTTTACGCCATGGGGTTTCCTTCTCTCTTCTGTATGGATCAAGGTTTACAACCGTATGAGTTCAGTTTTTTTAAAACCAAAAAGAAATAAAAAAAAAATGGATGAAGATTTTGACCCGATTGATCCTATTTAAGAAGAAGAGAAGATGAAGAACCAAAGGGCCTCATTGGGAAGAAAGCTTTAAGGACAGGGTTTTTTACTCCCTACCAACGCCAAGAACTATTGCGAGAAAGAATTCTTTTATTCTATAGAAAACATTGGGCGAGAGCTACCGGCGGGGCTTGTTTCCCAACGAATTTTTTAAGGGAAAATGGTGGGGATTTTTATATAAAACTGGGCAGGAGGGGGCGCGAAGGTTACTTCAACGCAAAACCCCCCAAAAAAAGTTTTTTTTAAAAAAAGGGAAATTTTTGGCCCAAAACTCCCCATTGCTAAGGCAGAACAATTTAAAAACCTTTTTAAAACTTAGCCCGCAGCCGTTAGCCTTTTCAAACTTGGGGAAGAGTTTTCCAAAACCAAACTAAAATACAAAACAACCTCTTTAAGATTTAACTCCCCCCCCCCAAAGATGCAATTTAAAAAAACAGATGAATCAAATTTGAAGAGCAGAAGAACTAAAGAAAATTGAGACAGTTTTAAAAAAGGAAACCATTAAAAACAATTAAAAGTTTTTCCCCTTGCCTATGCGGGAAATCCTGGGGCTTAATTGGTTTAAGGCAATAAGGGGTGAACTAACAAAAAATTTAAACAAAACTTGGGGGAGTTTGGATAGAGAATAAAAAGAAAAAAAATTTAAACCCCCCTGATGCAGATGTTTTAAAAAATTTTGGGGGAGAAAAAAAGGCTTTTGAATACAGCAGAAAAAAACAGTTTTTAAGGCTACAAGGGCGGCCCGGTTAGAAGTGCTGTTAAAAAACCGGCGCTGTGGGATCCAAAAAAAGCAAATTTTGGGTAAACTATAAACAGAATTTCTTTTTTGAAAAAAAACTACGCCAACGAAAAATAAGGGGCCCCTTTTCAGGAACCGGGGTTACAATAGTTAGTATTATTTAACACCGTTGGGTTTGTATCTCTACAAATCGTTTATGCTTTAAACCCGCAGTTTTCACCAACAGGGAAATTTGCTCCCCCAACGCCCCGCCCGGTAAAAGTTGGATTTGAAAAAAATTAAAATCATCTAGCAAACTTTTTAAAAAAGTTAGCCGCCCCAAAACGCTTGATCTCTGCCCGGCATAATAGGGGGTGGTTTTTTAGGGTTTGGGGTTTTTTTTTACTATTGGCAAAAATTGTGGGGTTTTTATTTCTGCCATTGTGGGCGTTTGGAGTGGGTAGCTGCTTTGGGTTAATTTTTTTTGTGAAATAAAGTATGCTAATCCAGTAAAAAGTTTAAAAAAACAACGAGGCTGTCTTTTCGCTTGTGTTTACTGTTTAACGGGAGGTACAAAAACGGGGAGTGCTTCTGGAATGCTGGCGGGTGGGAGCCCTTTTAACTTTGGTTTGCTTTTTCAGGGGTAGGTTCTTTCTTTTTTAAAAGGTTTGGGGCGGGCCCTTTTGGTTTAAACCTGATTGGGGTCCAAAAAATTTTGGGTTTGGTCCCAGCTTGGTTTTTATTGTTATAAAAATTTTGTATCTTGCCCAAAATTTTTTGTTAAAAATCAGAGGGTAGCAAGTATAATCCTTTGGGCCCACAACAAAGTCAACCTTTGACCTAGCATGGCAAGAAAGCTTGTTTCCTTTGTATGCTAGAGGGCAAAACAACCCGCCGAGTTAATAGCATCTTTTTAAAATTAGCTAAAATTTTTTTTTTTTTGGGATTTAAAGCCCGTAGATTGATCACTAAGCTAAAACTTTGGGTTTTGCTTGCGCTCCTTTAAAAGACACCCAAAAGTATGTCCCTTTGGAGTCCCTTTTAAATCCTTTTTCCCCCTGGGATTTTTAGACCTTTCACTTTCAAACAAGATTAAAAGGCCCCAAAAAAATTTGGATGTTTTTTTTTCTATGGACCCAAACGAAAATTGTTTGTCTGGTTGAAAAGAGGTGGACCAGGCCAGTAGGGCCTAAAATTAAACTCTACTTTTGCCCCCAAAAAAATTTCAAGTGCCTAACCCATGATTGGGGGTCTTTCTTTTGTCTAAAAAACATTGAAGGATTAATGGGAATTCGTTGCAGATTCTTTCATTTGCATTAAATTGGGCCATTGGGGTTTTAAAAGGAAAACCCCGTTGTCATTTGGGGGGGGCACTTTTAGTTCAGTTAGTTTTTCGTCGTACTGGTTTAAAAAACATAAAGTTTTTTACGCCCCTTTCAAAAAATTGGGTGGTTTAAATTTTTTGCATATGAAAAAACCGCAGCCCGTTGTTGCGCCCCTTTAAAAGGGCAAAATTAAAAATGATTCTGGGAAAAGTCATAAAGGGGGGGTTTAAACCCTTTTGGATGTTACTCGTCGCTCTTTTTTGCCGGGTTTAAATAAATTTTTTTTTTTTTGGGTTTTCAAGTCTGACTTGGGAAAAACCCAAAGATCCATCCCAAATGCAAAGGTTTTTTTGCGAAGCAAAAAATTTTTTTTTAAAAAAACGTCCCCCCATTGGGAAGGGGGCACTTTTTGGGGTTTTTAAAAGGTTCCAAAATTTTTTTAAAAAGTTTTTTTTTTAGTTTTTAAAAAATTGTACATCAAAATAACCCAAACAAAACCCAACGGGGGTTTCCTTTTCGTATCCAATTACCCCTTGGCGCGGAGTTAGGATTTCCCCTTTAAAAAAAATTGGGGTTTTAAAGTAAAATTGGTTTAAAAATAACTGAGGGGCTCAAAATAAAAGGTTTTTTGTTAATTTACGAAAAAGGCAATCAAATTAATCAGTGCAAAATACCTGTTTGGCTATTACAACTTTGTTCTTTAAAAGAAGTACTTCTCGAATCTGTATATTGTTAACAATTAACGAGGCAAACCTCAGAATACTATGAATTTTCCACTAGAAGAAAGAAGAGAGTACACTTTTCCTAGAGGCCTGGCTAAAATCTTAGGCTTTCACAGGAGTGACAGAGATTATAGATTTAGTACAAGAGAAGGTGTCTGGCAATTTGAAGGTAATAAACCATCTGATTTTCTCGTGAACACAATGTTGTATGTCCATTTACAACAGTTAAAAACATGTGCTAATTTGTTTAATGGTTATCCATCTACAGTTCTACGGTACTGCCGTCAATTACAGCAGGGTTTTGCGATTATCAGTTTTATAAGTTTGGCGGAAACAGTGAATTTAAAGAATTAATTGAGGGGTCTATAAATTCATTGGATGTGAAAATAGCTAATCAAGACGGAAGCCAGTTGTTTGTTCTGATTTATTAATATGTTGGAAGTAGAAGAGCATATTAGAAAAGTAGTAAGGGCTCAGTCCCGCGGACGTTAATAGCGCTGGAAGTAGACGGGCGTACTGTAAACCCTAATTTTTATGCCCCTGGAGAGAATGTAAATATCTTTGTTCGCGATCACCATATCCTATTTTGCACGGAAACCCCCATTTTAAATTGACAATTACGTCGATTTTTGAGGTTTTTGGATGTTAATTTTGTTTAGAAACAGGTGTTAATTTTGGCTAAAACTGATATGAGATGGACGTGATTTGTATGTGAAAAAGGGGGTTTTCGTGCAGAATAACATGGGTGGTCTTGAACCCGCATATTTACATTCTCTAAAGTAATTGAAAATGTGAGTGCGTTCCACATTATTCAGGGGCAGAAACTATTCGTTACATAGAAATAAGACACAATAACAACAAACAGCAGCAGCAACAACACTTTGTCACAAGTCCACAGAGTTTGAGCAAACTAGTCCCTTAAAACAAAACAGACTGTAATAACTCATATAGAAAGCAAACAATGAATGTTTCCAATTTTTGTTTTCATATTCACTCATAACCAAATTGTAGATACATTCACAGAGTCAGGCTTTCCTTCTTTGTATGTTCATGCTTTATGACGTTGACTAGATAGATGCTAAATACAGTTTCTACCCTCTTCCAAGTGGTCATTGCTATTTGAACTAAATGTAAACAGTGCTCTAGGCAAAAGCCTAAAGGATACGGGTACATGTATTCAACGACAGCATTTCTGACACTTTTTCATAGTTACAGAGACCCGGGTACGGGAAATTTTAAATCGTTTTAAAAATTTAAAAAAGTGGCCCATTTAAACTTTGGCCCAAATGTTTTTCAACAGCCGTTGTCATTTTCGGGTTTAGATAGATTTCAGGGTTTTAATTTTAAAAAAAAGACAGGGTATTTTTTGAAAATTACCCTGCCCGCACCCTTCTCCTTTTCTATATATTTTTGGGGCAAAAAGGGTTTTGGATTAGGCGTAAAAATTGATTTAATGCCCCATTTTAGTGGGTCCATGAGCACCCCGGGGGGCCTTCCAAGTTCTTTTTTAAAAAAGGGTTTGGAAAATTTTGAACATTTGCAATTTAAAAAAATTTACCCCTTGAACTTCCCTTTTTTGTTAAAAAAGAAAATATTAAAAAAAAAAGGGACGTTGTTTCCCACTTTTGGAATCCCAAAAAACACGTTGGCGGCTGCTTTAAAAGCTTCATATTGACCCCCTCAGAGTGGGGTTTCTTTTCAGATCAACAAAAATTTGGAAAACATTTCAAATTTTTATATTGGTTTGGTGTTGTCGGGAAGGGCCCCAAAAAAAAAAAATTTTTGGGTAGAAATTCAAGGTCACATCAGTGAAGCCCCTTTTCCCCGTTGTTGGATTCCTGGGAAAACTTGTTTGTAGAAGAAGCGTGCACTTGTTTTTAACTGCTGTAAAAGCATTTGCCTTTGAAGCGATTTTGGGGCCTGACCCAAAAAAGATGAAAGGGGGAAAAAACCACTTTTTTTAAAGGGCCCTTTTTCCGGGCCAGATGTTTTACCCAATAAACCGCCCATACATTTTCCGTTTGCAGCTGTTTTTTAAAAGCTTTTTTGCAAAAACAAAAAATTATAAAAAATTTCCAAGAGAAAGTGCAGAAAAAATGAAAATGATGAAAAACAGTCTTATACTGCAGTACCCACGCGCATTTCCCTTCGCCCAAAGACAGCATTCACACGAAGGGGCCCCACAGACAAAAAAGGCTGCTTTTTCCATGCATTTCGTACAAGCACCCATGGAATTTTGTTTGGTTTGTGGGGCCCCAATATCAGAAATTGTTTTACATTTTTTCCCAATTCCGGGAAAAAACCAAGTGTTTTAAAACATATGGCCCCTTTGGGGAATTTTCTCCGGGAAAAAAACCCCTTGTAGGGCCCCTAAAATTAACCCCAGCTGGTCATCCCCCGGGGAAAACACTTAGAAGGCCCAATTTATAGAATTTTTTCGGGAAGACGAAGAAAAACCCAAAAATTATTTAGAATTCCCCCAAAAGTCCCAAACAAAAAGGAACGGCGGGGTTTCCCAATTTTCCATTTTAAGATTTGGGGCCCTTTTTTTCAAAGGGTTCTTTTTTATCACCCCCAAACATTTTTTTTTAAAATGGGGGTTGGGTTGGGGCATCTTCCCTGTTTCGGGAAATGAAATTCTGTCATCGGAAATATGAGGGACGGCAACCCCCGTTTCGAAAAAAAATTTTTGTGGGTTATTTTTTTTTACTTTTTTTAACAAAATGTTGCCCCCCAAGGGGGTTTGAGCACTTAAAAAAATTTTTTTTTAAATATATTGATTTATATAATATAAAATTTATATTATATATATATATATAATTTTAAAATATTATAAAATTTATTTTTATATATATTTTAAAAAAAATTTTAAAAAATTTTATTTAAAATTTTTATTTTAAAACAACCCCTTTTAAATTTTAAATATTTTATATAAAAATTTTTAATTAAAAAATTGGGTTTTTTGTTTAGAATTTAAGAAAAAAAGGGAGAAAACCCTTTTTGAAATGGCTTTTTTTTTTTTTTTTTTTTTTTTTTTTTTAAAAATTTTTTATTTTTTCTTTTTTTTTTTTTTAAAGGGGAAAGGGGGTGTTTTTAAGGGGGGTTTTTTTATTGCCTAATTTAACAGTATGTGCTCAAGTGGGTGGAGGGGGAAAAAAAATCAACAAATAAATGCTTCTGAAAAGGGGGGCCCTTAAAGCAAAATTTTTTGATCTCCAATGGGGAAAGGGAAAATCATAAAACTTTAACTCCGGGGCATAACCGAAAATTTCAAAAACCTTGTTTTTTCCCTCCCCCAGTGACAGCAGAAAAAAAAAGGGTTTAATTTTTTGGAGATAAAAAGCTTGCTGAAGGTTTTCTTTTTCGAAGCCTTTTTTTTTGTTTTTTTTTTTTTTTCCCATCCACCTATTTTTTTCAATTTTAAGACTTTTAAAAAGCAAGCTTTTTTTTTAAAAATTAAATATTTCTTGAGTAAAATTGCAATACCAAGTGCTTTTTAATTTTTCCCGGGGGAATGGTGCTCGGGAACTTATCCTTGGAATTTATTTGTTTTTTTTTTTTAATTTAGTTTTTTTTTTTTTAAAATTTTTAAAATTAAAATATATTTATTTTTAATATATTTATATATATATTTATATATTTTTATATTTTTAATATATTTATTTATATATTGTTAAAAATTTTTTTAAAAAGGGTTGTTTTAAAAATAAATCCAAAAACCCTAAAATCAAATTTTAAATTTTTTTTTTTTTCAAAGATGTCGCCCCCCCCAAAGGGGGGTTTTTTAAAAGCTCTTTTTAAAATTTTTTTTTAAAGGGAACTTTTATTTTTGTTAAGTTTATATTTATATTTTTTATATATGTGCGTGGTGGGTGAAGGGGGAAAAAAAAATTAAAAAAAAAAAATGCTACTCAAATGGCCCTTCAGCTAGCTTCTATTCCCCAAAAGGGGGAGCTTCCCCCCAAATAGGGGGGGGGAAAACTCTCAAACATAACCCCGGTTTTAAACCATATTTTGAAAATTGGTGGTTTCTCCTCAGGGGGCCCCGGGGGGAAAAGTGGTAATTTGACCCCTCTGCCTTTTCATTTTTTTAAAAGAAGTTTGGCAACCCCAAAAAAGGTTTGGTGGGGAAATACTTTTGGATATGTTTTTTTTTAAATTTTTTTTAAAAAAACCCAAAACCAAATTTTTGCCACCCTAAAAACCCCAAAAAGGGAAAATTTTATTAAAAGAGAAAAACAAGTTTTACATTTTTTTTTTAAAAAGTAAAAAATTTTAAAAAAGTTTTCCCTCAAAGACACAAGTGCTGAGGGAAAGTTTTTGGGAAAGGGAAAATCCCCCAAAGGGGCCCTTAAAAATCCCAAAAAAAAACTAAAAAATTTCCAAGGATAAAGTCCCCGCCCCCGCTCCAGCAATTTAACAGAGCAGCTGGTGTTAATTTGACTGCAAAAAAATTTTGAATTTTTAAACAAAGCTTGCCCCTTTATGTTTAGATTTAAAAAAATAGGGGGAGATACGCATTCATATTTTGCTTTGGTAGATGATTCTGCCTAACTAACAGTATGTGCGTGATTTGGGTGAATGGGGAAAAAAAAAAAAAATAAATGCTATCAAAAGGAGCCCCCGAAAGCTTATATTCTCCAAGGGGGGGGACATCCTCCCTTGGGGAAAGGGAAAAAACTTTTAACAAAACCCTCCGGGGTCATATACCGATATTTCAAAAAACTTGGTGGTTTCCCCCTCAGGTCCGGGGGAAAGGGGGGGGGGGGGGGGGTGGAAATTTTGGGGAACTCCTTTCCCTTTTTCCCAGTTTTAAAAAAGTTTGGGAAATTTCCCAAAAAAGGGTTGGTTTTGCAATACTGTGAATGTTTGTTGATTTTTTTCAAAAAAAACCCAAAACCAAAAGGGGAAATCAAAAAAGGAAAAAACAAAAAAAAAAAAAAATAAAAAAAAAAAAAAAAAAAAAAACCTACATTTTCTTGTGAAAAGAAAAAAAATATAAAAAAATATCCTCTGGGACACAAGTTGGGGGGAAAGGGTTTTTTGGAAAAGGAATCCCCCAAGGGACAAAAATAAAAAAAAAAACCCTAATAAATTCAAGGAAAAGAAACCGAAACCCGCCCCAGCAACTTACGGGAAGCACCCCTGGGGGGTTCCCCCCAAATGACTGAAAAAATATTAAATTTTAAAAACCCAAAAGCTTGTCTTATGTTTAGATTGAAGAAATGGGGGAGATACGCTTTCATATTGCAGTGGTAGTTGTTTTTGCCTAAAAACAGTATGTGCGAGTGGGGTTGAAGGGGGGAAAAAAAATAAAAATTAAATGTAAAAAAAATTGACCCTTTCAGAAAAGCTTGTTTTTCCCCAAGGGGGAGACACCCTCCCATAGGGGGGAAAAAAACTTCTAACTTAACCCCTGGCTTTAAAACCGTTTTATTTTTTGGGAAATTTGGGTTTGGTTTTTTTCTCCTCAGTGACCGCGGAAAGGGGGTAATTTGACTCCTCTGCCTTTTCGGGTTTTAAGAAAGATTTTGAAAACCCCCAAAAAAGGTTGGTGTGCAATATGTAGTATGTTTGTTGATTTTTCAAAAAAAAACCCAAAAGGTGCCATCAAAGGGAAAGCAAAAGGAAAATCATAAAGACCCAAAACAAGTACTTTTTTTTGGGTGAAAAGTAAAAAAAAATAAAAAAAATCCTCTAAGAAAACCAAGTGTTTGAGGGCAATTTCCCTTGGGAAAGGGGAATCCACAAGGGACTAAAAAACAACAAACAAAAAAAATTTCCCAAAGGATAAGTACCGCCCCGCTCCGAAACTTACAAACTTATTTTTCCCAATAATTGCAAAAAATTTGTTATTTTGGTGGAGGGGTTTGCGGTACTTATCCTTGGGAAATTTTTTGTTTGTTGTTTTTGGGTCCCTTGTGGTTTCCCTTTTTTCCAAGAACTTCCCCTTTCCGCATTGTGTCTTTGGGGGAAAATTCTTTTATTTTTTTTTTTTCCCCCAAAAAAAAATGTTAGCTTTTTTTTTCCCTCTTTTTGATTTTTTTTTCCCTTCTTGATGGCCCCCTTTTGGGTTTTGGGTTTTTTTTTGGAAAAAATCAAAAAATCCATATTTACGGATTGAAACACCAACCTTTTCGGGGATTGCAATCTTTTTAAAAAATTTTTGAAAAGGGGAGAGGGGGGTAAAAAATTTAACCAAATTTCCCGGGGTTTCCAACTGAGGAAAAAAAACCACCAAGTTTCGAAATTGGGGGTTTTTAGGGCCCAGGAGTTATTTTTTTAGTGATTTTTTTCCCCCCTAGGGGGGGGTTTGTCTCCCCCTTGGAGAATTTTAAGCTTGCGGGAAGGTTTCTTTTTTGAGTACCCATTTTTTTTTTTTTTTTTCCCCATTCACCCAAACTCACCCCCACTTTACTGTTAGTTGGGCCGGGAATCTTTTACCCCCTGCAGAAAATTAAATGCTTTATTTTCCCCCTATTTCTTCTTTTCTAAGACAAAAAGAGCAAGCTTTGTTTAAATTAAAATTTTTTTTTCCCGTATTGCAACACCAGGCTGCCCCCGGGAAAGTTTTGGCACCGGTGCGGTACTTACCCTTTGGGAAATTTTATTAGTTTGTTTGTTTTAGCCCCTTGTGGTTTCCCTTTCCCAAGAAACCTTGCCCTAGCACTTGTGCCCTTAGAGGATATCTTTTTTTTATCTTTTTTTATATTTTTTACTTTTCACAAGAAAAAAGTAGTTTGTTTTGCTCTTTTATGATTTTTTTTTTTGCTTTTTAAAAGTGGCCCCTTTTGGGGTTGGGGTTTTTTTAAAAAACTAAAACAAACATACAAACAGTTTTTTGCACCCCCCCCTTTTCGGGGGATTGCAATCTTTTTAAAAAATTTAAAAAAGGCAGGGGGGATTTTTCAAAAAATTAAACCACTTTCCGGGGTTTTTCCCCTGAGGAAAAAAAAAACCACCAAGTTTCAAAATATCGGTATATGACCAGGATTTTATGTTAGGAGTTTTCCTCCCTATGGGGGGGAATGTCTCCCCCTTGGAGAATTTTTTAGTTGTTTGAAGGCTCTTTTTAAAGTGGGCATTTATTTTATTTTTTCCCCATTCACCCACTCCCCGAAACATACTGTTATTTAGGCGGGAATCATTTTTCCACTGCAAAATATGAATCCCGTTTTTTCCCCCCCCCTTTTTTCTTCAATCTAAGAATAAGAGCAAGCTTTGTTTATAATTCAATATTTTTTGAAAAGCATTGCAACCCCCAGGCCCTTCCCTCTGTAATTTTTGCGGGGAGCGCCTTTTGCGGTACTTACCCTTTGGGAAATTTTTATTAGTTTGTTTGTTTTTTTTGGGATTATATTATAGAAAAACTGGAATGTCGCCCCCTACAGGGTTTGGGGAGAAATTTTTAAAACTTTTCTGAGGGGTTTTTTTTAACTCTGTTTAATATTTATATATTTTTTATATTTAATTTTTATATATATATATATATATATATTATTATTTTTTATTTTATATTTATATGTATGTGTGTGTGGGTGTGTTTTGTTTTGTGTGTGGCTTTGCGTGCTTTTGGTCCCCCGTGTTGGGGGCCGTTTGGGGTTGCCCCGGGGGTTTTTGTGTGTGTTTTGAGGGGTTTGTTTTTGTTTTGGTAGTGTGTTTTTTGTGAAAAGGGGCGCGCTTTTGGTGCGGCATGGGGCTTTTGTGCGTGGTGCTTTTCTTTGTGTTTTTGTGTTGTTTTGTGGGGTTGTGTTTTGTTTTTGGTGGTGTGTGTGTTTTTGTGTGTTTTTGTGGGGTGTGTGTTTTTTGTTTTTTGTGTGTGTTGGCGTTTTTGTGTGTGTGGGGTCTGTGTGGGGTGCGTGCGGTCCCCGGGGCGTTTTTTGTACGTGCGTGCTTTGCGGGTGGTTTTTGTGTGTGTGTGTGTGTGGTGTGTGTTTTTGGGGTGTTGTATGGTGCGGGGGATTTTGGTTGTGTGTTGTGTGTTGTTGTGGTGTTGTGTTTTGGGTGTTTTGGGGTGTGTGTGTGTGTGTGTGTGTGGGTGGTGTGTGTGTGTGGGGTTTTGTATGTATGTGAATCGCAGTATGTAGGGGAAACTTTTTCTCTTGATTCCATCTTTTCCCCAAATTTTGATGGAACCTTTCCCAAAACTCTTGAGAGTAGTTTTTAAGAAAACATTGAGGCCCCCACCCCAGGTTTCTTATTTTAAAAGTATTACCGAGTTGTAAAAATTCCCAATAAAAATAAACTAGCAAAGAAGAAACAGTTTTTTTTCACGGGTGCGATTTTTTTAAAAAAAAAAAAATTCGGGGGGGAAAAAAAAAAAAAAAAATCAGTGGCAGAGATACCTTGTCATTACATGTTTAAAAAAAAAAAAAAAATTTTTTATTTCTTGAAAAAAAAAAATATAAGGGTTTTTGTATACCCTAATTCTTTTTTTTTTAAAAACTTTTTTTATTTCTTTCTTTCCCAAAACCATCAACAGTCATGAAAAAACACTTTTTTATCTTAAAAATTACCAGCAGGGGTTTTTGGAAGTTTTTTTTTTTTTTCACGGAAAAAAAAACTAAAGGGGAAAAAAAAAAATAAAAAAAATTAAATGAAAAAAAAAAGTGAAATCCCCAAATTAAAGATCCCGGAACAAAGACACATGATCAAATAAATCTGTTTAATTTAAAAGGGAAAAAAACTAAATTTAAAAAATTAAATTTAAATAACTGAAAAAAAAACCTTTACCCACAAACCCCATACAATGACCCCCCCCCCCTTTCCCCCCCCCCCCCCCCCCCCCCCCAAACCTTTCTTTTACAAAATATAAAATGCTTCCCTTTCATTTAAAATTTTATTTTTAAAATTTTTTGTTCTTTCCCTTTTTTTCAAACAATGATTTTTCATACCAAAAAAAAGGGAAACCTTTTTTGAAAATTGACTGAAATTCCATTTAACTCGGTAGTTGCAAAATTTTTTTAAGAAAAAATTGCCCCATTCTCTCTCACAGTTATTTTTTCACAATAAAACCAAATTTCAAGAAACTTCACAATATAATGATAAAAAATAGTAAAAATTTATTTATAATAGTTTTTAACATTGTTGGGAAAATTTACTGGTAATAAAAAATTTACCGTTTATTTAGTAATGAGGGTTTTCCCACAAAATAACAACAATGATCTTTGCTAATAGTACAAAAATTAGCGTGCCCCAAAATTTCAGTAATAATATCATCAATTCAGTGTTTCAAGATATCAAAAAATTTCAGTATTTTACCGCCGGAAAGGAAACCCCCCCCAAAAAAGGTTTTATGTTTTGCATTCTAGTTTTAAGTTGCAACTTCAATTTTGACAATGCCTTTTTGTACTGTGTAAAAACAACAGTGAAAAACCCCATTTGGACTGAAATTCAACAAGCCCTCCTTTTATTTTACACAAAACCCCACACAACACACAAAACCCCACAAAACACCACACACACACACACACACACACACCACAACACACACACCACACCACACACACGCCACACCCCCACACACACACCACAAAACCAACCCACGCACACACACACACAAACCCCAATATAAAACAAAAACACAAAATACAAAAAACATACATACACACCCCTGCTTACATATACTTTCCCGGTCCCATACATATAAATAAAACATGCATACTTTAACAAATATACACACATATTTTTTCCCATAATATACCCTACATAAAAGATTTTTAAACACATACATTATACATGCACACAATATACATACACAAAACTCCCCCCCCCCTATAAAACCCCCCCCCCCCGTAAACATGACCCCCCCCATGTATCAAAAACCAACCCAAAACTTTCTCTCCCCTTTTAAAGCACCGCCCCCCCACTTAACCCTACCACACCCCCCCCCCCCCAACCCCCCCCCCCCATTAAAACACCCCCCTTTTCCCCCAAAACTTCAATAACCCCCTTTTCGTCTCCCCAGTTTTTTTGACTTTGTACGACAACGGAAAAATAAATTGGTTTTTTGGGGGTTTTAAAACTTAAATACGGGAGAGAAAAGAATTTAATTTTTCTGGCTTATTCATTGGGGTCTTTTAAATAGAGGTTGGGAAAGGGTTTTTCCCTTTCCCTTTTCCCCCCACCCTTTTTATGGGTTTTTTTTTTAAAAATTATTTTTGGGTTGGCCTATTTTTCTTTCAAAGGGTAAATCTTTTTTGAGGTATTTTTTTGAAAAGGGAAAATTTTGGGTGACTTTATTTATTTTTTCATTTTATATGTAGTTTTTTGTATTAAGATTACAAATCAAATTTCTGCATCGTTTTTTTTAAATTGACCTCAGTTCCAAATTTTTGACTAAAAAAATTTTTTTTTTTAAAATTGTAGATTTTAAAAACCCCTGAACATTTTTTTCCCCAAAATAAAATTTTCCCAATGCTTTCCAAAATCTTTAAAATGTTTGCCCTCCAGAACCCTGTGTTCATTACTGTCTTTCTTTTGGTTTTCAAAAAAACCCACCCCTTTTCCCTTGTTAGTTTTTCCCCTTTTTTTTCAGTACTTTTTTAGTAGCTAAAAATTCTGTGAACAAAATTTTTTCTGCAAACCTTTTTTTTAGGGGTTTGGGTATCTTTTTTTAAAGTGAATTTTTTTGGAAGAAAACCCTTCCCAAAGGTTTTATTCTGTTTAATTGTCCGCCCATTTGGTACAACAGTTTTGGGCTCCCACAGGTTTTTTGTTTAAAAATTTTATTTGTATACTTTGGGAAACCTTTTTCAATACTTTTAAAATCTTTTTTAAAATGCGGGATTGTTTTCTAATGGTTTTTTTTATTCTTTAATTTGGAAACCTTGTTTTCTTTTTATAGTTCTTTATTTTATTTCTATACACCGGGAAATTTTGGGTTGGAAAAATTTATTTTATTCTGTATTTTGCTCTGAATTTTTCCCGTGTTTTTAAAAAATACCCTTGTCTTTTATCAACTTTAAAAAATTCTAAATTTTAAAGTTTTTTTTCATTTTCCCGCTTTTCAATTTTTATTTTTTTTTACCCCAAACCCTTTAAAGTGTTTTTTTTTTTTTTCCCCCCACATAAAACCCCCGGCCCCCCCCCCCCCCCCATTTCCCCCCCAAAATTTTAAGTTTTTGGGGCCCCCCCCCTCTCCAATTAATTTTTTTGTTTTCATGCAAAGGAGGGAAAATTTTACCCCAGTTTCCCCCCCCCCCCTAAATTTTCCATTGCAAGTTTTTTTTTTAAAATCTTTTTATTTTTAAAAAAGGTTTGGGTTTTTTTTAAAGGGTTTTTTTTTTAACCTTTTTTTAATTTTTTTTTTTAAAGTGCCCAATTTTTTGCTTGTTTTAAATTTTGGGACATTTTATCCCCCCTCTTTCATATCTTGAATAGGCCCTCCTTTTTCGGCATTTTTTTGTCTCGTTTTCTTCCCAATTTTAAACCCAAAAAAAAATTAAATTCCCCTTTCAGCTCTTTAACAAAAGAATCTGGAGGGTTTTGGTTGCCCGTAGCCAAAGATGGTAAAATTTTTTTACAAAGGAAATTTGAGCTTTTAAAACTGCTATTTTTTCCCAAGGGGTTTTTTAATTACCCCTTTTCAGCCGGTTTTAAATTTTGTGCTTTCACTTCAGTCATTTTTTTTTTTTTGGGATTTTTTTTTGTTCCCTTTCTGAAAGGTCTTTTTGTAAACCATACTCCAAGTATCTTAAATTCATCTGGTTTCCCCAAAACATTTTTAAATGCTCCAAAATTTTCACCCTTAAAAGGTTTTTTTTATTCCAAGCCAAAAAACCTGAAATTTTTTTTTTTATTTTTAAAAGTTTCCCGATGGTTTTTTCCAAAAATTTTTCGAAAGAAAGGAAATTTTATTTTTTTTTAAATTTATATTTTTTTCTCCTTTTGATCATCAGTTTTGTGTATCGGCAAAATTTTTGATTTTCTTTATTAAAGTTTCCCAATCCAAATTCCCTTTTATGTTTTTTTTTTTTTTTTTTTTTCTTTTTTTAATGGATAAAATCTCCCCGGGAAAGCACGAAGAAAATCGGTGACATGGGGTTTCCCCCCCCCGGGCAGCCTCCCCTCAGTCGAAAAAAACCCAAACTGATATCTGCCATTCACAAAAAAAGTCGATTAAAATTTTTTATTAAAAATATATAACCCCTTGACATATTTCTCTTTCCAAATCCAAAAAGGGTTTTTTGAAAATTTTAAAATGAAAATTCCAATTCTAAAGGGGTCAAACGCCTTCTCAAAGTTTAAAAATTTTAATTTTTAATTTTTGGGTTTTTTCTTTTTAACTGTGATGGTTTTTTTTGATTATATTTTTAGTCTTTAAAGTTGGGTTCCCCCTTATCATTTGGGGGGCCCAAAAAACCCTTCTTTATCCCTCACTAACTAGTGTTGGCCAGTACCTTTTTTATTCTGTTTGGCTATACAAGTTGATTTTTTTTTATATAACATTTAGTAATTTTAATAGGCCCCCCCAGTTTTTTACTACGGTTTTTTGGGTTTTCCTTTGGGTTTTGGGGGGTGCATGTAATTTTTACCCCCTTTTTCTGCGTTATGGAGAGTTCTCCCTCTCTGTTGCTTTCTTTTTAAACCCCCAACCACCCCGTTTTCCCAACTGCTTCCAAAAAAAAATTTTTAAAAAAATCTGTCCCCAATCCATTGTTTTCCCGGACTTTTCCCCCTTCTTCATGTTTTTTTTTAAAGCAGCGCTTGCTGGTTTTTTTCCTTTCCCAAAGTTATTTTCCCCCCCTAAAGATTTTTACTGGGCTTCCTCTGTTTTTGTTTTGGAATTTTTTTTTAACTAAAACATTTTTTTCGCATTTTTCCAGATCTCTTTATTTTTATAAATTTTTCATAAAATGTTTTGCACCCTTTCCCCCTTTTTTTTCCCCCTGGGCTCCTTTTTTATTTTCTGTTTTTCCCGAGGTTTTTCACGAGTTTTGTTTTTTTGCTTTCTAATAAAGTTTGGGTTTTTTCCCAAGCTACAAAAATATTTAGTTATTTTTTCCCCCTCTGAAAAACCCCTCTTGCCCCTTTATCTTAACAATACTCCATTCATTGTCTTTTTTTTCAGAGGGTTTTTTAAAATTTTTGATTATACATTTCAGTTTTTTTCAAAACTTCTTGGTTTTTTTGTTCCTTTTCTTTTAATTTTTTTTTATTTTTTGTGTAACCCTTTTTTTCTTTTTGGGTTGAATTTTTCTTTTTCATTGTTGGGGATATGGAAAATTGTTTTTTGCCCCTTAATTTTTTATAAAATAGAAAATCAAGAAAAGTTTCCCGTCAGACACTGTCAATTTTTTTATTGGTCTTTCCCCATCTTGTTTATTATTTTTTAATCCCTTTAAAAGATTTTTGGGGTATTCTTTTTTTTTTCGGGTTTTTGGATTTTTGTGTTTATTCATCCAAGTATTTTTTTTTCTTTTAAACCCAAAGGGGTATTGAAATTTTTAAAAAAGCTTAAAATGTGTTTGTGTCATTTTCCCAAAATTTTAGGGTTTTAGGGTGATCCGTGGGAAAGATTTCCCACCTATACCCCGGGAAGATATTTGCATCCTTTAAAATTTCCAAATTAGATTGTTTTGATTAAAGAAAAAAAGAAGTCTAATTAAATTTTTTGTTAAAAAGGGGAAGGCCGGGTTTCCACGTATAAACTTCTGCTGCTTGGAAATTTTTTTTCCCCTCCGTTTTCTGTTTTAAAATTTTGTTTCAGTCATCATATCTTCAACGCTTTCTTCGCCTTGGGTTTTTTTACATGTTTGTAAAGGGGACAGTCAATTTTTATTTTTTTTGGTTTTTAAAAATTTTAAAATTTTCCTTTCAACTTTTTGATATTGTTGTTATTGTTTTGCTTTTAATCTCTGTGTATTTAAAATAGAAGGGGTGGATTTTTTCCTTATTTTGGGTTCCCTTTTTACATTACTAACGGGAGCTCTTTCTCCTAGTTGTAAAAAAATATAATGATTTTTTTTCCATTTGGATCTGTTTTTAACTTTTTTATTTTTAAAATTTTTAAAGGGGCCGCAACCCCCTAGAAAAATGAACAAAAAAAGATGCGGGAAAAAGCAATTTCTAGCCCCCTTCTGAAATTTTATATATTTGTGCATTTCTTTTTTGAAATTGTTTTGTCCTTTAAAAAGTATAGGAAAAAACCTTTTTTCTAAGGTTTAAAGAAACAAATCTTTTTCTTTTCTTGCTATTTCCCAGACCTTGCAATTTAGAGATTTTTTATTTTAAAAGGGGCCCGGTTTTTGGGCTGTTTCTATTTTCATTATGCTTTTTTAAAAGGGGCCACAAATTTTTTATTTGTATAATTTTTTTACCCTTTTAATTTAATTGTTTAAAAAAAAAAGTTTTTAGTTTTAGAAAACCTTTTGTTTTTTAAAGTCCCTTTTTTTCAGTTTCCCGTGATGAAAAAAAACCATGTTCCAACTAACACACTACATTTGCTCCAATAATCCCAAATTTCAAAATGCAAAAACGTACAAAAATTGGGTTCTTTGTTTTTAAAATAAACATCCACCAGTTCAAGTGTTTCGCCATTAACTTTGTAAAATTTCCTTTTTATCCCCCCTTTGGAAAAAAAAAAATGCTTCCAATAAACCGGAATGTGGGGAAAGGTTTTTTTTCCATTGTTTTTGAAGTTTCTCTTTTTGTTCGAAGGGGGGTTTTTAAATTTTTTATATTAAAAATTTCCCCTTTCCCATTTCCCCTTTCATTTTTGAATTTTATACCACCCCCTCACATTCATTCACTTAAACAATTTTAAAAAACTAAACACAAAAAAGAAAAAAAATAAAAAAAAAAAAACATAATCAGACTTATCTTGGGTTCACCATTTACACAAACCCCCTTTTTTTAAAATTTCTAATGTTTATTTCTATCATAGTTCATTGCCCCGGGCAAAAAGAACGATGAAAGAATGTTAATACCCGTTCCCTTTTTTTGTTTACCATTGAAAGGGGAAATATGAATTAAAACAAAATCAGTTCATTTTCTCTGTCAGGTGGGGAAAATGAAAAAAAAAAAAAAAAAAAAAGGGAAAATCCTTTTCCTTTTGGGGGCAATAAAAAACACACAAAACCCCCAAAACCCCACATCACACACACACAAAACCCCCAAACCACCCACCCACACACCCACCCCCCTCACACCCAAACCCACCACCCCCACCCTCCCCACCCACCAAAAAACAACACACCCAACCACACCACAAAACCCACACCCCCCAAAAAACCCCCCTTTCCTTTTTAATTTCCTTTACAAAAAACTTCCAAACCGCCAGTATAAATTCCCCCCAAAAAATTTTAAGGGGGCTCGGGGGCCTTTAAAACAAAACCCCCCGGCAGGGGGTTCCCCTTTTGGGGGGCCCTTCCCCCCTTCTGTAATTTTAATGGGGAAAAAAATTTTTTAAAAAAAAAATTTTTTATAATTTTTGGAAGGGGGAAATAAGTATTTTTGGGGAATTTAGATTTTTGGCGCCTTGTTAATTTTTTGTTTTTAATTTTTTAGATAAAAAAAGTTTTTAAAACCCAACGGGTTTTCCCGAAAAACCCCCTTACTCCTCTTGGGGGGGTTTTTTTTTTTTGGGGAAAATTTAAAACCGGGGGAGAAAATGAAAAATATGGGTTTTAAAAATTGGGGGGAGGGAACCCCTTTTTTTCCCTTTAAAAATCCAAAATTAAGTTTCACTTTTTTATTTTTTTCCGCCAAAATTACCCTTACTTTAAAACCCCAAATTAAAAAGGATTTATCTTTTAATTTAAAATTGCACTTTAAAAACCAAAAAAAAAATTAATTAAAAAAAAAATAAAATTTAAAATATTTAAAATTTTGAAACCAAAAGGGGGAAAAAAAAGAAAAAAGCCCAAAGAATTGGGGGGAAAAATTTTGGTTTTCCCTTTGGGGGGTTACCTTAATGCCAAAGACCAAAAAAAAATAAAGCCAAAACCCTTTTTCCCCGGTTTTTCCCAGGGGTAGGTTTTCTTGCACGGTTTTTTTTCTTTGAAAGGGGGGGTAGCAGTTTGTTTAACTTTTAAAAATAAAAGGTTTAAAAAAAATTTAAATTTTGGGTTTTTAATT
>CM031618.1:38421051-38423551 GCA_018398815.1 Conus ventricosus
TATATTACGTATCCACGAACTCTGCTTCTTTGAAAAGTTTACGTCACATCTGAACAGTGTGTGTAGGTAATAATTTAGTATAATGCAAACTTCGTCATTTAATGGACGTAGGAGATAATTCACAATTTTTAACACTAAATATGCACGAGTGATGTAGGTCAGATGCCAGATCTTGCCCTGATGGAAACAAACACAAACCACAATCCCTGAGATACCTGTTCAGTTTGACAATGTTCACTTTTCCTCACTGGAACTCACTGATGTCAATCTGAGTTAACGCAGCACTTCAGACACGAACGCTAAATCCACACAAAGATTCACACACGAAATTCTTCATTGTTGTCACTAGCACTGTCGCCAAAACTACGGAAACTTAAAATAAGGATCTGTGTACAAGAAGATCCTGTGTACAAGATTTCAAGAAAAAGATCCTGGCTTGACACACGTACACACACACGCACGCACACACCACACACACACACACACACAACACACACACACACACACACACACACACACACACACACACACACACCACAACACACACACACACAAACACAAACACACACACACACACAAACACCACACGCACACACACACACACACACCCACACACACACACACAACACACACACACACACACACACACACACACACACGACACGCACGCACGCACGACACCACCCACACCACACACACACACACACACACACACTCACACACACACACACACCACACACACACACACACACACACACACACACACACACACACACAACACGCACGCACGCAGCACGACGACACACAACACACACACACACACACACACACTCACACACACACACACACACACACACCACACACACACACACACACACACACACACACACACACACACGCATCACGCAGCACACACACACACACACACACACACACACACACACACACACACACACACACACACACACACAACACACACACACACACATCACACACACACGCACGCACACAGCACGCACACATAAACACACATAACACTGAGACACACAGACAGACCAGACAACGACGATAGACAGAAAAGATCACACTGACTCAACATGATCGAGTTACTTTCAGGTTTCTAGCTCTTGGGAGACGTAATGGTCAACGCAGGTAATCTCAAAAGGGATGTTTGGGTAATCATTCAGATCGTTTCCAAAGGGATGTTTGGGGTGATCATTCAGACCGTTTTCAAAGGGTTTTGGTTGTTGTGATCATTCAGACCGTTTCAAAAGGGATGTTTGTTGTGATCATTCAGACGTTTCAAAGGGATGTTTGGGGTGATTATTCAGACCGTTTCAAAAGGGATGTTTGGGGATTGACCGTTTCAAAAATTGATGTTTGTTGTGATCATTCAGATTGTTCCAAAAGGTATGTTTGTTGTGATCATTCAGATCGTTTCAAAATGGATGTTTGTTGTGATCATTCAGATCGTTTCAAAAGGTATGTTTGTTGTGATCATTCAGATCGTTTCAAAAGGTATGTTTGTTATGATCATTCAGACCGTTTCAAAAGGTATGTTTGTTGTGATCATTCAGACCGTTTCAAAAGGAATGTTTGTTGTGATCATTCAGACGTTTCAAAAGGGATGGTTGTTGTGATCATTCAGACCATTTCAAAAGGGATGTTTGTTGTGATCATTCAGAATGTTTCAGAAGGGATGTTTGTTGTGATCATTCAGATCGTTTCAAAAGGGATGTTTGTTGTGATCATTCAGATTGTTTCAAAAGGGATGTTTGTTGTGATTCATTCCGATCGTTTCAAAAGGGATGTTTGTTGTGATCATTCAGCTCGTTTCAAAAATGTATTTGTTGTGATCATTCAGATCGTTTCAAAATGATGTTTGTTTATGTCATTCAGTACGTTTCAAAAGTGACGTTTGTTGTGAACATTCAGATCGTTTCAAACGGATGTTTGGGTGATCATTCAGACCGTTTCAAAAGGGATGTTTGTTGTGATCATTCAGATCGTTTGAAAGAGATGTTTATTGTGATCATTCTGATTGTTTCAAAAGGGATGTTTGGGGGTGATCATTCAGATCGTTTCAAAATGATGTTTGTTGTGATCATTCATATTGTTTCAAAAGAGATGTTTGTTTTGACCATTCAGATCGTTTCAAAATGATGTTTGTTGTGATCATTCAGATAGTTTCAAAAGGGATGTTTTGGCTGATCATTCAGACCGTTTTAAAGGAATCTTTTGGGAGTGATCATTTAGACCGTTTCAGAAATTATGTTTGTTGTGATCATTCAGACCGTTTCAAAAATGATGTTTGTTGTGATCATTCAGATTGTTCCAAAAGGTATGTTTGTTGTGATCATTCAGATTGTTTCAAAAGGGATGTTTGTTGTGATCATTCAGATCGTTTCAAAAGGTATGTTTGTTGTGATAATTTGACCGTTTCAAAAGCTATGTTTGTTGTGATCATTCAGACTGTTTCAAAAGGGATGTTTGTTGTGAT
>CM031618.1:38443551-38456051 GCA_018398815.1 Conus ventricosus
CACAATGGGTCACTGTCGATCTCCAAATCGATCTCTCCACACCCCAGCAGGGTGGAGACGGTGGAAGGGGGGGGGGGTTAGATCCTGACTACGCCCCAGACCCGGTAGAAGTGGCAGCCAGTTTCTGGTCACACCAGGGCTATGACTTCGCCTGGGGGAACTGATAACTACCTTGATTGTCTAGCCTACAACATGGCTATTATTCATCATGGTTATCGTTCTTATTCATAACTTACAGTTACTTTATATTTCACCAGAATTGGGAAAATTACCCATAGCGAAATCTACAAAGTTTCAATACAATATTACAATAGAAGATTCCATGATTTTCGAAATCACGTTTTTTGCACATTGGGGGGAAAGGATTTCCACATAGACCTTTTTACAATGTACTAAGAATACAATCATTGCATTAAAAATGATTTCCGTTAATCTCTTTCATCAAGTCAAGTTAACAATTCTTCTTTGTCCTCCTCTGGATTTGCTAGCAGAACGATGAAATAGGAACTGTGGTTATTGTCTGCATTTTCACTGTGCTTCTCTTTCTCTTTCTTTCTCTCAGTCTCAGCATGCATGCTCTGTTAGTTTGCATACTCTAGTGTGAAGAAAGGTCCACCTGATGTCCATTCATATAATTCTTTGTCCAGTTTCTTATTTGCGATGCCCAGTGAAATAGTTCTTTATCAAAGAAATGTTGCATGCACATCAAAATCATAAGCTGTGTAAATCCAGAAACATTCAGTGAGAGTACAGACGCTGACGTAACAGGCGGCAAAAGTGAAATTAACCGACTTTCAAAACTTAACAACTACGGAAGTGTAGGGTGGTCAGTGGGAAAATCTAGCATCCTTTATGATGAGATGAGGCAGACAGACGGAATAACCTAGTGCCAGTGCCTGTCTTGTACTTCACATGGGTCAGTGTTACACTGTGGGGTGTTTCTATCGTACATGACTCTTGTGTTGACCATTTTTGTTTGTTTGTTTTTACTTGCGTCTTTTGGGGGTGGGGGGTGGGGGAAGGGGGTGGGGGGTGGGGGGAGGGGTTGTTAACTGCTTCGTTTCCTTTCTTTTGAAGGGAGAAAGACGTATTCCTAGAACACCCTACAGGTGAAGCACTTCGCGCCATCAACTAGACACTATGACTTGTTGGTTACTTCCTAACACACGTCCTCACTCCTCCTTCTAAAACGCCAACAGCGGCCTGCTGCATTCTACAAAAATGTGCCTGCGTTTCTCTGTCACTCGCTCTCAGTTGTGTGTTGGTTGTTTTTTAGCTGCACCATAGATGTCTGCCTTTGAACGTGGATGACAGCCCTGAAAGAGCCTGAGTGGTGGGCTGGGGTATGATAACACCGACACGAAAGCTGAACTCAGCTGGAGGTGCACAGATATATGAGTGAAGAGGTTTGGGCTGTGTGGTACTGACTTCTGTGGCATCTGTTTGCGTGAGAATATAAGTAGTCAAGTTTTATCCCTCGTTCTGATTTTCTCTGAATCCTTCCCTTTAAAAATATATTATCTATATACTCATCTGTAATCTATCTATCTATCTATCTACCTATCAATCTATCTATCTATCTGTATATCTGTCTATTTATCTATCTATCTATCTAATCTATCTATCTATCTATCTGTCTGTCTAGTTAGCTAGCTGGTTAGCTAGCTAGCTAGCTAACTACCTGTCTGTCAGTCTTTCTCTCTGTCACTCTGTCTGTCTGCCTGTATGTCTGTCTGTCTGGCTGTCTATCTATTGACATTTTAGTGTCTGACTCTGGCTCTAATTATTCTGATTATATTTTATCGCACATTTTGATCCTTTCTGGTCTTGGGACTATCAGTGGGGCACTGACTGATGACGTCATCTGAAGAAAGCTGTGTGCCCGTGATCAGCTCACCGTTGTTATTTCAAAACAGAGGACACTGGGTTGACATGGTTCACACAGAACATTAGTTTGCTGTTCGCCAACATGGATTAATGATGCGTATAAAGGGACCATTAAAGAAATTAATTCAACAGCTACTCAGCGTGCCGGCTTTGTGTCATGCAAATGAAGCAGAATACATCATACACAATAATAGATTAATAGATGCGATGTGCTTATTTTCGAAAAAAAAGTGTCGAGAGAAACGCCTCATCACAATAAAAGATATACTAGTACTCGGGAAAGGCGTCTTTTAACTTTAGTGAAAGTGCAAAACTGACTAAACCAAAACAGGGCGATAACCGTGTTTCAATACAATGGTCTATTAAATGTCTATTAATTATTTGTACGAAATTGAAAATACTATTTTCTCAGAGGTATGAGTGAAACTGCATTTGCCCCTAACAGACGTGCTTTTTGGCCATATGAAAAGAAATCTTCACATGATTAGGTGTGCATCAACAACATTTTGCCAGTATGTAAAATATGTATAAGCAAGATTGAAAAGACAAAGTCATCAATACCATATAAAATGGTGTTTGACCAAGAAACACAGTTAAGGTAGTTAATGTCCACACACACACACACACACACACACACACACACAACACACCACACACACACACACACACACCACACACACACACACACACACAGCACGCACGCACGCACGCACGCACGCACGCACTCACACACACACACCACACACACACACACACACACACACACACACACACAGTGTTGTGGCTGTGTTTAGTTGGTGGTGTTCTGTTGGCATGTGGCTGTGGTTAGTTGTAGGTCAGCTCTTGGTCTGTGGCTGTGCTCAGTAATGTAGGTTAGTGGTGGAGGCTGTGTACCCAGATTTGTGTGGTTGTCTTACAGCTGCAGTGGTTGCTATGGGCTACTCACGACAGATCCCGATAGAATGCAGGATGCCTGACTCAAAAGCGGTGACGCTGTACTTTTCTTTCCTGCGTGATCCTCAATTCAGTCATCTTTGTGTGCGATAAAGGGGTAGGCTTGGAGGAATTCGCCCACGCATGCGGCGTCGAAGGTTCAAGCTGCTCTTTCTGCTTTCCAGTTTAGGATACCTTTCTCTAAGTTCTATCATCAACACTCTCTCTAATCACAGGACACATCTAAACTGGTGGAGCTTGAAACTGCACTTCCAGCAGGACACGTTCTCTTTTTTTCGTGCATTGATGCGTGAGGAGTGGCCATTTAAAGTTAGGGTTTGTCCTCCTCTGGATTTGCTAGCAGAATGATGAACAATATAGGAAGCTGTGGTTATTGTCTGCATTTTAACTGTACTTCTCTTTCTCTTTCTTTCTTTCTTTCAGTCTCTGCATGCATGCTCTGTTAGTTTGCATACCCCAGTATGAAGAAAGGTCCACCTGATGTGTATTCATAAAATTCTTCGTCCAGTTTCTTTTTTGCGATGCCCAGTGAAATAGTTTCCCATCAAAGAAATGTTGTATGCACGGCAAAATCATAAGCTGTGTAAAATCCAGAAACACTCAGCGAGAGTACAGGCGCTGACAGAACAGGTGGCAATAGTAAAATTAACAGACTTTCAAACCTTAGCAACTGCAGAAGAGCAAGGTGGTCAATAGGGGAGTCTAGCATCATTTGTGCTGAGGTGAGGCAGACAGACAGAATAACCTAGTGCTATTGACTGTCTTGTATTTCACATGGACCAGTGTTATGATAAGGGGTGTTCTATCGTTCATGACTCTTGTTGTGTTGACATTTTTGTTTTCTACTTGCATTGTGTTTCTTGGGTTAGTTGTTTATTGTTCCATTTATTTTCTTTTGAAGAGTGAAACCCATGTTCCTAGAACACCCTACAGGTCAAACACTTCGCGCCATCAACTAGATACTTTGCGTCGTAGGTAACTTTCTAGCAACCGTCCTCCACTCCCCCTTCTAAAACGCCAACAGCGCCAGCTGCATTCTACAAAATGTGCCTGCGTTTCTCTGTCACTCGCTCTCAGTTGTTGTTGTTGTTGTTGTTGTTGTTGTTGTTTTTCGAGATGCCCCAAAGATGTCTGTCTTTGAACGTGGATGACAGCCCTGAAAGAGCCTGAGTGGTGGGCTGGGGTATGATAACACCGACACGAAAGCTGAACTCATCTGGAGGTGCACATATATATGAGTAAAGAGGTTTGGGCTGTGTGGAACAGACTTTCGTGTCGTCTGTTTGTGTGAGAATATAAGTAGTCGAGTGTTATCCCTCATTCTGATTTTCTCTGTATCCTTCCCTTTGAAATATCTTATCTATATTATTCATCTGTAATCTACCTACCTATCTATCTATCTGTCTGTCTGTTTATCTATATATCTCTCTGTCTAGCTAGCTAGCTGGCTAGCTAGCTAGCTAGATAACTACCTGTCTGTCAGTCTGTCTTCTGTCTGTCTCTCTGTGTGTCTGCCTGTTGGTCTGTCTGTCTGGCTATCTATCTATTGACATTCTAGTGTCTGGCTCTGGTTCTAATTATTCTGATTATATTTTATCGCACATTTGATCCTTTCTGGTCTTGGGACCGTCAGTAGGGCACTGACTGATGACGCATCAGAAGAAAGCTGTGTGCCCGTGATCATCTCAACGTTGTCATTTAGTAACAGTGGACACCTGGGTTGGCATGATTTACATAGAACATTACTTTGCTGTTGACCAAAATGGATTACTGATGCGTATAAAGGGACCATTAAAGAAATTAATCCAACAGCCAATCAGCATGCTGGGTTTGTGTCATGCAAGTGAAGCAGAATACATCATACACAATAATAGATTAATAGATTCGATGTGCTTATTTTCGAAAAAAAAAAATTCCGAGAGAAAGGCCTCATCACAATAAAAGATATGACTAGTACTCAGGAAAGGCGTCTTTTAACTTTAGTGAAAGTACAAGACTGACTTAACCAAAACGGGGCGATAACCGTGTTTCAATACAATGGTCTATTAAATATCATACCACAAACCTGGATTGACTGGACAAAGGATAGGAATATACGACTCGAAATGGAGAATCATGGTGCCTGTGACGCAAACCACTTCTATGCAAAAACGAAACAAAATAGAGAATACAAAGAGTAATAACAAACCGTTAACCCCACACGCAGTAGATTATTTTGGAGCAGAAAACTGAACATTAGATTAGTGAAATGGTGTGGCTAAGGTCAAGAATGGCAACAAAAGAAGTACGATTGCGTGAGTTGCAATCGTAACTGTTACATGATATTCACCCCACGAATATTCTGCTACAAAAATGTGTGTATGCCAGTCTGTTTCATTTGATTATTGTCCGTACACTGTAGATACCATTGAACTTTTTATTTCTTGAATGTCCGTCAGTAAGACGATTTTGGTACGAAATTGAAAATATTGTCAAAGGTAGAAGTGAAACTCATTTGCCCCTAACAGACGTGCTGTTTGGGCTATATGGAAAGAAATCTTTACATGATTTTGTGTGCATCAACAACATTTTGCTAGTATGTAATATATGTATAAGCAAGATTAAAAAGACAAAGTCATCGATACAAAATGGTTTTTGACCAAGAAACACAGTTAAGGTAGTTAATGTCACACACACACACACACACACACACACACACACACACACACACACACACACACACACACACACACACACACACACACACACACACGCACGCACGCACGCACGCACGCACGCACACACACACACACACACACACACACACACACACACGCACATACACACACACACACACACACACACACACCACACACACACACACACACACACACACACACGCACGCACGCACGCACGCACGCACGCACGCACACACACACACACACACACACACACACACACACACACACACACACACACACACACACACACACACACACACACACACAATGTTGTGGCTGTGTTCAGTTGGTGGTGTTCTGTTGGCATGTGGCTGTGCTCAGTAATGTAGGTTAGTGGTGGAGGTTGTGTACCCAGATTTGTGTGGTAATCTTACAGCTGTAGTGGTTGCTATAGGCTATTCACGACAGATCCTGATAGAATGCAGGAAGCCTGACTCAAAAGCAGTGACGCTGGACACTTCTTTCCTGCGTGATCCTCAATTCAGTCATCTTTGTGTGCAAAAAAGGGGTAGGCGTAGAGGAATTCGCCCACGCATGCGGCGTCGAAGGTTCAAGCTTCCCTTCCTTCAATTGTTCTTGGCAATGCGCAGCCACTACGAGATAAATGTGACGAACGTTCAGCCTGCTGCCAGCACATGTACAAATTTCATGATGCTAACTTGGTCTGTTTTTTTCAGAGACCTGGCTGAAAGCGGATCGTGCTGACCCGACATTCCGGTTTCAGTGTATTCTATGGTGACCAGCCTGCTGCAATCACAGGCAACCGTCGTGATGGTGGTGTTTGAGTTTTTGTGAACAACCGGTGGTGTACCAATGGCCACAGTGAAGGAAAATCTGTGCAGTGCGGACATTGAGCTGCTGTCCATTGGTCTCTGGCCCACCTGCCCTGGAACTTCAGCCAGCTATTCATCATAGTGGTCTACATCCACCCGAGTGCCAACTTCAAGACTGCCGTCAACATGCTGAGTGACGTCATCCATCGCCTGTCTTCACTGGCCCCCGACGCCCCTTCCTTCATAGTGGGCGACTTCAACAAGTGTAGGCTGAACAAGGTGCTGCCCACATTCCAGCAGTACGTGACCTGCACCACATGTGGTGACAGCACGCTAGACCTGTGCTACGGGAACATGGAAGGTGCCTTCATGTCGCGGGCGCTCCCCACCCTTGGCCACTCCATTCATCAGATGGTGCAGCTGATCCCTGTCTACAAGCAGAGGTTGAAGCAGTCCAAGCCAGTGGTCAAAACAGTCAAAGTGTGGAAACCCGGAGTCAGCAGACAGGCTCATTGCATGTTTTGAATACACAGACTGGGGCGTGTTTCTGGATGATGACAGCCCACGGATGAGACAACTGACGTGATTTCCAGCTATATCAACTTCAGCGTGGACATGGTCCTACAGACAAAGGAGATCAAGCTGTACCCCAACTCCAAGCCCTGGATCAGCAAGGACCTGAAACAGCCGCTAAAAGAGAGACAGTCAGCTCTGAAAGAAAAGGACACCAGGAAGATGAAACTCATCCAGAAGAAGCCCGGCAGGAGGATCACAGAGGAGAAGACGAAGTACTTGGCAAAACTCGAGGACAACTTCCGGCAAGGTGGCTCCGTGAAGTGCTGGCAGAAATATCTACCGTATCAGGGTACAGACCAAAGAAAGCTGAACTGAGAGCAGATGACGAGAGGAGACTGGCCAATGAACTGAATGTGTTCTACATACGTTTTGACCAGTGGGACTTCAGCCTTGAGCAGCAGCGGGCCATGGACACAGTGCACCAGCTCTCTGGATCCCCAGTAACCATCAGTGAAGAGGAGGTCCACAGACTGTTCAGGAAGCTGAATGTCAGAAATGCCTCTGGTCTGGATAGCATCAGCAGCAGAATTCTGAAAACCTGCAGCGACTCCTTGGCCCATGTTTTCTAAGAGCTGTCCCAGCGATCATTTCAGGTAGGCCATGTCCCGCGATTATGGAGGTCAACCACGATCATTCCTGTGCCAAAAAAGGAAGTGGTCTGTCAGCTCAATGACTGCAGACCAGTGGTGCTAACATCAGTCCCCACAAAATGTGCTGATAAAATTGCCCTCAAGCAGGAGAAGACTGAAGACCATCGAGATCCACTGCAATTCACCTACACCAGAGGCAGGAGCACAGACGATGCCATACTGACAATGCTGCACCACCTCCACCAGCACCTTGATAGGCTATGGACGCTCGTCAGGGTTCTGTTTATGGACTTTTCAAGTGCCTTGAACACCATTCAGCCCCGTGTCCTCGTCGGAAAACTCCTAGCCGTGGCTCTCAGCCCAGAGATCATCACATGGATCTTCAGCTTCCTGACTGACAGACCGCAGCAAGTCGCAGTTGGCCGGTTCGTCTCCAATGTCCTGGTGACTAATACAGGAGCCGCACAGAGATGTGCTTTGTCGCCTTCCCTGTTCACCATCTACATAGCTGACTGCCGCACCAGGGAGGCATGCAATCTGCAGATCAAGTTCGCAGGTGATATGTCACTTACAGGGCTGTTGAAACCAAGTACCGAGAGGCAGTCGGCGAGTTGGCGGACTGGTACGACAGGAACTTCCTTCAGCTCTATTTCAACAAGACAGAGGAGATGATCATCAACTTCCACAGGAGCCCAAGTAGTATCCACCCACTTGTCACCAAGCAAGAGGAAGCGCGTATTGTGCGCACCTACAAGTACCTCGGCACAGTCACTGACGACAAACTGGAGTGGACCCCTAACATCGACATGTGCTGCAAGAAGGCCAACCAGCGTCTTTTCTCTCTGCGGAAGCTCCGACAGTTCAAGGTCAACAGCACCACCCTCAACGTGTTCTATCAGTCGGTGATCCAGTCCATCTTCCTCTACACCCATCTGTGTTTCTTCAGCTCCCTGAGTGATGCAGATAGGGCAAGGCTGGAGACAATCGTGTCAGCTGCCGGCAAGGCAATCGGCCGAGATCTCACGTCTCTTGCTGACATTCACAATAAGGCAAGCTCCAAGAAGGCCCGGACCATTCTGTAAGATCAGAGCCATCTGCTCAACCCTTCTCTGTCGGCCTGCACCTCCAGTCGTCCATGAGATGCAGGACATCCAGATATAAGGATTCTTTCCTGCCATCAGCCATCAGAACCCTGAACGAGGCTTGCACGCGGAACTGAAAGTCGATGCCCTTGCTGGCAGATACAGTAATACAGTAGTCATCCTGCCCCCTCCCCCCTCTCCTCACTCCAGCCAGTCCGTCCTTAAACTACCCTCTCCCCCCCCTTCCCCCGTCTCCTTCCCCATCTCCCCCTCTCCCCTCCCCCTCCCCCCTCGTCCAACCACAACTGTACTAATCTCAGGATTATAATGTTGGTGTAATGATGATGACAGCAGTAACAATGATAGTGATAATAACAGAATTTTGGAACCCACGCACACTTACACAGACTCATGACAGACATTCACGCACATGTAGATATATTGGAAAGCATAGGCACCCACACATATGCACTCACTCATGCATTCTTGCGTACATACACGCACATAAACACAGAGACACTCACGCGCTTATGCGCAAACACATGCGCGCGCGCACACACACACACACACACACACACACACACACACACACACACACACACACACACACACACACACACACACACACACACACACACACACACACACACACACACACAAGGTCAACAGCACCACCCTCAACGTGTTCTATCAGTCGGTGATCCAGTCCATCTTCCTCTACACCCATCTGTGTTTCTTCAGCTCCCTGAGTGATGCAGATAACAACCGTTATTGGGACTATGGATTCTGGTAATCAGAGCAACTGAGAACTAAAACTTCTTGAGACAAATTTTCATCCCCCCCCCCCCCCCCAAAAAAAAAAGCGAATACTTTATTTGACATAATATGACAGTGTCAGTCTACATACATAACACCACAGGAGATGCGCTTCTTTGAACTAAGTGTTTACAAATTTTCACTTTATTCCTTTTCACTTGAGTTTAACTCACAGTATGAAATTGTGTTTGGATAATATAATTCTAATAACATTGGTTGTTCAATATTAACACATATGGTACAGAAAAAAGTTAAGATATTTTCGTGGAACATTAAAGGATTTAGGGAGACAATCGATGGTAGTATGATTAACAAATTCTTTGAAGAAGAAATACACAGAATATGTTCTGATTATGACATAGTAATATTACAAGAAACTCATCTTGAACGAGAAGATATTTACGATATCTTTATACCAGGATTTGCCCCTGGTGTTCATTACTGCAGGAAAAAACGGAACAAGGCTCCCAGTGCATCAGGGGGAATATCAGTTTTTATCGAGAAGGAACTACGAACGCTAGTCAAGTTTCACCCAACGAGTAATTCTGACATTGTTTGGTTAATTCTTTCTTCCACAAATGACGAGCTTGATACTTTCATCGGTTGTGTATATATATACCACCTGAATCGTCGTCTTATGGACGTGATAATACGGTGCGCATAAGACAAACAGAACATTTCTCTACCAAAGGGAATGTTATATTGTGCGGGTATTTTAACGCAAGAACTGGACAATTAATAGATTATATTGACACGGACGGTGAAAACAACTTGTATGCATATCCTAATGACAACATTTATAACGTTATTCATAAACGATGCTCTCAAGACAGCGTTATACAAAAAAATGGACGAAAATTAGTGAATATTTGTTTGGAAAATAATATGTATATTCTTAATGGTCGCTCACTTGGCGATCTTCAAGGAAATTTTACTTGTTTCAACACAAAAGGAAATAGCGTTGTAGATTATTTCATTATATCACAAGACCTAATGAAAGATGTTATTGCATGCAAAGTTCACAAACTCGCTGTATATTCTGATCATTGTCCTATAGAACTGTCAATTTTACTTCCTATTGTTGGCAATGATAGACCTAATATGAAAACAAATGCGCATGCTGACAGTGCTCCCTTACGTAATAACACGTCAAACAGAAATGACACAAAAGTTAACACAATCATTACCGCATTTATTTGGGATGACGAATCTGCAGTAAAGCTGAACATTGCTTTAAATAACCCTATCATGAAGAGTCGTATAGATGAAATAGAGAAACGTATGAAGACACAAGATCATGATACAGAGACATCGGTCTTCATTAACAACATGGTTAATGATCTGACCCAAACAATAAAAGACGCAGCATCTCTATCACTCAAACAAAGACAGATGCGCAAAAGAAAGAGAAAAAATCCGAAACACAAAAAATGGATTGATGAAAAATGTTTTCTTCTAAGGAAAGAAGTAAGATCACTTTTAAATGCACTGAACAGACACCCTTTCAATCGATACCTACAGGCAAAGTACTTTTCAACAGTGAAGGCATACAAAAGTATTCTAAGAAAGACAAAAAATATATACAGAGACAAACTTGTTAGAGAACTAAATGAAGCCTTTGAAAAGGATCCAAATCAAGTATGGAGAACACTAAACGAATTAACAAACATGCAAAACACGAATCAAAATAAAGGAAGGAAATCCATGAAGACAAATGGATATCTCACTTAGAAAAATTAGTTAGCAGGAATACTGAAATAACAGAACAGAGAAAAAAAACTGATTGAGCAAAAATTGTCTGAAGCAAGAAATGTTATATATAATCCAAACATTGATGAACCAATTAGTATATCAGAAATTCATAAGACATTTCGAAATTTAAATAATCAAAGCCAGTTTGCCTAATATAATTATACCTCTTAAGAATATATTTAACTGGGTACTAAGATATGGCCAGTATCCCACTCTGTGGAAACATGGTATTTGTGTGCCCATTTATAAAAGCGGCGATCCTACAAATCCTAACAATTATCGTGGAATTACTTTAAACTGCTGCCTGAGTAATGCTTTCTGTCAAATATTAAACAATAGGATAACAAATTACATAGAAAGCAGAGATTTATTTATAAAAGAACAGGCAGGATTTCGAACATCCCACAGAACAACAGACCAGATATTCATTTTAAAAAAGATCATTGATAGTGAAATAAGAAAAAAGGAATGGCAGACTATACTGTTGTTTTGTAGACTTTAGAAAGGCATTTGACAGCGTATGGCATGACGCTTTACTTCTGAAACTATACAATATAGGTATCAATAGCTATTGTTACCGGGTTATAAAAGATATGTACACAAACGCGATGGTTTGTGGAAAATCAAATAATGGATTTACAAGATCAGTCCCGGTCAAACAAGGACTTCTTCAAGGCAGTTCGCTTAGCCCGACGCTGTTTAATATCTTTATAAATGATATTTCAAACTATATTGATAACACTGATTCTCCTGTTATAAACAAGCTGAAAGAAACACGAATATCGCATTTATTATATGCTGACGACATAGTTATGTTGTCAAACACAAAATCGGGATTACAAACAAAACTTAATCGACTTCATAATTATTGTACAGAATAGGGCATGAAACTAAATAAAGATAAACAAAAGTTGTCATATTCACTAAAACTGACTCAAAATTTCCATTTACATTTAAATGTGGAGATGATCCTCTTGAGACAGTAAATGAATAAATACAAGTATTTAGGAATAATTCTTCATAAAAGTGGAGAGCTACATAAAGCACAAGATCATCTAGCAAAACAGGGTAACAAAGCTGTACACTCCTTACTACGTATAGTAAAGGGAGAACATGTCAATGCATCATCAATAGCAAAACTCTTTGATGCTTTGATTTCACCAGTTATGCTATATGGCGCAGAAGTTTGGTTTCCATTTACAGAAAAGATAGGACATGTTGAAAAGCAGACTACAATGTTCGACATTTATCACAAATACTTATTATCCAATAATCCGATCGAGAACGTACATGTAAAATTTTGCAGACATGTATTAGGCGTACACAGAAAAGCAATGAAATTGCCAGTA
>CM031618.1:38458551-38483551 GCA_018398815.1 Conus ventricosus
TACATGACGTATTCTGCAGCACTTGCATGGCACAATCCCGGCATGCTGACTGGCTGTGGAATGAATGTCATCAATGGTTCCTTTATACGTGGCCCACTGTAAACATGCTCTGCGTGAATCATGTCAACCCAGTATCGATGTTTTCAAATGACGACAGCGAGCTGATCACGGGCCCACAGCTTTCTTCCGATGACGTCATCAGTCAATACCTTATGACAGTCCCACGCCCAGAAAGGATCCAATGTGCACAAATAATATAGAAAGAATAATTAGAACCGGAGACGGAAACTAAACTGTCACTAGAGAGAACTAATAAATGCCGCTTCTAGCTCAACTGCCCCTCAACCAGTTTCGGGGCAGTTGACTCTAGAAGCGGCATTTATTAGTTCTCTGATAAGTAAGACTTCAATAACCAAAAAAGTAACGATTATCTACAAACAAACATACTGTGTAGGATTATCCGTTTTCAATACTAATTTACTAAACTTTTCAGATTTCAGTTTTTGCTTAATCCTGCGTTTTTCCTGATCGTTTTCAATAACATCATTTTCACGCATACATTCATCAAATGCGTCTCTGTCTTTCATGTGAAATAAAACTACAGTCTTTAACTGTTCTCTAAAGTCTTTTAAAACCGAGTTATATTTCTGACATAAAATCCACACACTTATCCCAGCATGTCTTCCACTGAAAGCTAGTTTTGACAAAGTTTTTCTTTTTTTAACTATGTCTCTTTCTGCCGAACAGTCATCTATAATGAATAGTGTTTGCGTTCCCTCAAACAGTCTATAAAAGTGTTCTAAACACTCACTTAGTTTATTGCTAGGATTAACTAAAAATATGTTATCATCTATCCATATAAACCTTCTATTGTGATATGCTTTGTTCCATTTAAGTGTTGGGCAGAAAATCACAATATGATCAAAATTATAACGATAAACTGTTTGTAACAGGTCGAGGATAAATATTGTTTTCCCACAACCAGTTTGTCCACAAATCAATGAACAATGAGGGGTTTTTGTCATAAAGTTTAACTGCTCCATAGTTTTATAACAGAATTTAATCTAATCCAGTTATTATGTTTATCATACTCTCTGTCAGAACTTGTTCAGTATAATAAAATCCTATAAGGTCTAAATGTGTAAGATTAATCCAATTTAGTTCTGTAAGATTGTTTCTATTTAGACTAATATTGATTTTGTTGGTTGTTGTTATGACCTTAATATCCTCACCATTGTGAAGAACGACGATGGTAACTTTAAGACTGTTAACGTATAAGTTTTGCCAGCTAATAAGAAAATCTTTCATAAGTATGTAACTGACGCCCACAGCTCCATTTCTTGCTTCATCTTTTAAGACAGAAATTTCAAATATCATTGTGAACGTGTCTCCTAATTTTGCGCGCGGAATGAACTGTAATTTTGTTGAAGCCTACTTTAAAACTGTTTCTCTTCTGTGGAGGATGTACTGTTTGTTCCCATACGGCTTTATTTCGATCTCTTTCCGACTATTGTCCTCTGGCATAAGACTTATATGTAAAGGACCAGAGTTGAAAGCTTTTCTGAAACTTTTTTGACGGCTAAAAAATGTAAATGGGCTTATGAATTCAAATTTTATGTCCCATTCTAAATATGGTTTCTAAGTGCCATTTGCTGTCAGGTTTTCGAACTATTTTATATCATACTGGCCAGCATTATTTGCTTCTAGATTGCGTAGTTGTTTTAGTTTAGGAAACCTGTTGTTGTCGCCAACCTCTTCGCGTTTATAATCACCATCTTTAGTGTACTCAAAACCATACAAAGCGCCTATCTCACCATTTTGTTCAAAGTCTGCAACGTCTGCAAGGTCTTTTAATTCTAAAGTTATACACCTCACAGGCGCTAATGTAACTCCCGATTCTTCTGGCCCACGCGACATTATTTTTTAGTACAGTTTATTATTTTATTTCCAAAACAATGTGCAGGTTATCACATTTTACGACTTTCCCCGTTTTGTCTGTGATCTTTATATTAAACGATCTGACCCTCCCACAAGCTAATTTTTTAAACTGTAAATTAGGGAATTGTATAATTTCATAATCGCAATATGCAGCTTTCCCTGACGGAAGAGCTCTTAAAACAGTTGAGGGCCTTCCATCATATAAGTTTTCATCAGTGCTCAGCTCATCTAAATGAACATAGAGTAATGAATGTAATGCAAGATCGAGCGGATTTTTCCCCCTCATAAGTAGTTTTGTCTGGCGCAACTCTAAAACTATGAATGTCCCGATTGTCAGTTGCAAAACCTAACATTTTAGCTAGCTCTCCGTCAAAATAGTAACCTACTTCTTCTTTTTCATGTTTGAATGCTAACATTGTTTTCAGATTCGCATTGTTAAGTTTGAGAGTAATGTCAAAGTTACTCATAGCTTCTTTTAGCGAACAGAACCCGTAATAACCATCAGGTATGATTAACTGGCTAACTAAGTTTCCTCTCATGTCATATTTTTTAATCTTATTATTCTTCTTGGATTTACTTATATTAAACCATACGACTTTGTAAAAAATTTCATGGAGTGCGACCATTTTGGTTCTGCAATAGTTCTCAACAGCATGTTCTAAAAACGAAGGACGGTCTTGGGTTGTTATTGTTACAGACATTTTTTAAACGAAATAAAATGAGTGCGTTCAAATATACTAATGCAAAATATTCTGTTGGGCCGCACTACAATCTTAAAAATATAACAACTGACACCCTCGACATTTCTGTGACTCAGTCTGACACCTTTCAAGTAAAGGTGAGTACTCCATTGGACAAATATCTTAACCCTCCTATTAAAAAAGACTACATTGCAAAAGTGTGGTTTAGTCATCCGATGCAGTTTTATCAGAACCAGTTAAACTTTGCTGTTGTTTTGTGCATCAACTGGGTGTGGAGTGTCGTATGCTGATCATATAAATCATCCTGATCCTTTGGTGAGGTCAGTGTATAGATTTCATTTTTATTACACCTTCAGACGTATTTTGACTGAACTGCAAGCGCCATTACCAAATGACAAACCGTTTAATCCATTCAGCAACAGAATAGACATGAAGGCTTTTGAAAGGATCTGTAACGAATTCAATATTAAGGCCAAGACAGACTTTAGACAAAAGTTGGATCTTAATCATGGCTTAGGCATCCCTTATTTTTGGGGCGTGCACAGAAAGTATAACTATGACTGGAAGCCTCCTTACACATCTTTCTCTTCAGGCACAGCTGTTCACCTCGGGTCCATAGAGCAAGATCATAAAACAGCATGGACAACATTTATCTTAGACACTTCTAAGGGCCTAACTAAAGCGGGAATAGAACGAATAAACGACTCTATTCGTACTTACGTTTGGTGTTTGCTAGGTTCGCAAGCACAGGCGAGATCGAGCATAACTGATCCTTCTACTGGCTTTGATGCGCAAAAACAGTACTTGGCAAATTTAGAGGACGCCATTAATTCTACAGTTGATTTACCTTCAAGTATAAAAAGGTACCAAATGTTTTACAATTTGCAAGATCGAAAGTAGACTTTGCTGTTGGCACTGGTTTATACATGCTGCCTTCTGACCTCAGACTCCAGATAGGTACAATAATAAACTACAATAATGAAATCCTTGTGGCAGGCAATAACAGAAGGTCGGAAAAAACGACATAATTCTGAGCCAGTAATATTACAAACAATAAAAAAACAAGATGGCCCCCCAAGATTAAGTCATCCAATCCCCAGGTCCAAAGCCAAAGACTGTTGAAGACGTGGACTCTGTTCGCGAAGTCAAAAATAATGACCATGAATATGAAAAGACAGCACTTGTTGTTGGATTAACTGGCCTAGGATTACTTGGTCTTTATCTTACTAAATAGTAACCCAACTATTAAGACAACTAATGCCCATAAGTGCTCGGCCATAAAGCCAACTACTTGCTTGCAGTAGACAAAAGCCAGCTAACGATACTCCCTAATATACCAGGTAAAGAGTCTATAGCTTTACCGGCTAATTTTTTTTTAATAAACTCGCAAGATGATCAAGCTGTTTTTTTTACCCATGATTTATCAGGCGGTGATGGAGGCGATGGCGGTGGGGGCACTAGACTTTGACCACCACCGCCTGTAATAGCCAACACCAGTGTACTTATTGCAAATCCTAAGGCTGTTATAACGCTTGCTAATGTGACTCCCTGCTCTCTAAACAGTGTTCTTATTCGTTCTGCTAGCGTCGTGTCTTCATGTAAATTTTTTCGATAGTTTCTCTTATTCTGTTCACTTGAGTTCGTAATTCTTTTCGGTTAATATACAACACATCTAGTCTTGCTAATCTTTCTAGATTAAGTTCATGACACTGTCTTTGTTCTATTCTTTCTTTAACATCACGCCCTAAGTTGGCGTCGTCAGCATCAGCAAGTTTTTCTTTTCTTTTTCTATACGCTCCTTTAGTTCACTCAGTTTTGCTAAATTGTTTACTAATTCCCCTCGGAAGGTTCTTAAAGTACGATCAAGGGCTAATAATTCTCTTATAGGCGCCTTTATTTCTTGCGTGGGCAGCGGCGGATCATATATAGTTTTTAATGCTGTTTCTTCGGACAAACTGGTTTCTGCTTCTATTGCATTTATTATTTTGACTGTTGTTAGACTTACATCTTCAAGTTCCATGTTTTGTATTTGGTTATCTGTTGGGAGTTCTTGCAGTGTGTTTTGAAGTTTAGCAACTGCCTCCCTAGCTAATTTTGGTTTAGTAAAGCCAAGGCGATTTCGCTCGCTTGCACTGAGCTTTTGATTAATTGTACCCATGCCTACAAACCTTGATGGGTCTCGTTTAAACGTAAGGGGAACACGTTCTCCTTTGTCGTTTTTCCATACAAATGTTTATCTTTTAGTTCAAAATCATCAGGTATATAGTTTCGGGAGGTTCTAGTCCTAAACTTTGGTATAATGATCTAGCCTTACTTTCTGTTAATTCACGCCTTTGCCGCCCTTCTACTAATTCATCATGCAATGAGAGCGCCGAGCGATGTCGTGCCCAAGGGGAATCACTCATGTCTCCACGATCAAAAACATCTAAATCTTCTTCACCTCCAATTCCCTGCCATGTTTTTTAAATAATTAACTTTTCATTTTGTTTTATAAAAATGTCACAAGCATATGGCTCGATTCTTGACCCGCATAGAAGACTGAAAGAACCCTTTGGCGTGAAGGGAAATAAACGGAATATTACTGTTCCAAAAAAATCCATCTACTATTGATGCAGATCAAATTCTTTCTGTCAAATTTCCAGACCTAGGAGCGGATGAAGTGATTGTGCCAGGCTCTGCGCAACTTACTTTCAAAATAGAACTCGCTTCACAACAGACCTAAACAGAACAGTTGTCCAGAATTTGGGACGGGCAATCGTTAAGAAAATTTCTATAAAACTTGAGGGGCAAGAAAAATTTTCTTTACACAATGCAGACATATTTTTAACATATTCTGATCTATGGCTAACCGCGAATGAAAGGGATGATCTTGCGTTTCAAGGAATTGAAAATAATGAAGCACTAAAACACAGAATAGGCGCTGAAGATGCTAAAGCTGGCAAAAGCATGAAGCAGTAAGTTATGCGTTTGGAAATCGCTTTTCCATACCCTTAGATTTTGAGTTGTTAAAATCTCATGCCCATACTTTCAAGGAGCATTAAAAGACAGATTGTCATATGAACTAACTTTTAATGACTACAAATATGTTTGTTATATCTACAGACACCGCAGCAAAGTACAGCATTTCTGACATCTCGTTAGAGTTTGACGTTGTTAGCAACCCTAATTTAGCAAGGCTGATTGAGCGCAATATCGGTCAAAATTAGCAATATATTACGAAAGAGTGATTCATCATACAACATATCCCAAAAGCAAGGCAGACGCTATATGGAATTTTAATCTTAGTGTTGCAGCAAGATCGCTTAAAGGTATTTTAATTGCTGTGTGAAGATGAAGAACCATTCGCAAGAGCAAGTGAAAAGTTTTTTAATCCAAAAATAACGAAAGTACAATGTTCGATTGAGGGTAGCCCTAACCAAATCTATGCTAGCGGGCTTAGGCCTTATCAGCATTTTGACGAAATAAGAAAATTGTTTGGGGTGGGAGGTGTGGAAGTCCAACAGCAGACCTTGTGTCTAAAGATCTACACCTTCACAGTTTTTAGGCTTGATGATTATTTAACAACAAAATACGGTTTATGGATTGACCTAAGGTCAACAGAGGATAATCAGTTGCATGGAAGTGGGAGAACGGTTAAAGACGTAATAAACATTCAAATTGATAAAGAAAAAGATGTCGATAAACCACTTAATGTACATTTGTTTTAATATATGATGCGCAGCTGAATATTGAAGATAACAGATTAAAAGATATACAATACTAAATTATTTTTTCATTTTTAAAAAAGCATGTCTGTTCAGCATTATCCAAAAGTACCTAAAGAAGAGATAGCAGGCAACTCTACTGCTATAGAAGGCAACATCGACTCCAAGGTCGTCTCTGCTGCTGTAGAACACCCTGAAGTAAAAACCTTCAGATTAACCAACATTACACAAATGCAACAAAAACTAGAGCAGGACCTTTCAAAATACAGCAAAGCCAAACAAAGGTATTCTGCTGCCTTTAATGCTGTTACATATGTTAATACTGGAACATCACTGTAAGTGCTCTATCAGCAGGAACAAGCGTAGGTCTCTTAGCAACAGGGGTTGGTGCACCTGCAGCTTTACCTCTAGGCGGTTTGTCTTTAGCTCTTGGCCTGTGTTCATTAGCTGTAGGTGCTGCTAGCAAAAAATTAAAAACTAAACTCCAAAAGCACACAGCTATAGTTCAACTAATAACAGCTAAACTTAGTTCCTTCAAGCTGACAATAAATAAAGCACTAGCTGACTCAAACATCACGGATGAAGAATTTAGTCGTTTACAGGCTGATTTTGATGACTACAAAAGACAAAAGTTTGATCTTCAAAGAAAGGCGAGGACAACTTTTCTCAACAGCCTGACACAGAGCAGATAAAAAAGGAATGTTTAAAAAAAAGTAAACGAAACATTAAACTCTGTTCTAAACAGCTCCCATTAACAACGCCAAAGGGTGTTTATACTTTAGTTTATGAGTCCAAGCACAAAAAGACTGTTGATATTGATTCTGATTAAGTATTTTTTTTAATTTAAATAAACATTTTGAGTTAGAAAAGAAACTCAGCATGGATAAGATATATGAAGGTCCAGACGAATTGTTTGAAGCAATGCGTAAGGAAGAAGTTTTATCAAAAGCTTTAAATGATATTAGTCTAGATGTCATTGATTCAGCAAGCATACGGGCAAGTGTTGGTTATGCTATTTCTCAAGTTCCGGGTAAACTAACAATAGACCCACCGGTTAAAGTAATGTTAGCTGTTTTAATCGACTATGTAACAATAAATGAAGAAAATCTAGAAGTCTGGGTTTCAACTAAACAACAGACTATTCTTTCTCATAATGACTTAACGCCTGGTTGGCAGACCAGCTGCTTACACAGTTTGATGTGGCTGCTGAAGAAGCCAAAATGAGAGGCTCTGGTTGGTCAGAGGCGAAGTCATAGAGATCAGATTAAAACAGGCTAAGTATGCGCCGATTGTAGGCAGGTCTTACATTCTACTACCTCCAGCATTAGTTGCAAAAAGAGCAGTTTTAAACATAAAGAATACAGACAACAAATGTTTTATGTGGTGTGTTCTCGCAAGGCTGCATTACGTCGGCAAAAACGCAGAGAGAGTGTCTAACTATGAGCCTTACATCAATGATCTTAACTTTAGTGGAATATCCTTTCCTGTTAGCGTGGACAAAATTGATCAGTTTGAAGAACAAAACAAACCAATAACTTTAATATCTACACATGGGATGAGGAAACAAATCTACAACCGATTAAAGTGTCCAAGAACAGTCCAACGATTGGCAAACCAGACAAAAGCCATGTGGACTTACTTCTGATGTTTTCACCAACAGGGCTACCACATTACACATTGATACGCACAATGAGTAGATTATGAGGCATACTTCAAAGCATGAACATAAACAAGAATTCTGTAGAAAATGTTTAACAAGAATTCCATCTGATAAAGCTGCAATCGAACATAAGAAACATTGTATTGGCCCAGTTGACTGTAATACAGAACTAATTACGCCCCAGAAGGCAGTAAAGTTAGTTTTAAGAACTGGAAACGGATGCAAATTACTCCATATGTTGTTTACGCAGACTTCGAGTCGCTTATTGTTCCTTATGAAGGGCCAACCCCCCAGAAACTTCCAAAAACAGACTTAAAGAGTAATTACCAGATTTGTTCATTTGCCTTCATCGTTGTCAGGTCGGATGGCGCTCATTCAACGCCAGAATTATACAGAGGGCCTGATGCTGCAAAATACTTCTTAAAACGCATGCAGCAAGTGCGTAATGATTGTTCTAATAATCTGAATTTATCTGAAATCATGATGACACCTGAAGACCAACAACAGCATGACTCAGCCACTCACTGTTGGATTTACGGTTTAGGCCTCTCATCAGACGCAGCGAATCCAACAGTAAGAGACCATGATCACATTAGTGTGAAGTTCAGAGGAGCAGCACACAACAACTGCAATCTTCAACTAAAGTTTGACCCAAGGACATGGAAATTACCCATCTTCTTTCACAACTTGCGAGGTTATGACTCTCATCTTGTAATGAAAGCAGTAGACAGCGCCTTCAGGGTAACATGCATTGCACAGTCATCAGAAAAGTACATGTGTTTCACTTTAAATAACATGTCTTTTTATGACTCTATGCAACACACGATGGGTTCATTAGAGTCGCTGGCTATGTCTTTAAGTCCTGCCCAATAACGGAAGAATATTTTGACCCAACTCTCGTTAGAAAGGGCGTTTACCCTTATGAGTACATGGACAGTTGGGAAAGGTTTGACGAAGATACGCTTCCGCCTAAAGAGGCGTTCTTTTCTCGTCTTAGAGGAAAGGGCATCAGAGATTCTGATTACCAGCATGCTCAAGATGCGTGGCAGAAGTTAGAGTGTAAAACAATGGGGGACTATCATGATTCATACTTGATGGCTGACGTTTGTTTGTTGGCGGACGTCTTTGAAAATTATAGAAAGACCTGCATGAAAACATTATAGCCTGGATCCTGCGCATTACATTTCTGCACCCGGGATGAGTTAGGGATGCTTTCTTAAAGTTTACTGGAGTACAGATTGATTTATTGTCTGACCTGCCAATGATTCAATGATTAAAACGGATTGCGTGGAGGGAAATTAGTATGGCGTCGCATCATTACTGTAAAGCAAACAACAAATACCTAGATGATTATGATCCGAGTAAAAGGTCTAACTATCTCATGTATTTAGATGCAAACAATCTGTTGGTTGGGCTATGGTGCAATCACTTCCATTACGTAACTTTAAAATGCACCAGAAGACAATCCGAAAATATTCAAAAGCATAAAGTAGTTGAGCAGTTTAACGCCAGATCAACAGCGTGGTTTCATTCTAGAAGTTGATTTAGAATATCCTCATGAACTCCATGACCTGCATAATGACTATCCATTAGCAGCAGAAAGCCTAAAGATGGCGAAACAGAGCCGCCTAAACTTGTGCCCAATCTTCGAGGCAAAAAAAATTATGTCTGTCATACAGACTTCTACATTTTATTTAAGACATGGTTTGAAGTTGAGAGCAGTTCATCGTATAATTGCTTTTGATCAAGAACAGTTCATGAAACCATACATCATGAAGAACACTGATCTTAGAACTAAAATCCACAGATGCTTCAGAAAAAGACTTTTCAAGCTGATGAACAACAGCTGTTTTGGAAAGACTATGGAGAATCCACACAAGCGCAAAGATGTTAGATTGGTCACCAAAGAGAACGAAGCAATTAAGCTGACTTCAAAACCAATTATCAGGACTTTAGAAGATTTCATGATCAGCTTTTTGGCATAATAATGAAAAAAAGAAAGTTAAATTGGACAAACCTGTATTTATTGGTTTACTGTTTTAGAATTATCAAAGCTTTTGATGTTAGAATTTCTGTATGACTACTTTAAACCCTTGTATCCAGAGTCCAGAGTACTTTACACAGATACAGATAGTTTTGTTATAGATATCCCTACTGAAGACATCTATAAAGACATGGAAATAGAAGTGGCTAAAGAGCACGCAGGATGGTATGACACATCTGATTACCCTAAAGATTCGCCTTTGCATTCAATTACTAATAAGAAGGTTTTAGGAAAGATGAAGGATGAATTATCTGGAAAGGTGATTAAGGAGTTTATTGGTTTAAGGTCGAAAATGTACAGTATTTCGAGCCAGGAGAAAACCATTAAGAAAGCAAAAGGAATATCTTGCAGTGTTGTGCAGTCAAACATATCGCATGACAACTACAAAGAAGCATTGTTTCAATAAACATACTTTTCATCATGACAACGTAAAACTGTGATCTAATCTACATGAGATCAACACAACGGTTGTAACAAAGAAGTCATTGGATAGAACAAACACAAAACGTGTGTTTGTTAATCCAGTGTTTTCATATGCAATTGGACATTGGAGAACGGCATAATTACATACCTTCTTCGTCCGCGGGTTCGGTTCATATTTTTCCTGAAGTTTATCTATAAGCTCAATCGCATCAATATCCAATTCATTCAAAATTTTTCTCATGTTTGCTTGATGTGCTCGAATTTTTTTTTATTATTTCAAGATATTCTTTATCCCATTTTTGATCATCAAATTGAGATTTTGGGTTGTAGGTGATCTGGATGTATTGCCATGTGCTGATGAGTCCTCGCAAATGTTGCCCTAATAGCAGAATTCAAATCAAATGATTCCCGCATCATTCTAAGGTCTCTGCATTTATCATTCTTGCTTCCGGTTTAGTTCCATGTAAGAATTCTTTCTTCTGTGCCTCAATACGTAAGGTTTCTTCGTTGTGAGCTTCCATTTAACTCAAATATATTTACGTAAATTAATTAAGCAGAACTGTGTCTGGTGGGATTATCTGCAGTTCTTCCTTCACAAAAGATCTTTGAGGAGCTGGTTGTTTTGTTGTGTCAGTTTCTCGTAAATAATACACGGGCCGATTCATTTTACAATTCTTTTTATTTCATATGGGTCAACACTCCAAACTGGATCGGTTGCCCTGATGCGAGTGTCCCCTTCTGCTTCCCCGGTAAATAAAGGTACCTTACTTTTAAACCAAATGGTAATAGTTTGCTGGTTGTACTGGAGTCTTCAGCAACATTTATTGTTTGTTTTTTGATTGCTTGTACGGTTTTTAGCCCCGTTAATTTAAATTCTTCATTATTCATTGCGCGCAAAACTGAGGGCAGTCTTCTAACCCATTCTGTGTTGCGAGAATTGTCAATAAGCTCTCTGTGATACTGGTAAGAAAAAAGTCTTTCAGATAACTGTTTTGTTAAAGTTTTCAACTAAAGCCTGTGATCTGTGAACTCCTGGAATGCCTCTTTTAATGGTCACTCTATGTTTTAACAATAATTGGTTCACTTGGCCTTTAAATTCTTTCCATCATCAACTTGAATCATGCGAGGATAAGTTAGCGGGCCTCGTTGGTAATCAGTTGTATGGCAACAGCAACAGCAGAAGCACTCTTTTGTGTTAATGGCTCACATCTTTGTATCTTGAAGCTATGTCAATGACTGTGAGCGCGTACTTAAATCTTTTTCGTCTAATCGTATCATGGGGTAAATATAGAAGGTCCATTTGATGGGTGTCGTTTGGCGTTGTATTCACAAAGTGTGGTCTCTGTATTCGTCTAGGTGCAGGTAAATAAATTTGCCAAATCGCTTGTTTAGATAACCATTCCTTCGCTGTTTGTTCACTGACTCCCGCTGCTTGGCTTAGCTTTTTAATTGCCGTGATTCCCTTCCAATATCCTTTGGGCGAATAATAGATTTTGTTCATTTTTTATTCAGCCAATATCATGCGCAACAAAATACACAACGGTCATTCCAAAGGCAATAAACGCGATTTCTTGCATCTTTTGTTTTTCTGATGGTTGATAAAAGTCACTGAATTTTGGCGGGGGCAATGTCTCGATTGGTTTGCCCATTACTAGATAATACTCTTTTATTGCTTGATCAACATCTTTAAATGTGTAAGCTGCATGTCCCTGTTTTTTCAGTTTGTCGTTAATGAAATCTAACTGCTCAATTCTCTGCTTTTCATAGCGATCTTGTGCTGCGGCTAGTTGCTCCACAGCTTTGTTATGTCTTTTTCTCTCACCGTCATCCCGTAGTTTACTAAATGCGTAATTACTTCCGCTAAAAGCAAGCGCATTCACCACAGCGCCACCTATCATCATTACGAGTGAAGCCATTTTTTATAAATGTATTTTTTTTATTTTACATATTGATACTGTCAGGAATTATTCCTTGCTTAACTAGAAAATCTTTCGTAGCAAATGAAGCTGTAATAATAGCGATTAGCTTTGCTGAATCCTCAAAGTCTAGTTTGCCAAGATCTGCTGGTTTTATTTTTAACAGGCTTTTACCAAGCATCGTGTATCCTACACTTAGACCTCCAATAACAGCAGAATGGTATATAAGGTTGGTAATAGTTTTTTCGGTGCTCATTTTAAAAAATAAAATAATTATAATTAATAAAGAACATGAACAGCGACGATCTACTTCAGCTACAGGGTAGCCTAAACCTTCCTGAACTTATGATTCCAAATGATCAAGTTGATGACCAAGCTATTATGCCCAAAAAGGAAAGGCTGTATTCTTTGGCGGCGTGTGGAAAAACAAAACAGTACCACGGAAATGAATTCAGCATAGAACAAATTCAACAGATGTCGCCACAAGACATTGTAAAGTATCACAATAGGTATGAAGCACAGCTGGGGTCGAGAATGGTAAAAAGTGTCGGGCAAACGGTTCTTAGTTTGTACACTAAACTAGTCAGTAGATTTGCTCCCATTGATTCTGAACAAGATTTTATGTATGATTTAACGCAGGATCCAGTTTTAACAAAGTCATTAGAGTCTCTAAGCTGTGATCTATACTACAAATTTGGAACATTGTCATCGCCGCTAATCATGGGATTAATAACTTTTAATCATATAAATTTTATTTCCCTTAAAAATGACCGAGCCAGAAAATCAGCAGAATCAGAATCAGAATCAGAAAACATTGAATCAGGTGGAGAAAGTGACCAGTAAAAAGCATCCTGGGCGTGTTGCACAAGGAAAAAGATTAGCAGAGCAGAACAAACAAAAACAATTAATGTTACAAGCACTTAATATAACTCATAATGAAAAAATGCTAAAGCCGCAGCCAGTTGTTTCAATGCCAGCTATAAAAACACCAGAACAAGTTGATTCAGGACCTACAACAACAGCAGGGTTGCCTACACCGCCAAAGTCTTCACAGAATTTTCTTAAAGCAATTGTCATTATTGGTGGCATTGCTGCTGGGGTGGTTATTACGGTTATAAAATATATAAACAAAGATGCCAAAAACCAAAGCAGTCCAAACAATCTCCGCCACTAAATACAGAAGCCGAACACAAAATATGCCAAACCGCCAACAACAAAAGTTCATTTTGATCCATTTGTAATGCAATAATACTTTATTAATACTGCAATCCTAACATACTGGATTGGTTTTTGATTTATTATAAATAAATTTGTTTCTTTGATAAAAATAAATCATGACAGATTATGATTTGTTTAAAATGATGGAGTCAATAAATAAAGACATGGAGTCTATAAAAAAACATTTCATAGACCAGAATTGTAATCAATGCGGTTGCTTACAATGTAAGAACTTCATTAAGATCTATGCTGACCGATCTCGCGCCAAGGGCGCTGAGCAAGACATCCTCGACGATGACGCATTTTTTGAGGCGTGTGTGTACTATATTAGACATCTACTATTTAAGATAAAAACATAGATTTTATTGTTTTTCATGTAAAATAAAACTACAGTCTTTAAAACCAAGTTATATTTCTGACATAAAATCCACACACTTATCCCAGCGTGTTTTCCACTGCGTTACTTACCGACTGTGGGCCTCTGTCATAGGTAATATGAGAAGGAGTAAATGACGGGGCCCACAACCCTAATTGCTAGTGCTGCTAGTAAGAACATGTAAAGGGAAAGATAATTACTGGCTTGCTGCGTGTACTTGGCTAGGAATGTTCACGTGATCGGTTGTTTATAGTAACAGTCAGCAAGACTATTTTTGCTGTAGCAAACGCCCCCCTACTTATTTCACAGAGTTATGCAGAGAGCGACGCTGGAAGGCTGTGTTTTACTGTGCTCTTACTGACTACTGTGCTGTGTTGTTATTTTAACAATGGCTAACACAAGTTTTACTATACCTGCATGTTAGAGTATTTGTCAAAAAAAGAACTAGGTTTTAAAGGAACAGAAAAAGGCGAGCTAACTGCTTTAGAAATGAACGCCTATCTTAAAGGCTTGTTGGTCCAAGAAAATGAAAACACTGAACGCAATATTGCTGAACATGATATAGCCAGTTTCAATACGTGTTTGACTATTGATGAGATGGTTCCTTATCTAAAAAATGGCGCTGCGTTGTTGAAAGTTGGCCAAAGCAAAACAATCCATCATGCGTTGATTGTTGGGCGCTGGCTTAAGACAGCTCAAGTCATGTTTAAAAAAACAAAAACGCTTCAAACATGGCGTTCATTTCTCAAGACGCAGGTGAACATGGCTGATTCGTATGCTAGAAAACTTATTCAACTTTCTGTGTGTTTTTATAACTATCCTAAATTTCACAAGCTAGGAATCAGTATAAATGAACTGTGTAGCAAACGTCAAAGCATCATTAGGCTTATGCAACTGAATAGCGATTTTCGGGTGTTCTGGCAAACAAATTAGATAGGGCTAGGCAGACCTTAGTACATCTATCAGTATGGAGAGGAGCCCGCAAAGCTCAGCAGCAAACTAGGCCAAACGACCCTATGTGATCACTTGACCTGCAAAGCGCAGCAGTAAAAAATCGTCTGGCCCACAAAGCTCAGCGGCAAACTAGGCCAGACGACCCTATGTGATCACTTGGCCTAGTTGATTGAGGTGCGCGCGCTTTGGTGGACTGGTAAAACCGTTCAGATCCAGTATTTAAAAATAGTTATTACTTCACCTCCGCCTGGAACCCAGACCGTCTGAGACAGCCTTTTAGCAGGTGAATTAAAACGGTGAAGAAAGTAGGTTAACCGCGGACACTAAGGGAAGTAACTCCTGCACACCCTCACCCCACGCACGCACATCCCCGCCCCCACCCTACGCATGCACACACCCCACCCCACCCCCCGCATGCACACACTCAAGCCACTTCTAAGTTCTTAACTAAAGTCACCCCAAGACACTTCTAAGTTCTTACTCAAGTTCTTACTCAAGTCGTCCTCAAGTCATCCTCAAGTTCTTACTCAAGTCACTTCTAAGTTCTTACTCAAGTCATCCTCAAGTCACCCTAAGTCACTTCTAAGTTCTTACTCAAGTTCTTACTCAAGTTCTTACTCAAGTCACTTCTAAGTTCTTACTCAAGTCATCCTCAAGTCACCCTAAGTCACTTCTAAGTTCTTACTCAAGTTCTTACTCAAGTCATCCTCAAGTTCTTACTCAAGTTCTTACTCAAGTCACTTCTAAGTTCTTACTCAAGTCATCCTCAAGTCACCCTAAGTCACTTCTAAGTTCTTACTCAAGTTCTTACTCAAGTCATCCTGAAGTTCTTACTCAAGTCACCTCAATATTGTAATTAAGTCATCCTTTAAGTACAACCAACAGGGTGTGCGCATTTGATGAATGTATGCGTGAAAATGATGTTATTGAAAACGATCAGGAAAAACGCAGGATTAAGCAAAAACTGAAATCTGAAAAGTTTAGTAAATTAGTGTTGAAAACGGATAATCCTACACAGTATGTTTGTTTGTAGATAGTCGTTATTTTTTTGGTTATTGAAGTCTTACTTATCAGAGAACTAATAAATGCCACTTCTAGAGTCAACTGCCCCGAAACTGGTTGAGGGGCAGTTGAGCTAGAAGCGGCATTTATTAGTTCTCTACTAGCTATCTAGATAGATGGATGTAAAGATTGTCACACGACAGACTCACTCACATGCAAAGACAGTCATACGCCCGGTACGCAACCACACATCTGACTCCATTTATTTCAATAAACACCAATCAAAATACCATTTTAACTTCTTTCCCGGAATGAAAAAGTCCCCTTTTTTTGCACCTTGCTCTTTGGCCACGCAGGGATCTTAATTGCTCATTTCTTATTTCTTCTTGCCCAATACACACAATATATCCCACAATATTCCACACACAATTCACACCAAAACATAGTCATTTTTTGTCTTCTGGGTCACCAATTGCTGACCCCCTCTATTCCCACCCCCCACCCCCCGGCCCCACCCACACACATACGCACAGAGAGACTACTATGATTACATAGACTCTAAATATCAATTAATGCATTAATTTTTTATTATTATTATTGTTGTTGTTGCTTTGTTGTTGTTGTTGTTGTTATTATTATTATTATTATCATTATTATTATTATTATTATTATTATTATTATTATATTACCGTTATCATTATCATTATTATGATTTTTTTTATTATTATTATAATTATTATTATTATTATTATTATTATTATTACCGGACACCAGACTGGACTGGAGAAAAGGCGGCCAAGGTACCGAAAACTGTGCATCAAAGGCCGATGAGGGGCTGTCAGGGCACCAGAAACCGGGCGTCAAACACAGGGTGCTTGTACTAGAAAAGCAAGAAACCTAGATGAGTAAAACCAATACATGCTTACATTACAGTCAGTCACATGATCAACATCTTACCTACTGAGTGTGTGAACAGGGTAGAATTTGGAAATGATTCGAATCACGAACAAAACATAATTTAGAATTTTTGAACCGCGGAAAAAGTTCACATTGAAAGGTACCAAAATTTGATATGTTCACGCATCTCATTAACCCTAGAATCGACAATTCGCAGACTCTCTCATCTCTCTCATCCTCTCATTCCCTAGATCGACATCTCCATCTCTCTCTCTCTCTCTCTCTCTCTCTCTCTCTCTCTCTCTCTCTCTCTCTCTCCTTTTTTTTTGTTTTTTTTCCAGAGAGCACAATTCACAAACCGACCAATCTGGAACAGTCCCGTGTAAAGATGAATTCTTAATTTTAAAAACCGACATCCGCCCCCCACCCCAACCCCCTCCCTTCCCTCAGTGCCCTCTTCAGTGTTATTATAGCCCACCACACAGGGCTGTCATCCAAGCTCAGTGCCCCCTTCAGTGTTATTATAGCCCACCATACAGGGCTGTCATCCAAGCTCAGTGCCCCCTTCAGTGTTATTATAGCCCACCACACAGGGCTGTCATCCAAGCTCAGTGCCCTCTTCAGTGTTATTATAGCCCACCACACAGGGCTGTCATCCAAGCTCAGTGCCCTCTTCAGTGTTATTATAGCCCACCACACAGGCTGTCATCCAAGCTCAGTGCCCTCCTCAGTGTTATTATAGCCCACCACACAGGGCTGTCATCCAAGCTCAGTGCCCTTTTCAGTGTTATTATAGCCCACCACACAGGGCTGTCATCCAAGCTCAGTGCCCTCTTCAGTGTTATTATAGCCCACCACACAGGGCTGTCATCCAAGCTCAGTGCCCTCTTCAGTGTTATTATAGCCCACCACACAGGGCTGTCATCCAAGCTCAGTGCCCTCTTCAGTGTTATTATAGCCCACCACACAGGGCTGTCATCCAAGCTCAGTGCCCTCTTCAGTGTTATTATAGCCCACCACACAGGGATGTCATCCAATCTCAGTGCTCTCTTCAGTGTTATTTATTATTTCTTTTTTTTTAGGCAGTGCACACACGCCGCTCATTCCGACACCCCCGTTCACAGCCACAGCCCGGTCGGCCCTGCCACAGCCCCGGCACCGGCCATCCTCAGGGAGCAGTCAATGTCAAGTCGTCAAGAGGCAACCCACTGGAGGAGACACTGCACTGCCGCCGAGTCACTTTGGTGGTGTTCAATGGCGCCTGTTCTGATCTAACATACGCAGGACACCACCTACTAAGCCCACTACGGACGACAATAATTGCTTAGTCACGGAGCCGGCGTCAGTGAGCTCTCCCCCCAGAGGGCGCCACCACGTCCGTCCAACGACAGCCCCCATGGACTCGCCGATTCCGGTGACCCCGACGGAACCAAACCAAGGCCACAGATAGAAATTGAGGTCACCATGAGAGCAGGGCATGAAGGGCCACATAATTTGATACTGTTTTAAATATTGTTTATGCTGATCGATGAGAATGAGGATGATTAAGATGATTCTACGGATTTCCATTTTGGTCTGAGACTACATGACAGGGCTGTACTCTACGCTTCCTTTCATAATATATCCTGGCATCAACCAGGACCAAGAGATACAGGCACCTGCAGTGTTGGTCAGGAAATTTGAGCAACACTTTCAGAAATGCATCCATTAAGTGGACGAAACTCGACTGTGTGATCCCAGTCTTCCCAACTGAGTCTGCAGCAAACTCAGCTCTGGGTAGGAGCCGGTCCGGGCAGAAAAATCCACATGACTCTAATGGGACTCGAACCCATGACCTCCCAGCCGGGAGTCCGCGACGATTACCACTTCACCACGGCGGCTGGTCCTATTCAGTGTTATTATAGTCCAGCCCACAACACAGGGCTGACATCCAAGCTCAGTGCCCTCTTCTGTGTTATCGTGGCCTAACCCACCACACATGGCCGTATTATGGCTGTCATCGACTTAAAAGACAGACCTCTTTGGTGCACTCGAAATAAATTGATACCGGTCACTTGGAAACGCAGGCATATTTTGTAGATTGCAGCAGGCGCTGTTAGGTTTTTAGAAGCAGAAATGAAGGGACGATGCATAGTGTCCAGTTGATGGTGCGAGGTGCTTCACCTGTAGAGTGTTCCGCGCTTCAAACGAAAGGAAACGAAGCAGTTAACAACTAACCCAAGAAAAATGATGCAAGTAAAAAACAATGATGAACACAAGAGTCATGAACGATAGAAACACCCCTCATTGTAACACTGGCCCATCTGAAGTACAAGATGGGCAGTGGTACTAGTTATTCCGTCTGTCTGCCTCATCTCATTGCAAACGATGCTAGGTTTTCCCACTGATTACCCTCCTCTTCAATAACTGTAAAGGGTTGAAAGACGGTTGATTACACTTTTGCCGCCCGTTCTGTCGGTGCCTGTATTCTCGCTGGGTGTTTCCGGAATTACACAGCTTATGATTTTGCTGCTCATGCTACGTTTCTTTTATGATCATTGCAAAAAAGAAATTGGACGTAGAATTTTGTGAATGCACATGAGGAGGATCGTATCACATAATGTAGTATGCAAACGAACAGAACATACATGCAGAAATTGAAAGAAAGAGAAATAGAAGCACGGTTAACATGCAGACAATAACCACAGTTTCCTTTTATCATCGTTTTGCTAGCAAATCCATTGGAGAACAAACCCTGATTTAAACAGCCACTCTTCACGCATCCATACTAGGAAAGAAAACGTGTCCTGCTGGAAGCGCAATTTCGTGCTCGGCATGTTCAGATGTCTCCTGCGATTAGAGAAAATATTTGTGATACAGATTTTCAGAATGATATTCTGAACTGGAAACCAGACTCTGACACTGACCATCTATCAACAAGTATCAATGTCTTCGGTTTTTTTTTTTTCTTTTTTTTTTGTCTGGGGTATCTTTTTTTTTAAATTCAAATAAGTCAGCACAGTACAACACATTAGAATATAACATAGAAAAGAAACAAATCCAAACAAACGATAGATAAAGAGGAAAATAACATACTAAACACAGCTACAATACCATTCTACATTTTTAAGGCATGGTTACAGCCTCTTTATGTGAGAGAGAGAGAGAGAGAGAGAGAGAGAGAGAGAGAGAGAGAGAGAGAGAGAGAGAGAGAGAGAGAGAGAGCACATGAGGCAAGCCTAGTGCATTATGAAATTTTACATATTTGTCTTTGTTTTCTCTATAAGCATATACATACATACACACATATATATATATATATATATATATATATATATATATAATATATATATATATATATATACACACACACACACACATATATATATATATATATATATATATATATATATAATATATATATATATATATATATATATATATATATATATATACCAGTTTAAAACAAGGTTTTAAAATGAAAAAGGTAAGACCTACAAGCTTGTTTCAAGCTAAAAGCGCTCTCCTCAGGGTATACAATTTGGGCACGCCACACGCCACAATATATAACACTGGTGGCGTGCCCAAATTGTATACCCTGAGGAGAGCGCTTTTAGCTTGAAACAAGCTTGTAGGTCTTACCTTTTTCATTTTAAAACCTTGTTTTAAACTGGTATGTCGCTCCCTGCTTGGTTGAGCACTTTCGGCATTCTGAGTGGCGTTTTGACTCTAATTTTATTGATTGCTCCTCACGTTGAGCACTGTGGCCTAACAGAATCTAAACTTAAAATGGAGAAGATTAACTTTGGGCAGTCCATCAAAAATATACCTTTTTCTAATCCACAACTGTACGTAAAAAAGCTCATAGAGCAAACTGAAATATTTGTGCGCAATATGAGATGGAAAGCGTTCTTCTTTTTGAATCCAGATGCTAAAAAGGAAGATAAAAAAACTTATGGGTTCAAGTCATGGAGATCTCCACCTGTAATAGAGGAAATGAAACCTTTTGAAGAAAGCATGAAAAAAACTAATAGCTAATATTGAATTTAGAAAACCACATAATAATTTCCAAACAAGATTGAATAATAACATAAAGCAAATCCAAAATGACAAAAACATATTCATAAAGGCTGACAAGACGAGCAATTTCTATAAAATGGAACCTAATGAGTACTCTCAACTCCTCAACAAAAATATTCAGAAAAACTATAAAAAAGCTGATAAGACTACTTATGACAACATCTGCAAAAAAGAAAAAGAACTTGTGCACCAGATGGATTTGGGTGATAGGATAGAAGCAACAGCAATAAAAGAAGCTTTTATAACCCTTAAAGACCACAAACCTAACTTCCACAACAACCCTACATGTAGACTAATAAACCCATCAAAATCCGAATTAGGCAAAATTAGCAAAAAAATCCTGGAAAAGGCAACAGAGGACATAAAAACAAACACTGAATACAATCTCTGGAAAAATAGCTATGAAGTTATCCAATGGTTTAAAGAATTGAACAAACAGAAAAATACAGTGTTCATTACTTTTGACATAGTGGATTTCTATCCCTCTATGATGAGGAATTACTTGCTAAAGCACTAAGGTTTGCCAACAAATATACAAATATAACAGATTCTGAGATGGAAATCATTTTCCACACTAAGAAAACCCTTCTTCATAGCAACAATGAAACTTGGATAAAAAAAACCAGCAGAAACTCCACATTCGATGTCACGAGGGGATCTTATGATGGAGCGGAAACTTGTGAATTAGTTGGACTTTTCATGTTGTCTCATATACAAAAAAATACTTGTAAACAGGTTGGCTTATACAGAGATGATGGCCTTGCCATGTTAAACAATAAACCAAAAATCATTGAAAACAAGAAAAAAGAACTTTGTAAACTTTTTCAAAGCCACAACCTAAAAATCACAGTAGAAGCCAACAAAAAAAATAGTAAATTATTTAGACATAACATTAGACCTTAAGGACCATACATACAAACCATACAAAAAACCTAATGACATACCTGTCTACGTAACATCAAAAGTAACCATCCACCCTCCATTTTGAAAACCATACCTAATGGTATAAACAAAAGATTATCTAAACTATCATGCAATGAGAAAGAATTTAACAGCGCAGCAGCCGAATACCAAGAGGCGCTGAAAAAAAGTGGCTACAACTACAAATTACAATATAACCCAGATAACAACATGAACAGCAACAGGAAAAACAGGAAAAGAAAAATTATATGGTATAACCCTCCATATGATGGAGGAACAAAAACTAACGTAGGAAAAGAATTCCTCAGAATCCTTAAAACTTCATTCCCAAAAGAACATGTACTGTCTAAAATATTCAATAAAAACACCGTCAAACTATCATACTCATGTATGCCCAACCTTAAAAATATAATTGATTCTTCCAATAAAACTAAAAATAATACAACCAAAGAGGGTGACGAAAGGAAATCTTGTAATTGCACAAAAAAAGACCAGTGCCCTCTGAATAACAAATGCCTCTACAACAACATTGTGTACCAAGCTACGGTAACAACAGACAGTGATAAAGAAACATACATAGGGATACGCAAACCACTTTAAAACCAGATATGCAAACCATAAACAGTCCTTCAAAAATGAAAAATAAAAAACCAAACAGAATTAAGTAAACATATTTGGAAGCTTAAAGATAAGAAAATAGACTACAACATATCATGGAAAATTATAAAAAGAGCAACATCATACAACAACATTTCTAAAAAATGCAACTTATGTACTACAGAAAAGTGGCTGATACTATGTAAACCCCACCTAGCATCCCTGAACTCTAAAGTAGAAATGGTAAACAATTGCAGGCATAAATGGAAATCTTTGTCAATGCATCATTCCGTAACACGTCCCCCCTGAACGCGCCCCAAGAGAGAAAAACCGCAGACCACGTGCCGCACGCACAGAGCTCAATGCACCATTCCGTGGCACGTCCCTTCCCCCCCCCCCCCCCCCCCCCCCCCTGAGCGCACCCCAAAAAAGAAAAGCCGGCGGCCACGTGCCGCACGCGCAGAGCTCACACGCCCACACGCCACAATATATAACACCGGTGGCGTGCCCAAATTGTATACCCTGAGGAGAGCGCTTTTAGCTTGAAACAAGCTTGTAGGTCTTACCTTTTTCATTTTAAAACCTTGTTTTAAACTGGTATGTCGCTCCCTGCTTGGTTGAGCACTTTCGGCATTCTGAGTGGCGTTTTGACTCTAATTTTATATATATATAATATATATATATATAAAATATATATATATATATATATATAATATAATAATAAGAAAATGTAGCTTGTTTTGCTCTTTATGATTTTCTTTTGCTTCTTAGATGGCACCTTTGGTTGGTTTTTTTGAAAACTCAACAAACATACTACGGTATTGCACGCCAACCTTTTCTGGGATTGCATTCTTCTTAAAACTGAAAAGGCAGAGGAGTCAAATTACCACTTTCCGCGGTCACTGAGGAGAAACCACCAAGTTTCGAAATATCGGTATAATGACCAGGAGTTATATGTTAGTGAGTTTCCCTCCCTATTGGAGGATGTCTCCCCCTTGGAGAATATAAGCTTGCTGAAGGCTCATTTTGAGAAGCATTTATTTTATTTTTCCCCATTCACCCACTCAAGCACATACTGTTAGTTAGGCAGAATCATCTACCACTGCAGATATGAATGCTTATCTCCCCCTATTTCTTCAATCTAAGACATAAGAGCAAGCTTTGTTTATAATTCAATATTTCTTGCAGTCATTGCAACACCAAGCTGCTCTGTAAGTTGCTGGAACGGTGCGGTACTTATCCTTGGAATTTATTAGTTTGTTATATATATATATATATATATATATATATACTGAACAATTATGTAGTGGGGGAAACAAGTGCAGGTTAACAATTCTTCAGTCGTTATAGTAATGACTTGGCAAAGATTTGAACTTTAAAAAAAAAAAAAAAAAAAATGAAGATGAAGAAAATGGGGGAATATATTATAAATATGAGAAGCCCTTCACTAGCTGCCTGAGGGAATCATCGTAATCCCTCTTGAAAGCACATTTATTTGTATTGCCTGCTCCTAGGCCTTTCGTCCGCTGGATCGGACTCATCAGGGAGACACGGCTGATTGTGTCAGTGCTCTTGGTGTCAAACAGAGACACACCCCCAGTCCATAATTCTGTGGTGTTCTCACCACCAAGGGTTCAAAAAAGAATCCAACAGCACCCTCAAAGCAGCCAGCGAAGGGTAGTAAATGGAACAAAACACCAGTGTGGAGATGAAAAAAGTTGCTGAAAAACTAAAAGCATTACGCAAACAATATAAAATATAGTGGACAATCTTTGAGCCTATGCTTGAGGATCCATTCAAGGATGCAAGGGAGATCAAAAGGTATGCAACAGTCTGAGTGGTCAGCTCTGCTGTTCAATAACCCAAGCATTGTCAGTGGCTAAGAATTGTACAGAACAACCTTTACTTGGATCTCTTATGAGATGCAATCTCCCACTGATTGACCAAACAATAGAATGCTGAACAATTATGTAGTGGGGGAAAACAAGTGCAGGTTAACAATTCTTCAGTCGTTATAGATACATACATATACATACATATACATACATACACATATAGAAGGTTCTGTATTTTATCCAAAGGGCTGTTTTAACGGGGCTGTCTTCGGGGCTGTCTTCGGTCTTTTAGGCGAATAGACAGATAAGAGAGAGAGAGAGAGAGAGAGAGAGAGAGAGAGAGAGAGAGAGAGAGAGAGAGAGAGTACATTAAAGTACTTTTTTCATACCCTGTGTAATGTGCTCCATGGCAAAGGTATGAGTGGCTAATAGAAAAGACACCAATGTACTATGAAAGCTGTGGAATATTGACCATGGGGCCACGAATAACATTGATTCCATCATGCACCACAATACGAAACTCCTAGCTGGTATCTCTATAGCTGTATTGGTTTTTTTTTTTTTTAATCAGTACAAAACAAAATAGTCACGCTGTAGCAAGGCATCGATTAGAATATCAGCCTTACCATGTTGTTCGTAATCATTTTTATTCCCTGCACATTTTGTCGGCTGGTAACTCCTGTCACATTTAGTATGATAACATCTAGATTCTGCTGCTTCCTCAGCTGAGGAATATTCCCACACTAGGTGGAGCA
>CM031618.1:38488551-38493551 GCA_018398815.1 Conus ventricosus
TGGAAAATCTTAAAAAGAGCAGCACCATACAATAACATTTCAAAAGATGTAATCTATGCCTTACAGAGAAACACATTATACTATGTAAACCACAATTAGCAACTTTAAATATATAACAGAAATGATTAACAATTGCAGACACACAGGAAGTTTTTATCAGTAAATAAAATCAAAAACACCTGAGAAACACACACACACACACACACAAACACACACACACACATATATTATATATATATATATATATATATATATATATAATATATATATATATATATATATATATATATATATAATCAGAGTTAAAAAGCCACTCAGAACGTTAAATGTGCTCACCATGTAGGGAGCGACACACCAGTTTAAAATAGGATTTTTAAAATGGAAAAATTAAAAACCTACAAGCTTGTTTCAAGCTAAAACGCTCTCCTCAGGGTATACAATTTGGCATGCCACCGGTGTTATATATTGTGGTGTGTGGGCGTGTGAGTTCTGTGCGTGTGGCACGTGGCCTGCCGGTTTTTTTTTCTTTTTGGGGCACGTTCAGGGGGACAGGTTACGGAATGGTGCATTGACAAAGATTTCCATTTATGCCTGCAGTTGCTTATCATTTTTACTTTAGAGTTCAGGGATGCTAGGTGGGGTTTACATAATATCAGTCACTTTTCTGTAGTACATAAGTTGCATTTTTTAGAAACGTTGTTTGTTGTATGGTGTTGCTCTTTTTATAATTTTCCATGATATGTTGTAATCTATTTTCTTATGTTTAAGCTTCCAAATATATTTACTTAATTCTGTTTGGTTTTTCTATTTTTCATTTTTGAAAGACTGCTTATGATTTGCATATCTGGTTTTAAAATGGTTTTGCCGTGATCCCTATGTATGTTTCTTTATCACTGTCTGTTGTTACCGTAGCTTGGTACACAATATTGTTGTAGAGACATTTATTATTCAGAGGGCACTGGTCTTTTTTGTGCAATTACAAGATATCCTTTCATCACCCTCTTTGCTTGTGTTGTTTTTGGTTTTATTGGAAGAATCAATTATATTTTTAAGGTTGGGCATACACGAGTATGATAGCTTGACGGTATTTTTGTTGAATATTTTAGATAGTACATGTTCTTTTGGGACTGATGTTTTAAGGATTCTGAGGAATTCTTTTCCTACATTAGTTTTTGTTCTTCCATCATATGGAGGGTTATACCATATAATGTTTCTTTTCCCTGTTTTTCCTGTTGCTGTTCATGTTGTTATCTGGGTTATATTGTAATTTGTAGTTGTAGCCACTTTTTTCAGCGCCTCTTGGTATTCAGCTGCTGCACTGTTAAATTCTTTCTCATTGCATGGCAGTTTAGATAAATCTTTTGTTTATACCATTAGGTATGGTTTTTAAGATGGAGGGTGGATGGTTACTATTGATGTCTACGTAGACAGTGTGTCATTATGTTTTTTTTTATATGGTTTGTATGTATGATCATTAAGGTCTAATGTTATGTCTAAATAATTTACTGTTTTTTTTCTTGTTGGCTTCTACTGTGATTTTTAGGTTATGGCTTTTAAAAAATTTTACAAAGTTCTTTTTTCTTGTTTTCAATGGCTTTTGGTTTATTGTTTAACGTGGCAAGACCGTCATCTCTGTATAAGCCAACCTGTTTACCAAGTATTTTCTGTATATGGGACAACATGAAAAGTCCAACGAATTCACAAGTTTCAGCTCCATCATAAGATCCCATCGTGACATCGAATGTGGAATTTCTGCTGTTTTTGTTTTTAATCCAAGTTTCACTGTTGCTATGGAGAAGGGTTTTCTTAGTGTGGAGAATGATTTCCATCTCAGAATCTGTTATATTTGTATATTTGTTGGCGAATCTTAGTGCTTTAGTATGTAATTTCTCATCAATGGAAGGGTAGAAGTCCACTATGTCAAAGGTAATGAACACTGTATTTTTCTGTTTGTTCAATTCTTTAAACCATTGGACAACTTCGTAACTATTTTTCCAGAGATTGTATTGAGTGTTTGTTTTTATGTCCTCTATTGCTTTTTCCAGATCTTTTTACTAATTTTGCCTAATGCAGATTTTCTAAAAAACTGCAACTTATGTACTACAGAAAAGTGGCTGATATTATGTAAACCCCACCTAGCATCCCTGAACTCTAAAGTAGAAATGATAAGCAACTGCACGCATAAATGGAAATCTTTGTCAATGCACCATTCCGTAACACGTCCCCCCTGAACGCGCCCCAAAAAAGAAAAAACCGGCAGGCCACGTGCCACACGCACAGAACTCACACGCCCACACACCACAATATATAACACCAGTGGCGTGCCCAAATTGTATACCCTGAGGAGAGCGTTTTAGCTTGAAACAAGCTTGTAGGTTTTTAATTTTTCGATTTTTAAAAATCCTATTTTAAACTGGTATATATACATCCTGATGACAGCGCAACACGCTCGAAACAAATTTGTAGATAGTTTTAAGATTCCTCTTTTAACTTGTTTTAACTATATATATATATATATATATATATATATATATATATATATATATATATATATATATATATATATATATATATAAATATATATATAACAAACTAATAAATTCCAAGGATAAGTACCGAGCACCGTTCCAGCAACTTACAGAGCAGCTTGGTGTTGCAATGACTGCAAGAAATATTGAATTATAAACAAAGCTTGCTCTTATGTCTTAGATTGAAGAAATAGGGGAAATACGTATTCATACCTGCATACCTCTCCCCTCCCCTCAAGTCCAAATCTTTGCCAGACAGTTCAGTTGTTGGCCTGTGCTTGTTTTTTCCCCCACTATTAGATTGTTCGTCTATGTATTTTGTCTGACTTTATTCAATTTTAAAAGGCTGTGCCAGTCTTGAATAAAAGTTACTCTGTGTTAGGTTTCCTTATGGGAGCAAAACATACCCCACTTGTTTACTGTTTATCGTTTATTGTTCCCTACCTCATTTCATTTCCGATTTTGCTTTGATTAAATTGAGGTTATTTGTATTTGTTTCTGTCCGTCTGTGTGTTTGTCTTTTGATCTCCCTTGCATCTTTGGGTGGATCCTCAGGCGTAGGCTCAAAGACTGTCCCCTACATTTCATATTATTTGCATAATGTCTTTAGTTTTACAACAACTTTTTTTCCTCCCCACACTTTCGTTTGGTTGCATTTACTACTCTTCGCTGGCTGCTCTGGGGTGCTATTGGATTCTTTTTTGCACCCATGGTGGTGAGAGCACTACAGTATTATGGACTGTGGTGTGTCTCTATTTGACGCCGGGAGCGCAGACACAACCAGCCGTGTCTCCCTGATCCAGCGGGCGAAAGGCCTCGGAGCAGGCAATACAAATATATCTGCCTTCAAAAGGGATTGCGATGGTTCCCTTATGCAGCTAGTGAAGAGTTTGCATATCTGTAACATAATTTTTTTTTGTTTTGTTTTAATTTGATTTTCCCAGTTTCTCCATCTTCAAACTCCCCTCTCCTCTCCCCTCCCCTCAAGTCCAAATCTTTGCCAGACAGTTCAGTTGTTGGCCTGTGCTTGTTTTTCCCCCACTATTAGATTGTTTGTTTCTGTCCGTCTGTGTGTTTGTCTTTTGATCTCCCTTGCATCTTTGGGTGGATCCTCAGGCGTAGGCTCAAAGACTGTCCCCTACATTTCATACTATTTGCATAATGTCTTTAGTTTTACAACAACCTTTTTTTCCTCCCCACACTTTCGTTTGATTGCATTTACTACTCTTCGCTGGCTGCTCTGGGGGTGCTATTGGATTCTTTTTTGCACCCATGGTGGTGAGAACACTACAGTATTATGGACTGTGGTGTGTCTCTATTTGACGCCGGGAGCGCAGACACAACCAGCCGTGTCTCCCTGATGAGTCCCGATCCAGCGGGCGAAAGGCCTCGGAGCAGGCAATACAAATATATCTGCCTTCAAAAGGGATTGCGATGGCTCCCTTATTCAGCTAGTGAAGAGTTTTCATATCTGTAAACATAATTTTTTTTTTAAATTCTTTTCACAGTTTCTCCATCTTCAAACTCCCCTCTCCTCTCCCCTCCCCTCAAGTCCAAATCTTTGCCAGACAGTTCAGTTGTTGGCCTGTGCTTGTTTTTTCCCCCACTATTAGATTGTTCGTCTATGTATTTTGTCTGACTTTATTCAAGTTTAAAAGGCTGTGCCAGTCTTGAATAAAAGTTACTCTGTGTTAGGTTTCCTTATGGGAGCAAAACATACCCCACTTGTTTACTGTTTATATATATATATATATATTATATATATATATATATATATATATATATATATATATATAGCACTGGCAGCACAAGCCCATCACACCCTGACGACCGCACAGCGCGAAACAGGCTTGTAGGTGTTTTAAGCTTGGTTTTAACTTGTTTTTAACACAACAAATGTCGCTCCCACTGTGGTTGAGAACTATTTTTAAAATAACGCTGATCCTCAGAACTATTCTCTCTCTCTCTCTCCTCTCTCCTCTCTCCTACTCTCTCTCTCTCTCTCTCTCTCTCTCTCTCTCTCTCATCTCTATCTATCTATCTATCTATTTATATATATATTATATATATATATATATATATATATATATATATATATAATATATATATATAAATACTCAGAGGCATAAAAAACGCGAAAACAAACTGTATAGAAATGTTGATGTAATTTGGCTACCGATTCCTTTGAACTGGTAATAGAAAGTGAGAAAAAGCAATCGAACACCGCAAAAGTGTCCTTTCAAAGTTCATTCTGGTAGAAAATAAGGTCACATGAACTTGACCTTGACCCTGTGTTAACAGCAGAATGTCAGTATCTGGTGTGACCACCTCGAGCATTGATCACAGCTGTGCACCTGCGGTACATCGAGCGCACCAGAGTGTTGGTCTGCCTCTGGGGGACTTGCCACCACACCTGGCCCACAGCGACAGCAAGCTGAGCTGCTGTCTGGGGTCTGGGGTTGAGCTGGTTCA
>CM031618.1:38503551-38566051 GCA_018398815.1 Conus ventricosus
GAATTATCTATGTAACGATATTTTGTAATTCCATAAACTGGTGGCTAATTTTACTTGTACACTCGAATGAAGAAAACAGCTCCAGCCTGAAATATCCTCCACCTACACACACCCTACCTCTGTTTACCTCAGACATCGGTTGCAGCTATCATCCTCTTCCCTTTTCCTACACTCTCTGAGTCTCTCCATTTGCTACATCAATCGACTTAACCCCCCCCCCCCCCCTGCCCTAGTAATGATGTGTGTAGGGATGTTGGTGGGTATGGCGGTTGTTGGGGGTGGAGGTGGGGGTAACCAATGAATAAGGCTGATATTACACATGGAACACACACACACACACACACACACACACACACACACACACACACACACACACACACACACACACACACACACACACACACTCACACACACACACACATACACACACACATAATGAATAGAATGCTAGCTCCTTTATCGTTGGTCGTGAAGGGGGGGGGGGGGAAGGGGGGGAGGAAGAGAGAGAGAGAGAGAGAGAGAGAGAGAGAGAGAGAGAGAGAGAGAGAGAGTTTGTGTATAGGTGTGAATATGTTGCCCCTCCCCCTCCCCCTCCCCCAGTTAGTACGTAAACCCATCCCCTTCTTCCCTCCACCCTCATAGCATCAACACCTTAAAGTAACATGTACCAACCCACCACTTTAATCTCAGCCCACAATATCCTCCCACAACACACACACATACTACCTTATCTCCCACTATTCACCTCACACATAACTTATAGCTGTCTTATTTATGCATTTATTATGATTATTTTTATTTTATTTTTTATTTTATTTTTATTTTTATTTATTTTTTTATTTTATTTTTTAATTTATTATTATTATTTTTTTTAATGTTTCCTTTATTTATTTATTTGATTATTATAAAAAATGTATTTTCTAAATATGTTTCTGTATCATGCTTTCGTTACCTTAACCTTCACTATCGTTGTTAGCAGTATCATTCAGTAATACTATTGCTGCCACTAGCATTGACATCACAATCGCCTTCGCCTCTGGGACTGTTGCCACGGCAACCCTGCTGCTTAAAAATCCTCTAACCCACTCTCCTTTCTCCCATACCCATAATTATTGACACCAAGATTGATCCTGTCTTTTTTTTTCCCCCCAATATTTTGACCATTATTAGTATTCCTATCAGTAATATTATTATCATCATTACGACTTTGACTCACTCACTATTTCCCTTCCAACAGCCTCGTTCTCATTCAACGCCTTCTTCCTTGCGCGGAACCCTAAGTGATCTGAAGCGATCAAAGGTAAGTGAATTTGCGTTGTTTTATTCGTTTATATATCACCTGACGAAGACCTAAGAGGTCGAAACGCGTTGTGTTTTGTCTTGTGACTCGTTTGTCCACGTTCTCTGGGCGGTTCGCTAACATTTATTTAAGATTTGTTTAGATTTCCGCCTGCAGTCGTCTCGCTTTGCAACTAGAACTTTTTAACATTGTTTTTTTAGGGTAATTTATACTTGGTTTTGACAGTATTGACATTTTTTTTGTATCTCACTAAAATGGAAAATTAGAGAAAGAGAGAGAGAGAGAGAGAGAGAGAGAGGAGAGAGAGAGAGGAGAGAGAGAGAGAGAGTGTGTGTGTGTATGTGTGTGTGTGTGCATGCGTGCGTACGTGCGTGCGTGCGTGCGTGCGCGCGCGCGCGCGCGCGCGCGCACGTGCGTGTGTGTGTGTGTGTGTGTGTGTGTGTGTGTGTGTGTGTTGTGTGTGTGTGTGTGTGTGTGTGTGTGTGTGTGTGTGTGTGTGATACAAAGATTATCGTGTCAACTATCTGCATGTTATTTACACATAGAGTGTACGATCTTCCATAGATATAACTCTTTCATTGGAGTTACATAAGATAAGTAAGAAAGTACTTGCTTCAAAAATGCCACGCTAGTTCTAGTATAACGATTATGGCTTTTTATATTATTTCAATATTCAGACTGCATGAAAAAAAAAGACGAAAACTGGCAACATGTTTTCAGCGACATTGAATACGCATTAGAATTTTTTTCTGCTGTATATGCCTATCAAATGTATCCAGGTACATTGAAATATAGCACTTAAGTGATCAGGAAACAACATACTCTAACCTAACACCGAACAAAATATTTCCGTTTATTTCTGTCTTCTTTGTTTGACTTTTCCCAAAGAATGTCAAAGAAAAGAAGAAATACGAAGTTTTGAAAAAAGAAACATTTGTTCTTTTTTTTCACGCATCTAAAAGCTGCACTTCATAAGATTTGTTTTGTTTTTTTTAACTCATAGCATTCCGACTAAGGTATTGTATACCAAAGAATTTGAAGAGTTGTTTTGTAATCAAATGTTTAAATGCCAACATGTCTTCATTGGAACAGCTTTCCGGTTCTTTAAACTTCCCTCTATTGTTCTCTTCTTTCTTCTAGTATTTTTTTTCTTCATCTCCAAGTTTACTTTTCAAAGTAACGTGTGCGTCACTGTAGAAACCATGTCACACAATAACCCTCGTCTTCTTTAAATTAAAACTTCTATTTAAACACCAAATCGTTGATAATTTATCGTGCATGTTTCTATCAAGTGCGAACAAAACCATCTGGAATGATTCATGCTTGTCAAAACGTTTGAAAAGACTGAACCTTTTAAAAATAGTTCTTTCATGGTATGCTGAAGACTCGTCTTTGTTCACTGGTCGTCTCTCTCTCTCTCCCTCTCTCTCTGTCTGTCTGTCTGTCTCTCTCTCTCTCTCTCTCTCTCTCTCTCTCTCTCTCTCTTCTCTCTCTCTCTCTCTCTCTCTCTCTCTCTCTCTCTCTCTCTCTCTCTCTCTGTTCAGCAATGCGTGTGTAATATTAGGGATACATATAATCCTGTAGGAGTTCGGTGAGAACTGAACCCTGATGAAATGAAGTTTGCATGACAGAGGTTCAGTTCCGCCCAGCAGTGTCGACCAGGCAATTTCTTCTGGGATCATTTGACGTGAGACATTTAGAGTGTCAGCTATAAAACCTGAATACCGTTCTGATCATTTTGTCACAACAACGTCTTTAAAATACAGCTTCACTAGACGGTCCAACATCTTTGGAAATGAAATTTCTTATTAAAGAGATAAAGTATTAGTAGAAAAGGGATTCAGAAACTGATAGAATTTTGAATTCAGTACTTTTAGATGACCTAAGACAAAAAATAATAAAGATAACCAGCTAGCGGGGATGCTCAATTTCAAATTACTTATTCTGTTTTTAAATATCGATCTCTTTCGTTCTTGACTTATTTATTTATTTATTTATTTATTTATTTATTTATTTATTTATTTATTTATTTATTTATTTACATGTTCATTTACTTATTTAATTATTTGTTGTATTTATCTACTAATTTACATATTTACTGATTCATTTGTTCGTTTACGTGTTGGTTTGTTTGATTATTCATTCAGACATTAATTATATTTGACATAAGATGAAACAAAATGAAACACACAAAAATGTATTGTATTCACCATGTGCAGGTTGTCTTTTTAATGCATTTACTCGTCTTATGAATGGAAGATATCTGAATGCTGAACATTTGCATTTAAATGATTCATTTGTAATACTTGGTCATGATGACATGAGTGTTAGTCATGGCATTTTTCGTTTTATAACATAGTCTGTAAACCATAAGCAATATAGATTTTTCTTAATGAACGAGTTTGTGTTTTAAAAAAAGGGGGGTTTCTTAAACAAATTGAAATATACGTATAAAATTGAGGAACCGTTGGCATGCTTGAAATTCAACCGCGCCGACCTTTTGACTGTATGGTTGTCACGTTGATCATTTTCGGGTGTTGTTTGACTGTTCGGTTTGTTTTAAGAATTTCGTGCTGTGTTATTTTCATATGTGCATGAAAGCGTGTAGATGGCACAAGGTGTGCATTAGTTAGAGGCCACACATCATACCACTGTTAGACTAATGAATGGGGCGAAAATAAATGTATGATCAAATAAATGACGTCAGTGTGTATACATAATCGAATAGTTCTTAAACAAAAATATGACAAAGTTAGTATCAAATGATGGTTTAGAAATATCTGATGTCGAAAGTATCCAAGATGAAGTGAAGAAATTTTATGAAGAATTGTACCGGCCAAAGGAAGTTGAGGATTGCGAAATATCTGAAATGGTTAATTTACCTCATGTCCTAACAGACAACGAAAAGGTACAATTAGAAGGAAAAATATCTATGGATGAGGCTGGCTATGCACTTAAACAGATGAAAAACAATACAAGTCCTGAATCAGACGGATTTACTGTTGAGTTCTTCAAATTGTTTTGGCCATCACTTGAGAACATTCGTTGTGCGATCTTTAAATGAAGGTTTTAAACTAGGCGGGTTGTCCGCCACACAAAAGGAAGGAATTATAGTGTGTATTCCTAAAGGCGATAAATCTCGAGATGCCATCAAAACTGGAGGCCAGTTACTCTTTTAAATGTTGTTTATAAGATAGGGTCAGCATGTGTTGCGAATAGACTGATAATGGTTCTTCCAAGTTTGATCAATGAAGACCAAACAGGATTTATGGTCAATAGATATATCGGAGATAACATTAGATTAATCTATGACTTAATCGATTTCCTTGACTGGGGATTCATGAAAAAAGTACTTGTAGCATTCGGCTTAGCACCAGATATTCGTAAATGGATAAGTACTTTCTATAATGATATTAAGTCAACTGTTCTTGTGAATGCCAGGCATCTGGTTGGTTTTCCGTGGGTCGTGGGTGCAGGCAGGGTGACCCAGTTTCACCCTACATATTCATTTTGCGTGTGGAAATCCTTGCTACTATGTTGAGAGATAATAGAATTATAAAAGGGATCCAAATTAACAATACAGAACACAAAATGTCACCATATGCGGACGATGCAGAAATTATGCTTGAAGGTGACAGAGTGTCTTTTGAGGAAACTCTGATAACAGTTGATAGGTTTGGAAGAAAATCAGGTTTGATATTAAACACAGGAAAAGCAAGTGCAATATGGCTCGGCAGTAGGAAAAATTCGACGATTTGCTATATGCAACATTTATGTATTCAGTGGAATCCACCACAGTTCAAAATTCTGGGTATCTTATTTACCAATGATCTTGCTTATTGTTCAGAAATAAACATGTAGGTTAGATTTCTTGAAATAAGAATTCTATATAAGGTATGGTTATAGAGACAGATTACTCCACTAGGCAGGGTGGCTGTTTTAAAGTCTTTAATCTTGTCCGAACTAATTCATCTCTGGATTCTACTTCCAAATCCTCCCGATGATGTAATTAATGCTATTCAAAACTCAGTATTTCGATTTGCTTGGAATAGAAAACAGGATCGTATAAATAGAAAACTGTGGTTAAAAACGTAATGAATGGAGGACTTGGTGTGCCTAGAATAAAATAATATATATTTGCATTAAAACTTGCATGGATTAGAAAAATAAGAATATCGTCTCACAAGTGGAAAAGTATTACTTTGGCAAGTTGTCCAAAAATATGTCATCTGGAAAAAAATTTGTTGTAGTCTTCCTCTAGGCCAATTATCCAGAAATAAAGTTGGGTTGATGTATTTGAGGCATAAAAAGAATTTGGCAAAAGGATTATATCTTGCATTTCCGAAGAGGTTGCTTCCGAAAATATACAAAATCCATTCAATATGACTAAATCAAACATGGAACATTATCTAAAAGCGTTTGACCAAAATCATTCACATTTCCATCTTTTGAATGTCTTATATACATCTCTTCATTTTCTCTGTCATACAGTGGATTTAAATGACTTGTCAGGTTTTCAATGGTGGGCTGCTCACATCCTGTTCTGGCGTTCAAATCACCACATAAGATTATGTTAACATTTCCATTTTGGACTAGATGCTGCAATTTTTCTTCTAAAATAAGAATACTATTTTTCACATCAGTGTAGTTATAACAAGGACTACCTTCAGGGGAAATATAACTTGCAATCAATAATACATCTTTATCCATATCAAATATACTTTTCTCAAATTTCTAAACAACCAAGTTGTCACATGTAAGTTCAATTCGTTTAACCAAGTGAGAATAATAGTTTTTAACAAGTAATAAAACTCCACCCGAGTTTCTGCCAAATAATGACAGCTTTTTTGCTGGAGAGCTAAATTTTACATAATCATGAAATATGTAACTGAAGTCAAAAGCCTGATTAGCAAAGGTTTCAGGTAGACACACAAAATCAAAAAATGAACCCCACAAGTGAGTCTGAGTTTTAAAAACTATCTAACAACATATTGTTGGAAGGTAGTAATAAAAAAAAATTGGCTAATATGTTTAGTGAAGTAGATATGAACATTATTAACCCCACAAGCGTTCAGGAAAGTGTAACACATGCTATCTCTAAAATCCCAGACTCTCTTCAGATTGAACCACCAGCCAAAGTGATGTTAGTCATTCTGATTGAGTATATGACCCCTAATGATAATAACATGCAAGTCTGGGTTTCAACTAAACAGAAAGAAGTAATTAGTTACCATGATTTTAATTCTGACTGGGCTGATTACATGCTTAAACAGTTTATTAATGCGAGTGAGGAGGCTACGCTAAGGGGGTCTGGTTGGTCTGAAGGTAAAGTTCTTGAAATCAAATTAAAACAAAGTACTATCCTATAGTTGGCAATTCTTACCTTCCTCTCCCAAGAGAGGTAGCGTCAAAACGAGCAGTCTTAAACATACAAAATTCTGAAAACTGTTGTTTTATGTGGTGCGTTTTAGCTCATTTACATCATGTTAAAAAGCATGCAGATAGAGTCTCCAATTATATACCTCATCTTAAAGAGCTTAACTTCTTTAATAACATAAACCTTCCAGTAAACATACAAAGCATAAGTCAGTTTGAAGAACAAAACAAACCAATCACTGTAAACGTATACACATGGTCTGTAGAAGACAATCTAAAACCTATATGGGGCTCCCCTAACGCCCCCACTTTTGGTGAATCACTTAAGAATCATGTAGACTTAGTGCTGGTTACAGAGGGCCCTAAAAGCCATTATGTGCTAATCACAACAATGAGCAGACTGTTAGCCTATACATCAAAGGATAGCTCTAAACAAGATTTTTGTAGAAGGTGTTTTATTAGAATCCCATCTATAGAAGCAGCTGCCAGCCATAAAAATCATTGTAAAAGTGTTGTACACTGTGAAACGAAACTTCTTACACCTAAACCTGGGTCTAAAGTTAGTTTTTATAAATGTACACAAAATGCAGATGAGTCCATACGTAGTTTATGCTGACTTTGAAGCGATCGTACCACAGTACTATGGCCCACAACAAGTAGAAGAACAAAAAACAACCTTATTAACCAGCCATCAGATTTGCTCTTATGCCTTTGCTGTTGTTCGGTCAGACGAGGCACACACACAACCAGAACTTTACAGAGGCCCCAATGCAGCTAGTAGATATTTTAGAGCAAATGAAACACGCTCGTAATCACTACTCCAATCAACTGAACCTCTCAGACATTATTATGACCCCTGAAGACCAAAAACGTCATGAATCAGCCACTCACTGTTGGATATGCAAGAGAGAATTATTAGGTGACGCTGTAAGAGATGTTACTGTAAGAGACCATGATCACATTACTGGTAAATTTAGGGGAGCTGCACACAACAGCTGCAATCTTCAACTTAAGACTGACCCTAAGACTTGGAAACTCCCCATCTTCTTTCATAACTTACGAGGCTATGATTCTCATTTTATCATGCAAGCAATAACTTCTGAATGTAAGAGGGTTAGCTGCATTGCACGGTCTACAGAAAAGTATATGACTTTTACTATGGACAATCTGTCCTTCTATGATTCTGCTCAACATCTGATGGGGAGTTTGGATAAATTAGCAGAATCACTACATGACTACCCAATAACTAAACAACATATTAGCCCCTCTTTAGTCCGTAAAGGAGTTTACCCTTATGAATACATGGACTCGTGGGACAGGTTTGATAAGCCAGCCCTACCACTTAAGGAAGACTTTTACAGCCGTCTTACAGGCAAAGGTGTAACTGAGGCTGACTATGAGTATGCGCAGAAAGCCTGGAAAGAATTACACTGCCAAACAATGGGCGATTATCATGATCAATATTTACTGGCTGACGTATGTTTATTGGCTGACGTCTTTCAAAATTACAGATCCACATGCATGAAACATTACGGCCTAGACTCATCACACTACATTTCTGCCCCTGGCCTATCTTGGGATGCATTCTTAAAGTCTACAAACATTATGATTGACTTAATATCTGATCTGCCCACACTCCAGATGATTGAAGATGGTCTAAGAGGAGGCATTAGCATGGCCTCACATCCTAACTGCAAAGCTAACAACAAGTACCTAGATGACCATGACCAAACTAAACCATCCAACTGTCTAATGTACTTAGACGCTAACAATCTGTATGTGTGGGTTATGTCCCAGACACTCCCACTAAGAAAGTTTAAAATGAACAAAGGGCCTGATGACCTTAATCTTGTGTTAAGGGTGCTGTCAAAGCGTACACCTGATCACCCAAAAGGACAGTCTTTGAAGTAGACTTAGAATATTCTAACGAATTGCATGATCTTCATAACGATTACCCCTAGCATCAGAAAGATTAAAGATGACCCCCACAGAACCGCCTAAACTTGTGCCTAATCTTTGTCACAAGACTAAGTACGCATGTCATTACAGGCTCCTACAGTTTTACTTAGGACACGGACTAAAACTAAGAGCTGTTCATAGAATTATAGAGTTTGACCAAGAGCCTTTTATGAGGCCACACATCAAGAAGAATACTGATCTTAGGATCCAAGAAAAAGATTTTTTAAACTAATGAACAACAGTCGTTTTGGTAAAACCATGGAGAACCCACACAATCGTAAAGACGTAAGATTAGTCACAAAAGAATAACGAGCAATTAAGCCGGTCTCTAAACCCAACTACAAAGACTTTAGAAGATTTAGCGACAGCCGATTGGCATTACGATGAAGAAACAGAATGTGAAGTTGGACAAGCCAGTGTTTATTGGGTTTACTGTGTTAGAGCTGTCAAAGCTGTTAATGCTAGAATTTTTGTATGACTACTTTAAACCATTATACCCAGAGTCTAGAGTTCTATACACAGACACAGACTCTTTTTTTTTTTGGATGTTCTAACAAAAGACTTTTACAAAGACTTAGAGACGGAGGTAGCTAAAGGAGCTGACGGCTGGTATAACACATGTGACTATCCTAAAGACAGTCCTTTACATTCAACTGTAAACGGGGACCGGAATGGCTCGGTTGGTAGAGCGCCGGACTTGTGATCCTGGGGTTGTGGGTTCGAATTTCGGTACGGGGGGAGTTTTCTCTCGGAGTTGACATTGGTTCTGATTCCATTCCCCATGTTGTCCTTCGAGTGAGACTGTAGACCGAGGTTCCTTGTGTGGATGCACGCACGGCATCTTGCGCACACGTGGGGTCCAGTCACCATCTTTCAAAGGGGAGGGCCAGTTTGGCCGTTGGTGTGGATGACACGTTACACATAGCATGCACCTTCCCCGAAGATGGAGCATGGCTGCCTTAATGGCGGCATAAAAAACGGTCATAACACAAAACTCCACTGCCTGTCTATACAGGCAGTGTCCGCAGGAGTATCAGCCTGCGTACGCAGAAAGAAAAAAAGAAAGAATTCAACTGTAAACAAGAAAATGATTGGAAAGTTTAAAGATGAACTTAATGGGACAATAATACAAGAATATGTTGGCTTACGGTCAACGATTTATAGCGCTGCTAGCCAGAGTTCTGTAATAAAGAAGGCGAAGGGCATAAGTATAGGAGTTGTCCCAAAAAAATATAGCTCACGACAACTACAAACAGGCTCTCTTTGAAGGTAAAGTATTTCATCACACAAATGTTAATCTGCGCTCTACTCTCCAGCAAGTAAACACAACTGCTGTTAACAAGAAATCACTAGACTCTAACAACAACAAGAAAACTTACGTTGATCCTGAGTTTTCATATGCTATAGACCATTGGAGAACTGAGGTAAAAGCTTAAGAACGTAGTTAGTTCAGAACTGAACTTAGGAACTTTACCTGGTCTAGAACATAACCTGGTCTAGAGCATGACTTAAGAACTTGACTGACTTTACTTGTACTTAAGTTAAGAACTAAACTAGTACTTAACTTAAGAACTTTACTTGTACTTAACTTGTACTTAACTTGTACTTAACTTGTACTTAACTTAAGAACTTAATCTGACTTTGCATTTAACTTATACTTTACTTGTACTTAACTTATACTTTACTTGTACTTAACTTGTTATAACTAACTTAACTTGTACTTAACCAGTACTTAACTTGTACTTACCTAGTTCTTATCTAGTTCTTAACAACACATTAAAAAAACTAATTCATTAAACATGGATCTACAGCAGGAGGTTGTTGTTGTTTTTTTGCACTTTTCTGTATGGATCAAGATCGCAGCCGTATGAGTTCATTTTTTTATAAAACAAAAAATAATATACACATATATATATAAATATGGATGAAGATTTTGACCCAGTTGATCCCACTGAAGAAGAAGAAGACGAAGAAAGAGAACCAAGTCCTTCATTGCAAGAAGAACTTGAAGAAGCAGTAGTAGTTTCTTCAATCCCTTCATTTAAAGAAGGAGTAGAACCCTCTAGTGCTCATGAAGCTCGTGCAGAACTATTAGAAAATAGAATTAACTCATTCTATATATGCATAGGACGAGAGCCACCAGAAGACCCCAGTCCTTTTGATTTTAAGATGGATAGAAGGGATCAACTGTATATAAGAACTAGTGAAGGAAAGTATGTAAAAGTTACTTCAGAGCGGGGCCCAAACGAGTTTTTAAAAATAAGCACAATTAGAAAGAAGATCCGTGTTGCTGACCAAAGGCGATTAAATATTTCAGATCCACTAAAGTCTGGTCTAAAGCCTGAGGATGTTAGCCATTTACAGAAGGTGGAGCGAAGGTTGCCAACACGAACTGAAATAGAAATGACCTCTTTTCAAGAATTAGGCCCAATAATAGAGAGAACAACAACAGAAATTGAAACAAGTTTTAATGAGGAGACACAGTTAAAAACAATTGACGATTCTCCATTGCCTATGCGTTAAATACTGGGTCTTAATGCTGCTCTACAGAGAATAAATGGTGAACTAGCAAACAATGTGGCAAAACTTGGTTAAATGAATAAAGAAATGCTGAACAAGTAAGTAGTGTGGGAAAACAAATGCAGGCTAACAATTCTCCAGTCATCATAGTAATGACTTGGCAAAGATTTGAACTTTTAGGGAAAAAAAGACAAAAAAATTGAAGATGAAGAAAATGGGGGAAGATATTATAAATATGAGAAACCCTTCACTAGCTGCCTGAGGGAACCATCGTAATCCCTCTTGAAGACAGATTTATTTGTATTGCCTGCTCCTAGACATTTCGTCCGCTGGATCGGACTCATCAGGGAGACACGGCTGGTTGTGTCTGTGCCCTTGGTGTCAAATAGAGACACACCACAGTCCATAATTCTGTGGTGTTCTCACCACCAAGGGTTCAAAAAAGAATCCAACAGCACCCACAAAGCAGCAAGCGAAGGGTAGTAAAATGGAATAAAACGAAAGTGTGGAGAGGAAACAAGTTGCTGAAAAACTAAAAAAGCATTATGCAAACATTTTAAAACTTAGGGGACAATCTTTGAGCCTATGGTTGAGGATCCATTCAAGGATGCAAGCGAGATCAAAAGATATGGAATAGTTTGAATGGTCAGTTATGCTGTTCAATAACCCAAGCATTGTGAGTGGCTAAGAATTGTACAGAACAACTTTTACTTGGATCTCCTAAGAGATGCAATCTCTCACTGATTGACCAAACAATATAATGCTGAACAATTAAGTAGTGTGGGAAAACAAGTGCAGGCTAACAATTCTCCAGTCATCATAGTAATGACTTGGCAAAGATTTGAACTTTTAGGGAAAAAAAAAAAAAAAAAATTGAAGATGAAGAAAATGGGGGGAAGATATTATAAATATGAGAAACCCTTCACTAGCTGCCTGAGGGAACCATCGTAATCCCTCTCGAAGACAGATTTATTTGTATTGCCTGCTCCTAGGCCTTTCGTCCGCTGGATCAGACTCATCAGGGAGACACGGCTGGTTGTGTTTGTGCCCTTGGTGTCAAATAGAGACACACCACAGTCCACAATTCTGCGGTGTTCTCACCACCAAGGGTTCAAAAAGAAATCCAACAGCACCCACAAAGCAGCAAGCGAAGGGTAGTAAAATGGAATAAAACGAAAGTGTGGAGAGGAAAAAAGTTGCTGAAAAACTAAAAAGCATAATGCAAACATTTTAAAATTTAGGGGACAATCTTTGAGCCTATGCTTGAGGATTCATTCAAGGATGCAAGCGAGATCAAAAGATATGGAACAGTTTGAATGGTCAGTTCTGCTGTTCAATAACCCAAGCATTGTGAGTGGCTAAGAATTGTACAGAACAACTTTTACTTGGATCTCCTAAGAGATGCAATCTCCCACTGATTGACCAAACAATATAATGCTGAACAATTAAGTAGTGTGGGAAAACAAGTGCAGGCTAACAATTCTCCAGTCATCATAGTAATGACTTGGCAAAGATTTGAACTTTTAGGGAAAAAAAAGAAAAAAAAATTGAAGATGAAGAAAAATGGGGGAAGATATTATAAATATGAGAAACCCTTCACTAGTTGCCTGAGGGAACCATCGTAATCCCTCTCGAAGACAGATTTATTTGTATTGCCTGCTCCTAGACCTTTCGTCCGCTGGATCGGACTTATCAGGGAGACATGGCTGGTTGTGTTTGTGCCTGTCACGAGTTTGTCACGAGGCCTACGACGATTGACCCATCTAGGGTGGCGGAATTATTCATTTATTTATTGTCGTTGTTGTTGTCGTGTGTCCGTCCCTTAGTGTGGCTTGTGGTGCGGTTGCACCTTAATGTAGTTCAGCTCAGGTTAGGTTTGCTTTCTCTCTCTCTCTCTCTAATTCCACTGCCCGTGCAATTCATCCTGCAGGTTCACGGGTGGCTGGTACCTTTCTCTCGAACTTGCTGTCTATCGGCCTCTCGCCTGTCTTTTTACCTGTCGCACGTGCTTCATTTTTTAGCTTGAGGTATGCTCACTCTGTGACGTAGCGTGGCATGTTGGCCGCCATCGCTTAGGCAGGTTTTCTCTTCACTCGAGCGGAAGATGTCTCTGGGAGCGCCTGCTCCGGTCCTGGTTCTTCACCTTATCATCGAAGGTACAGTCGGTACCTTCATTTCCTACAGTCGGCCTGTAGGAGAGGGACATCACTTCACCTTTTTTCCGCATCTGCGCTGCTGTCCTCTCGACCAGACAGAGGGCAGAGAGAGTCGTTTGACCCGCCTCTTCTGGGTCACCCATGGGTAGCTGGTAAGCATCAGTTTCGTGTTTGTTTGTTTTGGTTTTTTGTTGTTAGCCGGCTTATTCTTCTCTTTTGCGCAATTTTCTTTTGTTTTCAAAATTGTAAAAGAAATATTGTTTGAGACCTTTTCTCTGGTTAATTCAATCTTTAACCTGGCCATTCTAAATTATATCCAAAATTCTTTCTCCTGTTTATGCATCTGGTGATGCGGTAGTCGGTGGGGATGGGAGAGAACCTGGTGATTCAGGGTTGGTACTTGCTTGGTCTCGCTCGTCCGCCCCTGTCACATTCGCCGGACTCTTATTCTTCGGCCACCATCTGTTTGTGTGTGCAAGGAGAACGAGTTTTATGTTTGCGAGCGTGCGTACGCATGATTAGTCGTTTGGATGTGTGGTTGGAGATTTGTTTTATTTTTGAAATGTTGATATAAAATGTGGGGATAATTGTGCCATTGAATTATTATTATTTGCAAATGTGGTGGCAGATGTAAAGCAATTAGTTCAGTTCCTAAGAAAGGAAAATGTTAAACGTGAGTGAGAGAAGGATGAAGATAATTCATATTTGTTTTATAGCCTGTTAATTTAATGCAGTCTCTTACCTGCTTCGTGTGAGAAGACTTTAACGAACATTCCTGATTTGGTTGGTTGCTGTGTTATGCTCAGGTCTGTGTTGAGCTGGTGTTGTTGGTGTATTTAGTAGACCTCCCCTCGCCATCATGCGAGTGGCTGTTAGGATTTAACAGCATGGGTCAGACTGTACTGACTGCGGGGTTCCAGTACCCTCCTTCCCTTCTTTCTTCTTTCCTCCCAGTTACCTTTTCCCTCCTCCCGGGGGCTTCACCCGGAGCTTGCACTGGTTGGTGCCGTGCACTGGTTGGGGCCACGCACTGGTTGGGGCCGCGCACTGGTTGGGGCCACACACTGGTTGGGATCGCGCACTGGTTGGTACCGCGCACTGGTTGGTGCCACGCACTGGTTGGGACCGCGCACTGGTTGGGGTCACGCACTGGTTGGGACCACGCCACTGGTGGAAAAGCCCGTGGACTTGGCTGGCTGGTCCTGATCCCCGTCCAGGACCTCCAGCAACAACGCCGCGCCCCCCCCCTCCCCCCCCCCCCCCCCCCCCCCCCCCCGGGACACGCTCTCCACCATCTGTTTGTGTGTGTCAAGGGTGTCGGCCTTGATCGACTCTCTTCAAGAACCGACCCGGTTTGGAGCACCTAGTGCGACAGGGTGCTCCAATAGACTTTGGAGAGGCAGGGGTGTGGGGGCACTACATGACATGGAAAGGGATGGGTGCTGGAAATGTTTATTTATAATTGTGTATATGTCATATGTGTTGAAATGCTTGATCGTGATTGTGTATGTCGTGTATTGAGATGCTTGATTGTGATTGTGCATGTTGTGTGTGTTGGAATGCTTGATTGTGATTGTGCATGGTGCATGTGTTGAAATATTTATTTGTGATTGTGTGTGTTGATGTGAATAAATGGGGTGTTGTATCGTAATCTTTCTTGTGTGGGCTCTTGCGAGGCGTGTGAGGTTGGTCACTCCCTTCACTCCCATCTAAACCGATCCTGTCAGGGCAGACTCCAGGGGTCGGTTTTGACAATTGTGGGGGCTCGTCCGGGATGTGAAGGGCTCTGACTGTCTCTCTCGTTTCGCAGAGTACCTGTTTAGTTCTGTCTGTTTTGTATACGTTTAGTCAGTTTGTCGTGTTTGTTTGTGGGTGGTTGGCTGCGTGACTCTAGCGTGTAGGGAGTCTTGGTGGCCTGAAGGAACATCTGGTGTGACTGGGGAGTCGGGTCGAGACCAGGGAGAATCGACCGCGTCCAGACCTCCTTCCGCCGGTGTGCCTCACGCAGATACGGCCGTAGGACTTGCCTTTCTGTTGCCACTCAGTCTTCCATTCCTGTTTCGTAGCTAACCAGTTTTCTTAGCCGGGTGGTTGAGTACAGGTGAGTGTATTGGACGTTAGTGTCACTTTTTCCTCTCTCGGATTCCGTCAGCCATTTTGTTGTTTTTTCGGTGAGCCCACCGCACTGTTGCTTGTGCTGTGGAGCGCGGTGTTGCCAGAGTGGGAGCAGCCGGACATTTTTTTTTTTTTTTTTTTTCGGTGAGCCCCACCGCACTGTTGCTCGTGCTGTGGAGCGCAGTGTTGCCAGAGTGGGAGCAGCCGAACATTGTACGTTGACGGTTTTTTTTTTTTATTTTGCTGTTTCTCAGTCAGGCACCAAGAGACGTGACATATCCGTGAGGTATCTGTTTTTCTAGTGGAATTGTCTTTCCCCTGTATTTGAGAACCGTAGGATATTGTTGTCATGGCAACGTCCGGTGCTGGTGGTATGGCGACGCGTGTGTCGAAGAAGAAAGGTATTCAAAATGTAGTCCCTACTATTAGTACCAGTACTTCGGACTACGGTGACTTCTACTTATTCCAGTGCTGTAGTCGATAGTCCAGCGAGTACTTTCACTACTTCTTCGCTGGGGGATCTTTCTGCCGAGACCCCACCTGACGCGTCCGCTCGGATGCGTCAGAGTATGGTTAAGCAACTGTGGGCTTCTGTTGGGTCGCAGAGACCGAAACCTTCTCCTCTCCATGCTTCCCCTCGTAAGGAGTACGCCCCGGGGACTTTCCTCATGGGAAAGTTGAGACCCAAGGGACGGGTCAAAGGGACATCCTCCCGTGTCAGGAGTGGTGAATCCCGCCAGGATATCGCCTCTGTCCTGATGTTTCTAGAGCAACAGCGACGAGAGGATGCTGCCAGACAGGAAGCCCTTCGTAGGGAAGAGGCAACGCTTCATAGGGAAGAGGCTTCCAGGCAGGAAGCCTGCGGAGGGAAGAGCTGGATAGGATGGAAGCTTTGCGTAAGGAAGAGACTGCCAGACAGGAAGCCCTGCGTAGGGAAGAGGCTGCTCAGCGTAGGGATGAGGCTGCCCTCCGTCGGGAAGAGTTGGATCAGCGTAAGGAAGAGACTGCCAGACAGGAGGCTCTGCGCAGGGAGGAGATGGAACAACTTCTTTCACGGCCTCCCGCATCTGTAAATCAGGGGGTTGATCGACAGGCAAGTGATAGAGTTAGAGGCCCAAAATTAAAGCTTCCAGAGTTCAGACCTAGTGAGGACATTGATATGTTCTTAGAGCATTTGACAAGTGGCTAGTTCATACCAATTGTCTGAGGAACAAAAGGCCATGCACCTTTTTCCTGGATTATCTGGTGCTGCAAGGGAGTGTGTGCTCACTCTAAATGAAGGCGCGTCTTATGCAGACATGCAGTTGGCTCTGCGTAAGCGTTTCCACCTTACCCCAGAGACGTACAGGAGGAAGTTCAGGTCCATGAAGAAGAATAACGACGAGACCTTCGTACAGTTTGGAGATAGGCTGCGCAAAACGCTAGGGTACTGGCGTCAGTTGGCAAAGCTGGAGCTGGAGGATCTGATTCTCATTGAACAGCTCACCAACACTGTGTCCCCAGAGTTGAGGATCCGTATAGGCGAGACAGCACCACAGGATTTCGCGGCTGCGATTCATACTGCTGAGGTGTTTGCTGAAGCCCGTAGAGCGTATGGGCATCGCTCAGACACGGACAGGAAGACCCCCACAGGATTTAGTGCAATAAGGCGCCGACGACTGCTAGCGGGTTGAACAAGGCAGGCAGTTCATCGGGGATTTCAGCACCCCGGTTCTGTTTTCTTTGTGGTCGTCCCGGCCACATTAGGAAAGATTGCCCTAAAGCCGCCGGTAGTTATGGGGCTAGTCCTTCCCCGCGTCCTCGTGCCTCGGCTAACGTGGGGTCCATCCCAGCTTCTAGTGGTACAGAGTGCCCAGTGTTTCTCTCTGTTGTTGGTTCCTCCTTGGTCGACACCATCAGGGATTCGGGAGCATCAACGATCTTTGTGGATAAGGATTTGGTTTCCCCTGAGGCTCAGCGAGGCGCCAGTTATGATATGTGCGGGTTGGAGGTTGGTTTTACCTCCACCCGTCCTTCTGTACTCATTTCTGTCTCCACCCCCTACTTCTGTGGCGAAGTATGGGCGATCGCGGTGGAGCGACCTCTGTATTCCCTTCTCATAGGGAATACTATCACCTTTGCAGATGGACGCAGTCAGTCCGTGTCTACGGATCTGCCCATACAGGCGTGTGTGGGAGTTACCACACGCGCCAAAGCTAAGAAGCAGGAGCAGGAATTGCGTCCCGTTCTACAGCCGATCTCTGACGAGGTTCTGGCCAGGGTCGACCCTGCTTACCATGGTCCGCCTTCAGGCCAGGGACTTGGATGTCCAACGCCTGCGACAACTGGTGGATCGTCCCGCTCAGTCTGCCCGACACGCCAAGGTGAGCTTCAAGCTCCACAAGGGGATCCTCTTTAGGGTCTTCACTCGGGCAGATCGGTTAGCCAAGCAACTAGTTGTCCCCCAAAGCTTGAGAGAATCTGTTCTTCGGCAGGCCCATGATTCACCCATGGCAGGCCATATGGGCTCAAAGCGGACTCTCGAGCGAGTTAGACAGGACTTCTTCTGGCCAGGGATGAATCCTCAGGTTAGGCAGTACTGCCGCAGTTGCGATGTCTGCCAACGGACAGCGCCTAAGGGTCGCTTGAAGCGTGTTCCCCTAGGGTCAGTGCCACTGGTTGGGGAGCCATTCAGCAAGGTTGGGGTTGACCTGGTGGGACCCATTAATCCACCATCCGATCGCGGTCACCGCTACACTTTAGTGGTAGACTACGCAACTCGATACCCAGAGGCTGTCCCGCTTAGGACTATCGATGCCCTACTGTTGCTGATGCTGTCCGGCAGATTTGGACGCGCACTGGCGTGCCCAGGAAGAAGTACGGCCGGAAGTTTGTACTGGAGGCGATCATCATCCTCTCCAGTGCCTGGACCGGATCCGGCCGGTCAGTCGTCGACTCATGAGTTAGGCAGTGGAACTGCAGTCATTTTCGTCATATCAAGGGATCCAGCAATACGGATGCTGACTATCTTAGCCGAGCTCCGTAGTCAGCACATTGGAAAATCAGTCAGAGGGACACTTCCCCTCAACCAGGGTTATATCCCCTTTTGGTCTCTGTATCAGATGTAGTGACAGTTTTCACTTCAGTGATGTTAACGGTAGTGAATCACCACTGGTTCCATTGCTACTTCTATTGTTGGAAGGTTTGCTTAGTTGTTTGATAAATGTAGTATTATGTATTTCCCTGTATAATTCTGTCGTGGAATGTTTGTATTGGATTTATCGTACACTGTCGATCACAGAGGGTTGGGTTCGGTCCCATTGTTGTGAATTTGCACATGCGTCGAGGTTCAAAGGAGCACTGTATCTCAGAGAAACAGATGCTTTTAGAAGGGGGGTTTGTCACGAGTTTGTCACGAGGCCTACGACGATTGACCCATCTAGGGTGGCGGAATTATTCATTTATTTATTGTCGTTGTTGTTGTCGTGTGTCCGTCCCTTAGTGTGGCTTGTGGTGCGGTTGCACCTTAATGTAGTTCAGCTCAGGTTAGGTTTGCTTTCTCTCTCTCTCTCTTAATTCCACTGCCCGTGCAATTCATCCTGCAGGTTCACGGGTGGCTGGTACCTTTCTCTCGAACTTGCTGTCTATCGGCCTCTCGCCTGTCTTTTTACCTGTCGCACGTGCTTCATTTCTTTTAGCTTGAGGTATGCTCACTCTGTGACGTAGCGTGGCATGTTGGCCGCCATCGCTTAGGCAGGTTTTCTCTTCACTCGAGCGGAAGATGTCTCTGGGAGCGCCTGCTCCGGTCCTGGTTCTTCACCTTATCATCGAAGGTACAGTCAGTACCTTCATTCCTACAGTCGGCCTGTAGGAGAGGGACATCACTTCACCTTTTTTCCGCATCTGCGCTGCTGTCCTCTCGACCGGACTGAGGGCAGAGAGAGTTGTTTGACCCGCCTCTTCTGGGTCACCCACGGGTAGCTGGTAAGCATCAGTTTCGTGGTTTGTTTGTTTTGGTTTTTTGTTGTTAGCTGGCTTATTCTTCTCTTTTGCGCAATTTTCTTTTGTTTTCAAAATTGTAAAAGAAATATTGTTTGAGACCTTTTCTCTGGTTAATTCAATCTTTAACCTGGCCATTCTAAATTATATCCAAAATTCTTTCTCCTGTTTATGCATCTGGTGATGCGGTAGTCGGTGGGGATGGGAGAGAACCTGGTGATTCAGGGTTGGTACTTGCTTGGTCTCGCTCGTCCGCCCCTGTCACATTCGCCGGACTCTTATTCTTCGGCCACCGTCTGTTTGTGTGTGCAAGGAGAACGAGTTTTATGTTTGCGAGCGTGCGTACGCATGATTAGTCGTTTGGATGTGTGGTTGGAGATTTGTTTTATTTTTGAAATGTTGATATAAAATGTGGGGATAATTGTGCCATTGAATTATTATTATTTGCAAATGTGGTGGCAGATGTAAAGCAATTAGTTCAGTTCCTAAGAAAGGAAAATGTTAAACGTGAGTGAGAGAAGGATGAAGATAATTCATATTTGTTTTATAGCCTGTTAATTTAATGCAGTCTCTTACCTGCTTCGTGTGAGAAGACTTTAACGCACATTCCTGATTTGGTTGGTTTTGCTGTGTTATACTCAGGTCTGTGTTGAGCTGGTGTTGTTGGTGTATTTAGTAGACCTCCCCTCGCCCATCATGCGAGTGGCTGTTAGGATTTAACAGCATGGGTCAGACTGTACTGACTGCGGGGTTCCAGTACCCTCCTTCCCTTCTTTCTTCTTTCCTCCCAGTTACCTTTTCCCTCCTCCCGGGGCTTCACCCGGAGCTTGCACTGGTTGGTGCCGCGCACTGGTTGGGGCCACGCACTGGTTGGGGCCGTGCACTGGTTGGGGCCACGCACTGGTTGGGACTGCGCACTGGTTGGTACCGCGCACTGGTTGGTGCCACGCACTGGTTGGGACCACGCACTGGTTGGGGTCACGCACTGGTTGGGACCACGCACTGGTTGAGGCCACGTACTGGTGGAAAAGCCCGTGGACTTGACTGGCCAGTCCTGATCCCCGTCCAGGACCTCCAGCAACAACGCCGCGCCCCCCCCCTCCCCCCCCCCCCCCCCCCCCCCCCGGGACACGCTCTCCACCATCTGTTTGTGTGTGTCAAGGGTGTCGGCCTTGATCGACTCTCTTCAAGAACCGACCCGGTTTGGAGCACCTAGTGCGACAGGGTGCTCCCAATAGACTTTGGAGAGGCAGGGGTGTGGGGGCACTACATGACATGGAAAGGGATGGGTGCTGGAAATGTTTATTTATAATTGTGTATATGTCATATGTGTTGAAATGCTTGATCGTGATTGTGTATGTCGTGTATTGAGATGCTTGATTGTGATTGTGCATGTTGTGTGTGTTGGAATGCTTGATTGTGATTGTGCATGGTGCATGTGTTGAAATATTTATTTGTGATTGTGTGTGTTGATGTGAATAAATGGGGTGTTGTATCGTAATCTTTCTTGTGTGGGCTCTTGCGAGGCGTGTGAGGTTGGTCACTCCCTTCACTCCCATCTAAACCGATCCTGTCAGGGCAGACCTCCAGGGGTCGGTCGTGACAGTGCCCTTGGTGTAAAATAGAGAATAATTATTAAATCAATAAAGAGATAGAAAGAGAAGAAAAAAAACTAACCTGGCTGATGCAGATGGTAATAATTTAGGGCAAGAAGTAAAGGCTAGAATACAGCAGAAATTATCAGATTTAATGATAGAAAGGGCAGCCAGGTTAGAATTGCTATCTGATTATAGAGCGCTTGATGCTTTGCCTGGGATAATAGGCGGTGCTGTTAGTTGGGTTTTGTCTACTATAGGCAAATTGGCTGGTTATATGGCTGTCCATCTGTGGGCGTTGGGGGTGCTAGCTGTGGGTTTAATTTTTAGTGAAATAAAGCATAGTCAACCCAGTAACAGTTAAAAACACAACGAGGGCTGTCTTTTCGCTAGTGTGTCTGTCAGGGTGAGGTATATTAACAGGCAGTGTTGGTGGGCTGCTTTCTGGCTGTGGGTTGCTTCCTGGCTGTGGGTTGCTTATAACTGGTGGTGGGTCGCTTTCTGCAGGTGCTGGTTGTTCAGGGCTAGATACTTTTTTTTAAATGGATGGAGCAGGCCTTGTGTTTAAGCCTTGATTATGCCCTAAGGCTTGGTCGTCTCCAGCTATAACGATTTCATTATTATAATTCTGTATCAAGCCAATCTGTAGTCTAAGGTCAGAAGGCAGCATGTATAATCCATGGCCTACAACCAAGTCAACCTTTGACCTAGCATATTCAAGAACGTTTTGGTACCTTTCTATACTAGAAGGCAAATCAACAGCAGAGTTAATAGCATCTTCTAAATTAGCTAGAAATTGTTTTCTGGCGTCAAACCCGTAGATTGATCCACTATGCTGGACTTGGTCTGTGCCTGCGCTCCTAATAGACACCAAACGTACGTCCGTATGGAGTCATTAAGCCTTTGCACTCCTGGCATTGTTAGGCCTTCACTTTCATCCAAGATAAATGTTGTCCAAGCATTAGGGTGTTTTTGTTCTATTGATCCTAATTTAACTTGTTTGGTTGGTTGAAAAGAGGTGTGGCCAGGCCAGTAGTCATAATTATGTTCCCTACGTTCGCCCCACAAATACAATGTGCCCAACCCGTGATTGCGGTCTAACTTTTGTCTGAAGTCAGTTGAAGGTTTAATGTTAATTTCGTTGCAGATTCTTTCATATGCATTCTGGCCCATTGGGCTAAGAAATGGATTAAACGTGTCATCATGGGGGAGGCGTACTTGTAGTTCAGTTAGTATGCGTCTATACTGGTAATAAACATGAAAGTTGTATACTGACCTTACTAAGAGATTGGGGTGGTTTAAATGGTTTGTATATGAAACACCACAGCCAGTGGTTGAGCAGTAAACTGCAAAATTTAACTGATTTTGGTAAAAAGCCATAGGGTTGGATGACCATGCTGATGGTACTCTATCGCTCTTTATTGGAGGATTTAAATATCTATCTAGTGGGTTTACAAGTCTAACTTGGAAGCTATATGATTCAATTACTGCAATCATTAGTAAACTAAAGTCCAAAGACTTGGGGTTATAAAACGCTCCTACATTGTAAGTGACACTTTCGTTACATTTAAAAGGCTCCATTTTTAAATAGTTTTTTTAAATAGTTATAAAAAGGATGCACATTTATATAACCAAGCAAAATGAGCGTGTGTTTTAAAGTATCCAATTGATAATAGGCGCGGTGATAATAGGGATGCTCTTAGAGAAATTAGTTTTAAAGTAAAATGGATTAACACATCTGAAAAAGCTCAAAATAACTAGGTGGATATTAAGAACAAACAAGGTAATCTATTAAAGCATTTAAAAATACCTGATGGTTATTACAACTTTTGTTCTTTAAAAGAAGTATTTAGCAAATTTAGCATTAAGTTAAAAATTAATGAGGCAAATCTTATAATTACTATGATTTTTTCCAGAACCTGAAGAAAGAAGGGAGTACGTTTTTCCAAGAAGCCTTGTTGGAATTTTAGGCTTTTATGATGGTAGTGAAACGTATCATATTAAAACACATATGTTCTTTAAAAGTGGTCTATATAAGTATGTAAGTAGTAGACCATCCGATTTTCTAATTAACCCAATGTTGTATGTCCATTTACATGAATTAAAAACAGATGCCTATTTATTTGATGGTCAACCATCTACAATTCTAAGAGCACTACCATCAACTAAGTTGGGGTTTTGCGATTATCAGTTAAACACATTTGGCGAAAACAGTCAATTTAAAGAATTAGTTGGCGGGTCTATCAATTCATTGTGTGTAAAAATACCTAAGCAAGACAGAAAACCAGTTGTTTGTTCTGATTTATTAGTAGCGCTTGAGGTAGAAGGGCATACTAGAAAAATAGTAAGGTCTTAGTCCAGTCCCGCGGGCGTTAATTGTGTTAGGATGACTAATTCTGTTAACCCTTAGATTGCTGGAGAGAGAATGACAATATACCGGTTCAAGCTCCCCCATTTTTATTCTGCCACAAAACCTACTTTAAGACATTAAATCCTTCAATTTTGGGAGTTTTTGCATGTTAATTGTCTTACAGAAAAAGGTGTTAGTTTTTGGCAAACGTGGCAATAAATTGAATGAATTTATGTTAAAAAGGGGGTTTGGAGGCAGAATAAAAATGGGGTGGGGGGGGGGGGCTTCAAACAGTATATTGTCATTCTCTCTCTCTCTCACACACACACACACACACCACACACACACACACACACACACACACACACACACACGCTCACACACACACACACACACACACACACACACACACACACACACACACACACACACACACACACACGCTCACACACACACACACACACACACACACACACACACACACACACACACACACACACACACACACGAACACACACACACACACACGCACGCACGCACGCACGCACGCACGCACGCACACACACACACACACACACCACACACACACACACACACACACATCACACACACAAGAACCCATAATAGAGACAGAGGGGGAGGGCGGGAAGTGAGAGATCATACGTAATCATGATCCAGCTACGTGCAGATCGTTATGCACATGGAGGTCAGTATAATGGACAACGCAGACCGTGTCAACAGGAATGCATGCTATGATCAATTTGAACCGTATGAAAAGGCCTCTGATCTGATCTGGAACATTGGCGAACCTTCCGTGTGTTTGTTTGGACTATTTGGAAACTGTATGATAATTCTTATCATGCGTCGTCTTCCTGCATCGACTTCTAGTGTTTTCTTTCAAGTTCTGGCCTGGTCTGACCAGCTGCTGTTAATACTTACTCCCCTTAATGGATTTCTCCACGATCAATTCGGTGTGCCAGGTTTCGAAACACTTGGTTCCTGGCCGTGTAAACTGCGGCGGATGATGGTATACACGATATCATTTTTATCTCCATGGCTGCTTGTGGCGCTCACCATGTTAAGAGCAGCTTCTGTTGTGTGGCCACTTCGTGTCAATGCTCTATGGACGAAGGGAAAGTCACGTGCTACTGCTGGTATAATGACATTTATTATAATTCTGAGCCACTGTCACATTCTCTATGGATTTGATACACGATCTGGCTGCTGCCGTGCGGATGCTGTATCAGAAATGTACGCTTGGTTTGAAGAAGTGGTCTGGTCTTGGGCAGACATTGTTCTATCTTGTTTTGTGCCTTTCCTGCTGTTGTTGGTCAGCAACAGTGCTCTTCTCTGGACACTGGTCAGATCTCGTCTTCCTGTGCAACAAGCCGCCCAGGATTCCAGACAGCGGAAAGTGACTTCACTGTCTGTCACCTTGATTGCTACAAGTGTTGCCTTTATCCTGCTGACAGCACCGAGTAGGATACAATACTTCATAAGTTTAGATATTGACTTTGATGACCCGATTCAGGCTGGACAATATAAAGTGCTCTACACAGCCAGTGAAATTCTGTGGTACTGCAATAGCGCCATCAACTTCTACTTGTATTGCCTAACGGGTAGTAAGTTCAGAGCAGTTTTAATACGCATGATTTTAGATTTGAGGGCTATTCTATGCAATTACAAGATGCAAAGCATATAAACGTACTCCCAGTTTATCTTGAATACGCGTGAGATATTCCATAAGGAGGAAAAAAACCGTTTCGGGCCGTTATAGCCGTTAGTAGCGGCTATTCTGGGAAACATCAGGCTTCATCCGTGACCCATAGTGGACATACCTACAAATTTTCAGAAAGATCGGCCAAGTACTTTCTGAGATATTCTATAAAGACGAAAATGAGTTGTGAGCCGTTATAGCTGTTAGCAACGGCTATAGCGGTAAAGTGAAACATCGTGCATCATCCGTGACCCATCATGAACATACATACACATTTTCAGAATGATCGGCCCAGTAGTTTTGTCCGGAGGAGTGGAATACACTTTGACCACGGACGGACGGACGGACGGACGGACGGACGGACACACACACACACACACACACACACACACACACACACACACACACACAACACACACACACACACACACACACACACACACACACACACACACACACACACACATACACACACACACACACACACACACACACACACACACACACACACACACACACACACACACACACACACACCTTTTCTTCGTTCCCATTCTAAAGTACTACCTGTTCTCTATGAACTGGGAGTACAAAAATCTCAACTGAACACAAACCATTCCTATCAATGACACTTCTGTCATTCAGTGCTTGTTTTGCCGTAAATGTCATAATGTAACAGATCGTGTGAGAGGTGTCACCAGTGATGAATTTAAGCTCTCTAGCTCTCTCTCTCTCTCTCTCTCTCTCTCTCTCTCTCTCTCTCTCTCTCTCTCTCTCCTCTCTCTCCTCTCTCTCTCTCTCTCTTTCAAAGACTAAAGAGGCAACCACTTATTGACAAATGGTCAGTGTCACTGAGTCATCCCGATAGATCCCCGCACCGATAGATCCCCGCACCGAACCGATAGATCCCGCACCGATAGATCCCCACATCGGTAGATCCCGCAAAGGGTTAGGGTTAGGGTTAGGGATCTATTGGTGTCGGGAGCTATCGAGGTGCACGTCTGGTTTCCAGTTCAGGATACCTTTCTCTAAGCTCTGTCATCAACACTCTCTCTAATCACAGGACACACCTGAACTGGTGGAGCCTGAAACTGCTCTTCCAGCAGGACACGTTCTCTTTTTGTGCATTGGTGCGTGAAGAGTGGCCATTTTAAAGTTACGCTTTGTCCTCCTCTGGATTTGCTAACAGAACGATGAAAAATAGGAAGCTGTGGTTATTGTCTGCATTTTCACTGTGCTTCTCTTTCTCTTTCTTTCTTTCTTTCAGTCTCAACATGCATGCTCTGTTAGTTTGTATACTCCATGAAGAAAGGTCCACCTGATGTCCATTCATAAAATTCTTCATCCAGTGTCTTATTTGCGATGCCCAGTGAAATAGTTCCCCATCACAGAAATGTTGCATGCACAGCAAAATCATAAGTTGTGTAAATCCAGAAACATTCAGTAAGAATACAGGCACTGACGTAACAAGTGGCAAAAGTAAAATTAACCGACTTTCAAAACTTACCAACTACAGAAGAGTAGGGTGGTCAGTGGGAAAATCTAGCATCCTTTATGATGAGATGAGACAGACAGACGGAATAACCTAGTACCACTGCCTGTCTTGCACTTCACATCGGTCAGTGTTACACTGAGGGGTGCTCATGACTCTTGTGTTGACCATTTTTGTTTGTTTGTTTTTTACTTTTGTCTTTTTTTTTTCTTTTTTTTTTTTTTTTTTTTTTTGGGGGGGGGGGGGGTTGGCGGGGTGTTAACTGCTTCGCTTCCTTTCTTTGAAGGGAGAAAGACGTGTTCCCAAAACACGCTACTGGTGAAGCACTACGCGCCATTAACTAGACACTATGACTTGTTGGTTACTTCCTAACACCTGTCCTCCACTCCCCCTTCTAAAACGCAAACAGCGGCCTGCTGCATTCTACAAAACGTGCCTGCGTTTCTCTGTCAATCGCTCTAAGTTGTTGTTTTTGTTTTTGTTGTTTTTAAGCTCCACCAAAGATGTCTGCCTTTGAACGTGAATGTCAGCCCTTGAAGAGCACATGTGGTGGGCTGGGGTATTATCACAGTGTGATATACATAGGAGCCACACACACACACACACACACACACACACACACACATATATATATATATATATATATATATATATATATATATATATATATATATATAATATATATATATATATGCACTCAGAGAGAGAGAGAGGAGAGAGAGAGAGAGAGAGAGAGAGAGAGAGAGAGAGAGAGAGAGAGAGAGAGAGAGGGAGATTCTGAGCCTCTCCATGGCCACCCCCTCCTTCCCGAGCGTTACATCCGGTCATTACCTACCCGGATGCATTGACATGCTAGGTCGCCTCTCCTGCTCCCCCCTGCCACACCCCTCCCCATTCCCCCCATCCCCAAAGCAGTCAGTAATGAAAACCAGACCTCGATAATGTCCAGAGCCTGACGTTCTCTGACTGTGTCAAAGACGTGCACGCTACACAGTTATTCCATTCAGACTCGGGCAAAAGCTACATACATTAAATTATAAAGATATCAACTTACTGGTGCTCTCCCCCCCCCCCCCCCTCCTGTAGCCTTCTCTATATCCCCAGAAACACGTGAGCATATATCTATTTCTGTGACAATATGATAACATTGACACGAAAGCTGAACTCAGCAGGAGGTGCACAGATGTATATGTGAAGAGGTTTGGGCTATATGGTACAGACGTTTGTGGCATCTGTTTGCAGGAAAATATAAGTAGTCAGGTTTCATCCCTTATTTTTATTTTCTCTGTATACCTTCACGTTGAAAATATCTCATCTGGCTATCTGTCTGTCTGTCTGTCTGCTTGTCTGACTGTCTGTCTGTCTGTTTGTCTGTCTAGCCATCTGTCTACTGACATTTTAGTTTCTATCACCAGTTCTTATTCTGATTTTTTTTCATATCTCACATTTGATCCTTTCTGGGCTTGGGACTGTCAGTGTGACACTGACTGATGACGTCATCAGAAGAAAGCTGTGTGCCCGTGATCAACTCACCGTTGTCATTTAATAACAGTAGGCACTGGGTTGACATGGTTCACACAGAGCATTGGTTTACTGTTGGCCAACATGGATTAATGATGCGTATAAAGGGACCATTAAAGAAATACATTCAACAGCCAATCAGCATGCCGGTTTTGTGTCATGCAAGTGAAGCAGAATACGTCACACACACACACACACACACACACACACACACACACACACACACACACACACACGCTCGCATGCACGCACGCACGCACCCACCCACCCACCCACACACACACACACACACACACACACACACACACACACACACACACACACACACACACACACACACACGCACACGCACACACACCTGAGACGTGAAATCCACAGTTCGTTGTCTATTATTTCACAAGTAGCTTGACATTGTGCAAAAAAAAAGTGTCCCCTTCATCAGGAAAAAAAAAAACGATTAAACCACTAGAAAGGGTTTGCTAATGATTCAAATATCAATCATTTCGTATGGAGATCTTTATGCTTCAGGTTTAGATATGCGCTGTACTGTTCAATCATGTATTAGGATTTCGCTTTAAAACAAAATCCTGCTACACGAGGGAGGCTGCCTACTAGCTGATGTGTATACTGTCTATATGTCTGATGTGTATACTGTCTACATGTAGTCAACAAAAGCTACGTTTACAATTATTAAGAACTCAAATTTCTTTTAAAGTGATATTTTATCCTAAGCATCTTGGTAATATTCTACACTGAAACCATTCAAGCTTTATGTCTGTTGTCTAATGACACAGGAATCATGACTCCCAGTCGTGAGCTTGTGGCAGTGCTAATTCATATTCATCGCAGCAGGAAGCTCTTAAGTTATCACCAATAGATAACGTAGTAACAAATTATAATTATATTCTGAGAGAGAGAGAGAGAGAGAGAGAGAGAGAGAGAGAGGAGAGAGAGAGGGAGTGAGAGAGAGAGAGAGAGAGAGAGAGAGAGAGAGAGAGAGAGTGAATGAACAAACGATGTTTATTGCTAATAAGCTGTTAAACGATTTAGCAAATCGGTGCGATGTGTTTCTGAGACTAACACCAACCAGTTCACGTCGACTTTTCTGTTGTTTGGCTCTCTCTTGATCTCCATGCACCTGGCTGGGGGGTTTCTTCCTATAGGCCGTTATGAATAAACTGGCTGGAACAAAATGGGGAGCTAACATGAAAATCTTGACCCAAGTATACAGTGGCACTGTAAGACCCCACATGGAATACGCTTCCAACGCCTGGTCAACAGCCACCAGCCACCAACATGAACAGCTTGACCAGAGTGCAGAATGCAGGCCTCCGCTTGATCACAGGAGGAATGAAGACCACTCCCATGGCTGCAATGGAGAAAACATCAGGCCTCCACTCGTTGGACGAAGAAAGAGAGGAAAAACAACTAAGACAAAGTGAAAAGATGAAAAGACTCCTATCCCATCCACTGCACACCAAACTGCATGTTCCAAACAAAGAGCAGACTCAAGTGCCAGAGCCCAAACCATCTAAGCAAGGCGCTTGATGAAAAGTACAGAAAATTGCTACCAACAGCAGACCACCCAGTGGAAATGATCCAAGACTGTGTAGACCGGACAGCTGATACTCTCCCCATCAGCATTGACATTCTTGGCATTGGATCTAAAGAAGACCACAGTGAAACAGAACTCAAGTCCCGAACTCTTGAGGCCCTGGCCAGGGACTACCCAAGCACTACTTGGGCCCGAGTCTACACAGATGGCTCTGCGAAGAAAGCTGTAAGAAATGGGGGAGGCGGTGTTTTCATCAAGTTCCCAGATGGCAGTTCCATCATTAAGTCTGCAGCCACCAGAAGCTTCTCAACTAACTACAGAGCAGAAGCATGTGCCCTTCTCACTGCTGTACAGATACTAAATGAAAGGGACATCTTACCAACCCAGACGGTGTTCCTCTCAGATTGTCGAGCAGTGCTTCAAAGCCTCCAGAGGAGAGAAAGAGAGCAGATCCTACAGGAAATCATACAGGAACTGCACACCTTGAGTCCTGCAATGGATTCCCTCCCACAGGGGTATTGCAAGAAATGAAGAGGCGGACAGACTCTCCAAGGCGGTCAGCCAACAAGACCAAATAGCACATGCTGTATCCTACAGAGAAGCGAAGACCATCATCCGCAACCATTTCAGGACAGCATCGAAAGAAAGACTACAGGTGGAGGAAGAGAAGGATGACATTCACCATCACCAGTGTGAAAACTACTTGACAAACCAACGCTCTGAAATAGTAACAGAACATAAATTGCTTCTTTACTGGAGGAAAGACAGACAGAAGATACGTAGATTGTTTGATTATAAAAATGTAGACAGAAAAATAGGAGCATAGGAGTTGAACTTGCGTTGCCTGGTTCAGCACAGGATCCGCCATTGTTGTTTTGATACTGCACTGACTGGTTTCAGTCGCAAAACGACCACTGCGTTGCCGCCTTCACCTGTAAATTTCCAGCTGGACACGGTATTGTCAGTCAGCAGGGCGTTCAGGGCTGTCTCCGCAGTCGCTGGAAGTCCAGTAACTGGCATTGTCCCAGGAAAATACAGATTTTTTGCCGCAGCTAAAAAAATGGCGCCCTGTCGCTTCGTGTCAAACCACGTAACCCACACAGAGAGAGAGAGAGAGAGAGAGGAGAGAGAGAGAGAGAGAGAGAGAGAGAGAGAGAGAGAGAGAGAGAGAGAGAGAGAGAGAGAGAAAAGAGAGAGAGAGTCCGTCTGGCTGTTAGGAGTTGATTACAAAAAATTCGTTTGTCAAATAATTGATTTATTAACCGCTTAACTGCTTATTTTTCTGTCTACATTTTTATAATCAAACAATCTACGTATCTTCTGTCTGTCTTTCCTTCAGTAAAGAAGCAATTTATGTTCTGTTACTATTTCAGAGCGTTGTTTGTCAAGTAGTTTTCACACTGGCTGTGTCACATAGTTGTCTATTTCATGTTTTCACTTCTTTAGTTTAAAGTCATTGTGTTTATGTGTGTGTGTGTGTGTGTGTGTGTGTGTGTGTGTGTGTGTGTGTGTGTGTGTGTGTGTGTGTGTGTGTGTGTTTGTGTGTGTGCATACATGCGTGTGTGAGTGCGTGCATGCGTACATGCGTGTGATCGTGCGTGCGTGCGTGCGTATGCGTGTGCGTGTGCGTGTGTGTGTGTGTGTGTACGCGCGCGAGTTTGGAGCGAGGGATCTGTAGGCTCATAAGCCTATGATGTAATGAAACAGCTTTGGATTCCCTGATACGAAGAGGACCAAAATCCTAAGCGCGATGGCATAGGCAGCTGAACAGATTTCCAGATGGATTGGTCGAGGGAGAGCAAAGGTGACCTTCATCAGGCTTGAATTTCCCAACTTAGAACAGACGTGGGTAAGAAACCCGTCTAAGGCAATGCCTTGAGACTCCCAATCTGACAGGAGAGGGGCACCTGGAAGTCATGCCCATGATGCGGTCTGGTCTCCTGAGAGAGCCAAAACATTTGACAGACTAGCATTTCTTTAAAGATCTTCTGCTATCAAGCCATCTCTAGAGTTCCTTTGTACTGGTCTCTGGAAGGCACAACATAGAGGGTGCTGATTTTTGTTACACTCCATTGCAGCCATGGGAGTGGTCTTCATTCCTCTGTGATCAAGCGGAGGCCTGCATTCTGCACTCTGGTCAAGCTGTTCATGTTGGTGGCTGGTGGCTGTTGACCAGGCGTTGGAAACGTATTCCATGTGGGGTCTTACAGTGCCACTGTATACTTGGGTCAAGATTTTCAGGTTAGCTCCCCATTTTGTTCAAGCCAGTTTCTTCATCACAGCCTATAGGAAGAAACCCCCCAGCCAGGTGCGTGGAGATCAAGCGAGAGCCAAACAACAGAAAAGTCGACGTGAACTGGTTGGTGTTAGTCTCAGAAACACCAGTAATGAACATGAACATGCTTAACATCGAGTCAAACGAACACAGTACACAGTAAAGTACATAGGACATTGACGAAGAGAACATGTCTACCTGCGATGATGATGACACGCCACATATTCCGGAATCTCATCTGTCTTTGTGTTCCCATCAGTCGGAGTGCAACATCTGCGAGTCAGAAATCGAGCAGCCGGACGTTGACATAAGTGCTGAACAAGCCATCGACAAAATAGTTGCCGGTTTTGACACTGGAGTAGTAAAGGATTATGTTGCTACTCTGACTGATCAACAGGTGCAGAGACGGTTGCGTGATCTGCATAAAAATAGAGTTCCGGAAGGTTGTGCTTCATCGAATGGACAATAAGGGTGTGCTACTGTGTGAATCTGATGATATTGTTTTGGAATATTCCTGCGATCCGCACTCGGACGATTCGATTGCTTGTTCTGGCTCGTGAAGCAGGAAGAAAGAAACATGTCGTCTGAGGAATGTGTCAAACTGGCCAATCTTCGGTAAGGAAGACGCACTCGCAACACAGAACACGCAGAGACCCAAGCACGTGCTTTGCGGCGGATGCACGCTCTCCACGGATTGATCCAGTTTTACCTGGGGTGACCGCCATCTACAGAACTGACAGTGAATGTATACTAGTGACATTTTCTCGTTCGCGTTTTTTGTCACGTAAAGTGAAATAAAAAGACATTGCTGTGGTTTCCATGTCAATGGAATCGAGTTGCATTTTTTCATTGTACAACGCACCGATTTGCTAAATGGTTTAACAGCTTATAAGCAATAAACATCGTTCGTTCGTTCGTTCACTCTCTCTCTCTCTCACTCTCCCCTCTCTCTCTCTCTCTCTCTCTCTCTCTCTCTCAGAATATAATTATAATTTGTTACTACGTTATCTACTGGTGATAGCTTAAGAGCTTCCTGCTGTCATGAATATGATTTAGCACTGCCACAAGCTCACGACTGGGAGTCATGATTCCTGTGTCATTAGACAACAGACATAAAGCTTGAATGGTTTCAGTGTAGAATATTACCAAGATGCTTAGGATAAAATATCACTTTAAAAGAAATTTGAGTTCTTAATAATTGTAAACGTAGCTTTTGTTGACTACATATAGACAGTAATTGACCCATATATTTTGGAAGTGTACTTATGCTCAGTGTTTCTGAGACATGTTCACGAATAAATACCAGTGAAATGTACCTATGCCCCAAACCCATGTTCTTCTACGATTTGATGCTACATTCACCGTTGATTTTCTTTCCTTTTCATTCATCCTTTTGGAAACAAAATGTACTTTACTTCTTAGCAGAACGCCATGAGTGTGTGTGCACCCTGTATGAACACAGCACGGCTTCCAAGGGTGGTGCAGGATTGCTCCCAGCTGGTTAATCCGGCAGTTGACGACAGTACCACTCCAGTTTACGGGTGCATTATTTCTTTTTTCTTTTGGAAGAACATTGTATACACATCAGCTAGAAGGCAGCCTCCCTCGTGCAGCAGGATTTTGTTTTAAAGCAAAATCTTAATATATGATTGAATAGTACAACGCATATTTAAACATGAAGCATAAAGATCTCCAAACGAAATGATTAATATTTGAATCATTAGCAAACCCTTTCTAGTGGTTTAATCGGGGTTTCTTTCCTGATGAAGGGGACAATTTCTTTTTGCACGATGTTAAGCTACATGTGAAATAATAGACGACGAACTGTGGATTTCACGTTTCAGGTGTGTGTGTGTGTGTGTGCGTGTGTGTGTGTGTGTGTGTGTGTGTGTGTGTGTGTGTGTGTGTGTGTGCGTGCGTGCGTGCGTGCGTGCGTGCGTGCGTGCGTGCGTGCGTGCATGCGTGTGTGCACGTGTGTGCGTGCGCACGCGCACACGCGCACGCGCACGCGTGTGTGTGTGTTTGTATGTGTCTGTGTGTGTGTGTATGTCACGTATTCTGCTTCACATGCATGACACAAAACCGGCATGCTGATTAGCTGTTGAATTTATTTCTTTAATGGTCCCTTTATACACATCATTAATCCATGTTGGCCAACAGTAAACCAATGCTCTGTGTGAACCATGTCAACCCAGTGCCCACTGTTATTAAATGACAACGGTGAGTTGATCACGGGCACACAGCTTTCTTCTGATGACGTCATCAGCCAGTGCCCCACAGACAGTCCCAAGCCCAGAAAGGATCAAATGTGAGATATGAAAAAAAATTCAGAAAAGAAGAACTGGTGATAGAAACTAAAATGTCAGTAGACAGATGGCTAGACAGACAAACAGACAGACAGACAGACAGTCAGACAGGCAGACAGACAGCCAGACAGATAGCCTGATGAGATATTTTCAACGTGAAGGTATACAGAGAAAATAAAAATAAGGGATGAAACCTGACTACTTATATTTTCCTGCAAACAGATGCCACAAAAGTCTGTACCATATAGCCCAAACCTCTTCACATATACATCTGTGCACCTCCCGCTGAGTTCAGCTTTCGTGTCAATGTTATCATATTGTCACAGAAATAGATATATGCTCACGTGTGTCTGGGGATATAGAGAAGGCTACAGGAGTGTTTCAGTCAGGTAGATAGTGAGTAGAGGCAGGGGAAACACCAGAGTCCAACTGAATCTGCATTTAGTCACTTTCTTTCTTCTGCACTGGAGAGAGTACCGTTAGCCAAGCCCAATTCTGTGTTGATGCACCTAGACTAAGTCCTAGTTTTCTAAGAACAAAAAAAAAATATGGAGTCACAGTTACCTTGTAACAAGCAGAATGTCGCTGAGGCCCAAGTGCACGACTGTTCAGATGCTGGGGGTTGGGGGGGGGGGGGGTCCAGGAAGTTGATATCTTTATGATTTAGTTTATTTAGCTTTTGCCCGAATCTGAATTGAATAACTGTGTAGCGTGCACGTCTTTGACACAGTCAGAGAACGTCAGGCTCTGGACATTATCGAGGTCTGGTTTTCATTACTGACTGCTTTGGGGTTGGGGGGGAAGGGGGAGGGGACGTGGCAATGTAAGGTGTGTGTGTGTGTGTGGTGTGTGTGTGTGTGTGTGTGTGTGTGTGTGTGTGTGTGTGTGTGTGTGTGTGGTGGGGGGGGGGGGGAGCAGGAGAGGGGACCTAGCATGTCAATGCATCGGGTAGGTAATGACTGGATGTACCGCTCGGGAAGGAGGGGATGGCCATGGAGAGGTCAGAATGTCTCTCTCTCTCTCTCTCTCTCTCTCTCTCTTCTCTCTCTCTCTCTCTCTCTTCTCTGTCTGTGAGTGGTGTGTGTGTGTGTGTGGTGTGTGTGTGTGTGTGTTTTGTGTGTGTTGTGTGTGTTGTGTGTGTGTGTGTTGCTCTATGTATATCACATTCACGTCCAAAGGCAGACATCTTTGGTGGAGCTTAAAAAACAACAAAAACAAAAACAACAACTTAGAGCCAGTGACAGAGAAACGCAGGCACGTTTTGTAGAATGCAGCAGGCCGCTGTTTGCGTTTTAGAAGGGGGGAGTGGAGGACAGGTGCTAGGAAGTAACCAACAAGTCATAGTGTCTAGTTAATGGCGCGTAGTGCTTCACCAGTAGCGTGTTTTGGGAACACGCCTTTCTCCCTTCAAAAGAAAGGAAACGAAGCAGTTAACAAAACACCCCCACCCCCCACCTCCAATGCCCAACCCCCCCACCCCCCACCTCCACCCCCAACCCCCCCCACCCCCCCCCCACCTCCACCCCCCAACCCACCCACCCCAACCACCCCCCACGCCCAAAAAAGACGCAAGTAAAAACAAACAAAATGGTCAACACAAGAGTCATGAGCACCCTCAGTGTAACACTGACCCATGTGAAGTACAAGACAGGGAGTGGTACTAGGTTATTCCGTCTGTCTGCCTCATCTCATCATAAAGGATACTAGATTTTCCCACTGACCACCCTACTCTTCTTTTAGTTGGTAAGTTTGAAAGTCGGTTAATTTTACTTTTGCCACCTGTTCTGTCAGCGCCTGTATTATCACTGAATGTTTTTGGATTTACACAACTTATGATTTTGCTGTGCATGCAACATTTCTGTGATGGGGAACTATTTTACTGCTCATCGCAAATAAGACACTGGATGAAGAATTTTATGAATGGACATCAGGTGGACCTTTCTTCATGGAGTATGCAAACTAACGGAGCATGCATGCTGAGACTGAAAGAAAGAAAGAGAAAGAGAAGCACAGTGAAAATGCAGACAATAACACAGCTTCCTATTTTTCATCGTTCTGCTAGCAAATCCAGAGGAGGACAAAGCCTAACTTTAAATGGCCACTCTTCACGCATCAATGCACGAAAAGAGAACGTGTCCTGCTGGAAGAGCAGTTACAAGCTCCACCAGTTCAGGTGTGTCCTGTGATTAGAGAGAGTGTTGATGACAGAGCTTAGAGAAATGTATCCTGAACTGGAAACCAGACTGTGACACTGACCATTTGTCAATAAGTGGTTTCCTCTTTATTCTTTGAGAGAGAGAGAGAAAATGAAGAGGAGAGAGGAGAGAGAGAGAGAGCGAGCTTAAATTCATCACTGTGACACCTCTCATACGATCTGTTACATTATGGCATTTACGGCAAAAACACGCACTAAATGACAGAAGTGTCATTGATAGGAATGGGTTTGTGTTGTGTTGCGATTTTTGTACTCCCAGTTCATAGAGAACAGGTAGTACTTTAGAATGGGTACGAAGAAATGCTCTGTGTGTATGTGTGTGTGTGTGTGTGTGGGGGGGGGGGGGGGGGGGGGGTCCGTCCGTCCGTCCGTCCGTCCGTCCGTCCGTGGTCAAAGTGTATTCCACTCACCACGGACAAAACTACTGGGCCGATCATTCTGAAAATGTGTATGTATGTTCATGATGGGTCACGGATGAAACACGATGTTTCATTTTACCGCTATAGCCGTTGCTAACAGTTATAACGGTCCACAACTCTTTGTCTTCTTTATGGAATATCCCAGAACGTACTTGGCCGATCTTTCTGAAAATTTGTAGGTATGTTCACTATGGGTCATGGATGATGTCTGATGTTTACCAGAATAGCCGCTACTAACGGCTATAACGGCCCGAAACGGTTTTTCCTCTTTATGGAATATCTCACGCGTATTCAAGATAAACTGGGAGCACGTTTATATGCTTTGCATCTTGTAATTGCATAGAATAGCCCTCAAATCTAAAAAGATGCGTATTAAAACTGCTCTGAACTTACTATCCGTTAGGCAATACAAGTAAAAGTTAATGGCACTATTGCAGTACCACAGCGTATCGGTGGATGCATGGAGAACTTTATGTTGTCCGCCTGAATCGGGTCATCAAAGTCAATATATGAACTTATGAAGTATTGTATCACACTCGGTGCTGTCAACAGGAAAAAGGCAAAACTTGTAGCAATTCAAGGTGGCAGACAGTGAAGTCACTTCCCCTGTCTGAAATCCTGGGCGGCTTGTTGCACAGGAAGACGAGATCTAACCAGTGTCCAGAGAAGAACACTGTTGCTGACCAAACAACAACAGGAAAGGCACAAAACAAGATAGAACCATGTCTATCCAATACCAGACCACGTCGTGAAACCAATCGTACATTTCTGATACAGCATCCTTTCGGCACTCCCAGCCGCCAGATTGTATATCATATCCATAGAGAATGTGACAGTAGCTCAGAATGATAACAACAGTCTTTTATACCAGCGGTAGCACGTGACTTCCCTTCGTCCTTTAGAACATTGACACGAAGTGGCCACACAACAGAAGCTGCTTTTGACATGGTGAGCGCCACAAGCATCCATGGAGATAAAGCTGATGTCGTGTGCACCATCATCCGCCCAGTTTACACGGCAGGAACCAAGTGTTTCAAAAAATTGCACACGAATTAATTGTGAAAAAATCCAGTAAGGGGGTTTAGTATTAACAACAGCTGGTCAGACCAGGCCAGAACTTGGAAGAAAACACTAGAAGTCGATGCAGGAAGACGAAGCAGGATAAGAATTATCATACAGTTTCCAAATAGTCCAAACACACACACAGTAGGTTCGCCGATTTTCCAGATCAGATCAGAGGCCTTTACACACGGTTCATGTTGATCATACCATGCATCGCTTTTGACACGGTCTGCTTGTCCATTATACTGATCTCCAGGTCATAAGGATCTACACGTAGCTGGATCATGAATTACATGTGATCTCTCACTTCCCGCCCTTCCCCTCTGTCTCTATCTATGGGTTCGTGTGTGTGTGTGTGTGTTGTGTGTTGTTGTGTGTGTGTGTGTGTGTGTGTGTGTCTGTTGTGTGTCTGTGTGTTTCTGTGTGTTTCTGTGTGTGAGTGCGTACGTGCGTGCGTGCGTGCGTGCGTTCGTGCGTGTGTGTGTGTGTGTGTGTGTGTGTGTGTGTGTGTGTGTGTGTGTGTGTGTGTGTGTGTGTGTGCGCGCGCGCGCACGTGTGTGTGTGTGTGTGTGTGTGTGTGTGTGTGTGTGTGTGTTTTGTGTGTGTGTGTGTGTGTGTGTGTGTACGGATGATTGTGCTAAAAATACCACCGATGACTCCTTCTCAGGTCGTCTGAAGCTGTCCATATTCTATCAACCTCTGAAGAATTTGAGATAGAGGCGATAGTTAGTGGACTCATACACAAGCAGAGATGGTATGGTTGCAATCCACCATGAAACTGCACGTATTACCCTATCCAAAAATATCAGGCTGATAATTGGTTAGGCAGATTAGATATTGGTGCCGATTTAAAATTTAATCTGCTGAGCTGACTATCAGCCTGAGATGCGTTTGAGGTCAAGTTACTTGATATTGCTCTCTCTCTCTCTCTCTCTCTTCTCTCTCTCTCTCTCTCTCTCTCTCTCTCTCTCTCTCTCTCTGCTGCCCGTCTGTCTCTCTGTCTATGTCTCTCTCTCAATCTCTCTCTGAAAAGAAGATTGCTGTTGTAACTTGTGAAACTGCCAAGCTGACAAAGATGAACGGTGACAATGTTGCCTGTAAAAAGTGACATACAGCTGACAAACCTGTGAAAGTTGTAACAGATTCCGGGTGCAGTGGGGTCGTCATGAAGCAGGGTCTGGTTAATGAAGACAATTAAACCGGGCATTAACATTTTCCTCTGTCACTGGACAGATTGGTAAGTACAGACACATCTTTTAGGTAGGTGGTTTTATTTTACGTCTTTTCATCCGGCAGATGATATTAGACGGGAAAAAAAAACACAAGTCATTTCAACACATACATCTGCATACACTTATGAAAAAGAAAACAGCATATAAGTTAAGGATCCACATAATAATCTATCGAGAGGTGTGTGTTTGTGTATGTTTGACTGTGTCTGTGTGTATGTGTATGTGTGCATGTGGGTTTGTTTTAGGTGTGCTTGTGTTATATGGTTTTTAAGCAAAGCCTTCTACGGTCTATCAGTATATAGTTATATGATTACTCAATTCGTTCCAAGTTTTTATTGCTTGCAATGTGCATGATTTATTACTTCAATGTAGCTTATAAGCCTTCGTTTATGACCATATATAATGTTTTGAACTTTGCTTGGAAGTCAACCTGAGGTGCAGTCACAAATGTAAAGTCGATAGATTAAGTTTTCGTTTCTTTGTTTTGGTTTTGTTCTTCGTGTTTTCTTTTCTTTTATTGTTTTTTGTTTTTGTTTTTTTTTTTTTTTTTGTTTTTTTAGAGAGAGAGAGAGAGAGAGGAGAGAGAGAGAGAGAGAGAGAGGAGAGAGAATGTCACGTGTGAGTTCACCTGACAGGGGGGGTTTTTAAAACCAGGTAATGTGCAGTGGCAGAAAACGGAGCGAACACTCAATCCCTCACACACCAGCCCACAAGAGAAAGAAATTCCAAAATATTTTACTTCACGTTACAACCATCACTCACACTAGCACTCCAGATGGGGTAGGGTCATAACAAAAAAGAGGAAAAAACAGCCGAGAGAGGAAAAGAAAGAAAGAAAAAAAAAACAATGGGGCATAGAAGAGAAAGCACTATTCAGAACAAAAACTGACCTAGGGGACAAAGTAAAATTAAATAGACCACAAAACACGCCAATATCTGGGACCCCGTACCGTCCCAAACCCTAACCCACTAAACCGTACAAAGACATCAACATAACAGAAAAAAGGGACAGACTAGAAAACAATAATACATCAAACAGGCCCTAGTCAGGGTTAAACAAAACAATAAGAAAAAAAAAAACGAATCAGTGACCGGCTTCAGGCCACACACCACACGCCAAACCCACACCACACCACACACGACTAAAGACTTAACTTCTTATCCTGTGCCCGCGGAGGTTCACCGTGGGGAGGTGGATCCTCAGAAGGGCGAAGCCCGCAGTGGGTGGTCTTCTAGTCCGAGGCGAAGATGTCTCAGTGAAGGGTGAGGCACACCTTCAACAGTCCTCAGGGCAGGCAGTGGGATGGTCTTCCAGTCCGAGGTGAAGGTGTCCAAGTAAAGGGTGAGGCAACCTTCAACAGTCCTCAGTGCAGCGACTGGTCCCTGGATACCGGATGGCGTCTGCCAGGTCCGGGATGCTGGTCCTTCAGCCAGTCCAAGCCCGGAGCTGCCGGAAACAAATGGAAATTTTTTTTCCCGCCTACGGCGGAGATCAGTCTCCAGATGAGAAGTCATCTTTTATCGTCTTTGTCAGTGTGTGGCAACCTAGTGGGTTCGGCAGTGCGTCATTTGTGAAGGGTCACAGTGCCTTAAAAAGGTCAACAATGTCTTTGTCATTTTAAAAAGGGTAAATTTAAATATAATAACTTCTTTCCTTTTTCCTTTGCTTTTAACCTGTACTCATGGCTTTCCCTTGCACCCTGTATCCATGACATGCTTGTACTAAGGATAACTTCCTTAGTCAAAATCTCAATAAATAAAACCAACTAAAATCCATCCATACGTCTGTCACACAAACTATAGGACAAGCACACAAGAACGGAACCACATGCGGGGCGATACGGCCGGAATTTCCCACACTCGTGGTCAAAGTTTTAAAAGCCGTTCGAACGCTCATGCATTCCCGATCCGTTCGTACCTACGAAACAAGGAAAATAAAAACTAACACTTACGATACTTTTCCCGGCCCCACATATTAAGCAATACAAGCATTGACTCGACCTGTATACTCAGAGAACAAACAAATACAGCTTCTATTGACTAAATGGTAGTTAGAGACTTTCAACTTAGTCCAAGTAACCAAATACCTAGCCACTAAGGACCGAAAACACAATTAAAATAATGCGTTCCTACAACTCCACCACAAAAATGCATATCTCGACCCCCATTTTCATACCTGTTCCCCTTCTTTGGAACAGTTACACACAGAAAAGGTTTGTGTCAGAGCTAAAAGCACATTAAGGAGAAGAGAAAACCGCAACCACGAGAGGTTAGAAACCAAAAAAAACCCAAGACACTGTCTAAGACAGACCATATAGTTCCCAAAATGGGGGTGGGCGAGGTAAGGGAAAACGGGTCCGCTCCCAATCCGATGAAGGATGGCAGCCGAAAACCGGTGACGGTCCCCAATGAAGTGGACTCCAGGTCAGGGAATGACCAAAAGTGCTTCTTCCAGCTGGCAGGGATAGGGATCCCAGAGGTTACAAGTGGAATTCTTTCCTTCCCACGAAGGGTTGAAAGACAGTTCCACGCAACCCACGTCGAAGTGGATTCAAACAGGAAGGCTCAGCTGGCAGAGATAGAGATCTCCCCGACTCCAAAGTTCGTAAGCGAGTGCCACACCACTCGCCAAAACAAGATGGCAACCAGTAACAAAACAGCTCAGCTGTGTCACCTGAATCAGCTGATGAAACCACGTGGAAACGATAAAAAAAAACAGAAAAGAAAGCTTTAAAAAAAAAAAAAAAGAAGAGAAATATTGGAGGATGGGAGCAAAATGCACGGACGTAGCGCCCCCAGGATGACACGAATAACAACTGGTCAACCCCCGGCCAATGTAGTGAAGATGTCCTGGCAAACTCCACTTAATATCAGGTTTGGGAAGAAATGAATTATCTTACAAACGAAGTATTTACGTCCGGACAATACCCCAACCAAAGAGGCTTGTGCCACTGAGGCACAGCCTATCACAGCCCCCAGTATGTTCTGTACACACTTGCACTCATGTAGATTTTCTTCATTCCTAAACCCTTGACTCAGCACCCCTCCGGCTGAGGTAATCAGCCTCCACGTTGTTATTTTCCCGGGATGTGTCAAAAAGTGAACGCTAGACTTTGCATTTCGATGGCCCACCCCATGAGACGACGGCTAACAGGCCGAATTCGATGGAGAATAAGGCCAGGGGGTGGGGGTCTGTCCCCAGAACAAACTCTCGCCCTTCTTCCCGACCACGGGGCAAACCTGCCCCGCAAACTTCTCTTCGTCGTACCTCTTCAGTAAATTCGCGTGTAAAAGCTTTTCTTTGCCTTCATCTTGATGGCGTAATCCCAGTCTCCTACACGTTTGGGCTACTTTGAATGGTCCTTGCCAGGACAGCTGCAGCTTGTTCTGGTGTAAAGGCAACAGCAATAGACCTCGTCATCTGGCTCAAACCATCTCGGGCGTGTCTTCCGGTCATAGTATGCTTTATACCGCTTCTGAGCCTGGGAAAGATTCTTATGACCCAACTCACAAGGGCGGCGATCCGTTCCTTCAGTTCCAGAACGTACTGGGCCCTGTGTCCTCTGTTCGTTCTCTGCCCCTTTCCCTGGGTCCAATGGTCTCTCAGGATGGCCATAGGTCCTTTGACAGTCCGACCATAAAGGAGCTCAAAGGGGGGAAAAACCCCAAACTCTCCTGTGGCAACCTCCCGGTATGCGAAAATACTCCCGGCAAGAAACGGTCCAGTCTTTGGGTTGCTCTTGGGCCAGTTTCCGAAATCATCTGCTTCAATGTGCCATTGAATCTCTCGACAAGACCGTTGGCTTGAGCATGGTAGGGAGTAGTAGTTCTCGGTGGTTTTGAAGTAATTTGTATTCCTCAGACATCCACATTCGAGAGAAACTGCGTTCCCTGATCGGACAATACCTTGTCAGGGATCCCGGTCCTTGTCACATCTCCCACAGTGCCTCCGCTACCGTCACGCGTCGACTCTCCTCAGAGGGGTAGCCTCAGGATAGCGTGTGGCATAGTCTACCATGACGAGGAAAAAACGGTGACCTCGGGGGGATGCAGGAATGATGGGTCCTATCAGGTCAACCCCCACCTTATGAACGGGTGCCGATCAAGGGAACTGTCCCCAAAGGAAACTCTGGTTTTTCCCGGGCCCTTCGGGGTGGTTCCGTGACACACATCACAGCTGCGGCAATACCTTTTGACATCCTTTGCTACCCCTGGCCATTTAAAAGTCTTGCTGGATTCTCTCCAGGGTTCGACGCGCCCCCAATGTCCTGCCATAGGGGTATCGTGCCCTAGGCGCGGGACCGTGCTGCGGAGAGCTTCGGGTACGACAAGGTTGAGTGGCTGACGAAGTAAGTGACGTATAACGTCTGTGCACCAACCCCTTGCGACTCACGAACTCTACTGCACGGGCTGCGAGACGTCCTTGTTGGTTCCCAACCAAACCCCGGATTTTGTTGAGGGATGGGTCCTTCGTTTGCAAGCTGTGAACAGTCGAGGGACCCAAATGTCAAAGTGTCATGTTGAGTCAGGGGCTTCAGGAGGGGTTTCAATGCCTCTTTCTCTCTCTGTGCTTGGGAACGCGTGGTGGCACCCACAAATACTTCTGCTGGCAATTTGATGAAATCTCCCGCGTTGCCGTCCCCAAAGCACACTGAATTGCCAATCGTAGGGATTTACGCAGGTCGCTGAAGGGCTACTGCCCATACCTTCCTTAAAATATGGCGTAGAGACTTCTACCAGTACCGTAGATCGCTTTGCCTGAAGGATGACTCGATTCCTGACACTTGGCATTTTCCCCTCGAGGTGGTCACAAGGACTAACTGCTCGTCAATGAAGCCCCGCTGTGGTCTGTGTCCCTGATAGCCCCCAAATATCTTCCCACAAAACTACCGACGGGAAAGTGGGGACATGTTGGGGTTATGACCTCATCTCTCCAAATGCACCCTGAAGTGCGAGTGTCGGATTTTGTTTGTCCCTCCTCTTGGGACAACCCCGAACGAAATGCCCCTTTTCCCCACAGAGGAAGCAAAGCTTGAGCTTGGGTCCGACGTTCTGGAATTGCTGGGGACATCGCTTTTGGAGGGTGACGACGGTTTGAAGTCATGTGACCCCCGATCGACGGGTTTCCTACTTGTCCCTGGCGCAGGCATGCGATAGTGACGACGCGCATCTGCGAAGGCTTCAGCCACCTCGTTTTGCCCTGGCGAATGTCTTTGGTTTCTCCTCACCCAACTTGAACTGCAGTTCTGAGATACCGAACTCATGAGTTGTCCAAGAGGAAACAATCCTTCAAACCCATTTTGAGGCTTCAATCCAGTATTCCATGGTTACGCCGGAGGCTTTCTCCGAACTGGTAAAAAGGGTTTCCTCAAAAGGTTTCCTCATTGTGCGAAACTGCTTTCTGTAGGACTCGGCAGTCTGTGCAGTCTCCGGCGAAGAGCCGCTTTAAAATCGGTTTTAGGAAGCTCCGGGTGGAATATCGACAAACGCCCCCTTAGCCTTGCCCGTCAGGCTACTGATGAGGTAAAGGGCTTTACTCTGGTCGTTTAGCTGGTACGCAGCGGCAACCGCCTCAAAGTGCTCAATGTGGTGTCTATGTTATCGCTAGCACTGTACACTGGCATATGTAATTTGGGCGGAGCCACCGGAATAACCATCCCCTGGTGAAAATCGCTATTTCCGAGGGACGGACCCATGCTCGGAGGCAACCACAGACTGTGCTTCGGGTTCATCTAACTGTTTGAACCAGTTGGGCCCCGGGTGTTTTTCTTTTTCTCACCAAACGACCCTCAAAGTCCAACTCTTTCTTTTTCTGGGCCTCCCTTTCTGACTGTTCTCTCTGTTCTTGACTCTCGCTCCAGTCCCCTTTCCTCCATCTCCTCTCTCCATCGCCGTTCTTCTCCTCTCTCTCCTTCCTTCTCTCTTCCCATCTCCCTTCTCTCTTTTCGCCTCTCTCTCCTCCCTCTCCAGCCTTTTCCTCCATTGCCATTTTCCACCGTCTCTCTTCTTTGGCTTCTCTCTCCTCCTTTCTCCAGTCTCCTCTCCTCCCTCTCCGTCTCCTCTCCTCACGCTCTGTTCTCTCTCTTGCCTCTCTTTCTTCCCTTTTCCCTCTTCCCCCTGGCCTTCTCTCCTCCCTCTAATCTCATCACAAAAGAGGATCCATGGGCGTGGTCCAGGAGGATGAGGCATAGGCAAAGGCCGAAAGCGGAAGTCATCCCGAAGTTACGGCGGGGGGCGAAGTCCCGAGACCGGGAGTGGGCAGAGGTCGCCTCGGAGAGAGTGACCCAGGGGGGGTTTCATCCCTTGTATTGTGGACACTGCGGTGACTGGGGGACGAATCCCCCAAAAGAATACACGCCCGGGGTAGTGGGGGCCAGTCGTCGCCTGAGTATGGGGCTCCCATCCCTGGCAGAATTCCTGCCCCGCGAGTCTGAGAGCGAGTGACCCGGCGTCCTTCGTCCACGTGTTCCATAACTGACAGTATAACTCACTGGACACGAAGTCACCGAATCACTAAGAGATACACGAATTTGACCACCCGCAGAACTCTGACGAACGAAATCCCACGAAGGTTCCGACGTGCGTGTCCACTTCGCACTTAGTATCACGGTCGACTACTTCGACGGTCCCCAAGTGTTTTGAGTCCACCACAAGCCAATATTACAGGACGGATACTAAATGGATATAAATCCAAGATTCTGTGAATAGTCACTGGGGTTGAAGAGAATACCCACAAAATTTCCAAAAGGGAAAAACCCACTATCTTAAATCAGTGAGTATGGGTAACCCCCAACCGATGGTTAACCCACCTTCACCGAGAATGACAACACTCACTGAAAAATACTGAATTAGAAATGAACGAAGGTTTGATGTAAATCAAACACGCATGGACAACCCTAACCAACCCACGAAGAAGTGTTTTTAAATCCAACGAACCAAGAGTGGTCCTCCAACACTATTTCTCCAAAGCCCAAAGGGTTCCTACAAAATGGAACCACAAAAGTTAAAGCCAAGAATGGAAACCGAAACTGTATACTCAAAAACGTATCAGCAACTCCAATCCGCTAAATCGCAGCTGTATTCCCACGAGAAGGAAGTACGGAGTAGTAACGTTCCACAAATGTAACTCTTGGACTAAGGGTAGTCAATAACTGTCCCAATATTCCCAACACAGGGAAAAGGAGAAATGACAAAGTCCTACGTACGACTTTTGACTAAGTGTAGTCAACACCAACAAATCTCCAACCGTAGGTTACAGTCTAAGGTATGTTGTCACAAGGGAAGAGTAGTTTGAACAACAAAGTCAACAATGTAGGCTTTATGATAAGTGTAGTCAATCCAAAAAAAAAACGTTCAAAACTCGAAGAGGAAAGAATGCTTCCCGAACCAAAAATTACAGTCAAGAGCACTGCCGCACTAAGCTAGCCAAGAACTGAATCGATTAACCCTGGCTAAGCTCAATGAGTAAAGCAAACTACCTCTTCTCACCAAATGAACACCGAGTATCCAACTCAATAACTAGCCCAGAGCGGAGTTATTTCCCTGAATTCCAACGAGGAAATACCCAGTTATGTTTTTAACACTTCAAAGCGTTGAGAACAACAATCTTCAAAAGAAACCGCCTGACCAGAAAAACGTGGTCCAAGCTCAACGATTTTCCTTGTATGGAAAACAATATCAAACATGAATCAATTCCAAACGATGTGGAATTAATCAATCGAAAAAAGCACAATCTCATCAATGTGTAACAACGACTGCCCCTTTTGCACCGGCGTGCCCAAAAACCCCAAACAAATTACCTCACCTGGGTAACAAAAACCCATGTCCGGATTCAAAAGTTAAACTCTCAAAATAAAACTTCAAAGACGTTTACCAGCAAAGAGGCCAAAAAAATCACAAACCTATACAATGGACTTTATAACTCAACGCGTTTTCTCCAACCCGCAACCAACTTACCAAAGAGAAAAAGCAAAAAGACATCAACAAACACGCATAAGGCAGGGACGGACAATAGAACTTACACGACCGTACCGCAAGGCCAAACAACTAAACCCAAATTCCCCTGGCAATGACATAAACACGAAAGCACACGTTGCACCAACACGGTCACTGGGGGCCCCGGCAGAACTGACTCGATCAAAACAGTGGCACGACGAACGCGCCGAAATTCCCGTGCAGCACGATCTAGTTCACAGACGGGAAACACGTGCTAAACCCACTGCTCTGTCACTGAATGGGAGACGGATGAAAGGGGGAGAGGGCGCCCGAAAAAGGACAAGTGGCTCTTTGGAAAGACACTTATATGTATCCACAAACGCTACACTCCCATTCTCAACACACACAACTGACAAATTTATTATTCCAATCACCACAGTCACACAAATTAGTGTTGAACAATTAAGAAAGCCCTAACATCAGCAACTAGATAGAAAAGCAAATACACTGTTGTTTGTGCGCTAGACAGAAGAGGAAAGCCTATCAAATTAGGGCTAATCCCCTTAGACTAAACAACACGATCCTACAACTAGTGTAAAAACAAAATAACACACCCAAAAATAGTCTTTCCTTGTTTCGTAAACTGAAATAGGTAAACTTACACAAGACAAGTTTCGCGCAAACACGGTATCGGAACGAAGTGTCAAAGTTTTTGCTTGTAAACAAAGCACCAAGTGGCAAATGAAACACCAAATGTTTGGCAAACCTGCCTACACTTACCTTGCTAACACAGTCGGCGTCTTGGGTACAGGCAAACGCCAGATCAAAATCCTAAATCAGTACAAGCACTGATACCGATGACTCTGCACAAGCAAAAACCTTTAATCTAGAGTTCAAAACCCCCTTCTTTCTCCACCCAAGTACCTATTCTAACTAAGGTAATTTAGACAATGAGAACGGAACTCTAGAAAACAATAGCGGCGGTACTAGACAAAACAAAACAAAAACGGAGACGAACGCGGAACGGAAGCGCCGAAGGTCCCACCACGGAGCCGGGAAATCACCTGCCGACAGCACCCAAAACCGGTCCGCTCCAATGGGTTCCTACCGACTCTAGAACCCCCCCAAAACCCAAACCACCCCTCAAATACACGTAAGAGAGATAGACAGATCTCTCAAGGGTCGGGCGGTAGTGAGTTCAGAGTGTCGCTTTTATACTACCACATACACATTCCTGTTTCCCCGCATCTCCCCCAAAATTGTCACGTGTGAGTACACCTGACAGGGGGGGTTCTTAAACAGGTTTAAAGTGCAGTGGCAGAAACGGAGCGAAACACTCAATCCCTCACACCACCAGACCCCAAAAGAAAGAAAATTCCACAATATTTTTACTTCACGTTACAACATTCACTCACACTAGCACTCCAGATGGGGTATGGGTCATAACAAGAAGAGGAAAAAACAGCCCAGAGAGGAAAGAAGAAAGAAAAAAAAACAATGGGGCATAGAAGAGAAAAGCCCCTATTCAGAACCCAACTGACCTAGGGGACAAAGTAAATTAAATAGACCAAAAACACGCCAATATCCTGGGATCCCCCTTTCCGTCCCAACCTAACCCACTAAACCGTACAAAGACATCAACATAACAGAAGAAAGACAGTACTAGAAACAATAATACATCAAACAGGACTAGTCAGGGTTAAACAAAACAATAAGAAAAAAAAAACGAATCAGTGACCGGCTTCAGGCCCATCACACCCCCACGCCAAACCCACACCCACACCACACACGACTAAAGACTTAACTTTTTTATCCTGTGCCGCGGAGGTTCACCGTGGGAGGTGGATCCTCAGAAGGGCGAAGCCGCAGTGGGCTGGTCTTCTAGTCCGAGGCGAAGATGTCTCAGTGAAGGTGAGGCACACCTTCAACAGTCCTCAGTGAGGCAGTGGGATGGTCTTCCAGTCCGAGGTGAAGGTGTCCCAGTGAAGGGTGAGGGACACCTTCAACGTCCTCAGTGCAGCGACTGGTGCCTGGGGTACCGGATGGCGTCTGCCAGGTCCCCGGGATGCGGGTCCTTCAGCCAGTCCAAGACCGGAGGCTGCCGGAAACAAATGGCATTTTTTCCCGCCCTACGGCGGAGATCAGTCTCCAGATGAGAAGTCATCTTTTATCGTCTTTGTCAGTGTGTGGCAACTAGTGGGTTCGGCAGTGCGTCAGTGTGAAGGGTCCAGTGCCTTAAAAAGGTCACAATGTCTTTGTCACTTTAAAAGGGTAATAAACTTAATAACTTCTTTCACTTTTTCCTTTGCTTTTAACCTGTATCATTGGGGATTCCTTGCATCCTGTATCCATGACATGCTTGTACTAAGGATAACTTCCTTAGTCAAAATCTCATAAATAAAACCCAAATAAAATCCTCCATACGTCTGTCACACAAACATATAGGACAAGCACACAAGAACGGAACCACATGCGGGGCGATACGGCCGGAATTCCCCACTCCGTGGTTTTAAGTGTTAAGCCGTTCGACGCTCATGCATTCCCCGATCCGTCTCGTACTACGAAACAAGGAAAATAAAACTAACACTTACGATATCCTTCCGGCCCCCATCACATATTAGCAATACAAGCATTGACTCGAACCCGTATACTCAGAGAACAACAAAATACAGCTTCTATTGACTAAAATGGTAGTTAGAGACTTTCAACTTAGTCCAAAGTAACCGAATACCTAGCCACTAAGGACCGAAAACACAATTAAAAATAATGCGTTCCTACAACTCCACCACAAAAATGCATATCTCGACCCATTTTTCATACCTGTTCCCCCTTTTTTGGAAAAAGTTACCCCCAGAAAAGGTGTGTCAGAGCTAACAGCCATTAAGGAAGAAGAAAAAACCCCAACCATGAGAGGTTAGAAAACCAAAATAACCAAGACACTGTCTAAAACAGACCATTATTACCATAATGGGGCGTGGGCGAGGTAAGAAAAACGGTCCGCTCCCCAATCCGATGAAGGATGGCAGCCGAAAACCGTGAGGTCCCCCAATGAAAATGGACTCCAGGTCAGGGATGACCTAAGGTGCTTCTTCCAGCTGGCAGGGATAGGGATCCCAGAGGTTACAAGTGGAATTCTTTCCTTCCCCCCGAAGGGTGAAAGACAGTTCCACGCAACCCACGTCGAAGTGGGGTTCAAACAGGAAGGCTCAGCTGGCAGAGTAGAGATCTCTCCGACTCCAAAGTTCGTAAGCGAGTGCCCAACCACTCGCCAAAACAAGATGGCAACAGTAACAAAACAGCTCGCTGTGTCACCTGACATAGTGATGAACCCCGTGGAAAACGATAAAAAAAAAACAGAAAAAGAAAGCTTTTAAAAAAAAAAAAAAGAAGAGAAATATTGGAGGATGGGGGCAAAATGACGGACGTAGCGCGCCCAGGATGACACGAATAACAAACTGGTCAAACCCGGCCAATGTAGTGAAGATGTCATGGCAAAACTCCACTTAATATCAGGTTTGGGAAGAAATGGGAAATTTTCTTACAAACGAAAGTATTTACGTCCGTGACAGAGAACAACGGTTTAGTACACCATATAACGAACTAATGTTTTTAAAAATTTGAGTCGTTCAGTGGTCTTGATACCCGAGCCGTTCAAGTTCGTTTTGTTTTCACTTTGTAGAACATTTTATAATAATTTCAACGTTTTTGGGGTTTAACTGCAAATGAAAAACGTTTTTTGTGTGGAATGGTTGATAAAATCTACACATGTGACACTTTGAAAACAAACTTGAGAGGAAGGGCATGAAGAAAACTACAGACAAAAAAGATGAAGAAAGAAGGCATTAAGACAGTAGGCAGTTTCAATACAAACGTGCTGACGAATTTTAAAATAAGCTTGAAAAAAGAAACTTTTTTTTTTAATCTTTGGGAAAGAAATGACAGTCAGAGTACTTTGAATCTACAAAAAAATTTCTTATGAAAGATAGCTTTTAGATACATGAAAACATTAAGATCGTGGGGTTTTCAAAATGTTTATTTTAAATTTATTCTTATATTTTATTTTGGGATTTCTGGAGAAAAACAACACCAACACACACACAAAACACACACCACACACACACACACCACACACACACACACACACACACACACACACACACACAAAACAACACTTTTTAAAGCCAAGAAGAGAAATACACAAAAATGCATTGTTCACCATTATGTCGGAATATGTTGCGTCTTTATGAGCGAAGAGCAACATTGCAATATACCGAATACATTTGACAAAGATATACTAGCATTAAAAGTCCCCCAGGTTTATCAAGGCGTCTGAATGCCAAATGCATGCGAACCCACTAAAAACCCATTTTAAAGGTGTTGCTTTCATTTGGCATTCAGACTGCCTTGATAAACCCGGCGGACTTTTTAAAGCTGTTTATCTTTGTCAAATATATTCGGGTATATTGTAATGTTGCTCTTTGTTTTTTAAGACAAAAGATTTCATGCGACTTGCAGCTGCTGTGTGGGATCATTACTATCTCAAGGTTCAGACCAATAGTATTGTTGTGTTTCAAATTTCCTTGGTGAATTTGATTTCACAGAGGAAAAATGTAGGTGCATAGGAAATAAAATTTAATCAATTCCAGTGGCACACAAAAATGTGTCAGTGCAATGCTGAGTGACGTGTATTTGAGGTACTCACTGAACGTTCACGCAGCATTGTGCAAGGCAAAAGATAGCCGCACAATGTTCTGATTTAGTGCAGAGAAGAGCATGATGAGGCAATCACTGAACGTTCACGCGCATTGTGCAAGGCAAAAGATAACCGCACAGTGTTTTGGGTGAAGTGCAGAGAAGAGCAGATGAACAAAATAGGAAAATCAATAGAATATGTTGATATCAAAAGGTGTATGTACGCCAATGTTGATTAGCTTTCATAAACAATCATGGTCATGTCTTACACCTAACATGGTGAAGCACAAAACCCTCCCACTCATCACGTTAGAAGCCATCCAGAAGCTACACACAAACGCAAGTACAAGCACAAACGCAAATACACAAACAGAGAGAGAGAGAGAGAGAGAGAGAAAAGGGAGGGGAGGGGGAGGGGAGAGAGAGGAATGAGAAGAGAGAGGAAGAGAGAGATGAGGAGAGGAGAGAGAAATCAGGTATCTCAAAACCGATATGAAGGCTCACTATCAAAATTCAAAACGAAGAAAAATGCTGACCGCTTTTGAGACTGAAACCTTCCCACTCTAACGTTAAAAGCATTCAGAAGCAACACACAAACGGAAGTACAACACAAAAACGCAAGTACACACACCCCAAAAACACACACACACACACCACACACACAAACACACACACACACACCACACACACACACCACCAACACACGTTCAGTAGTCAAATGTATTCGATTGTCACTAAATATATAGAATGGATGAGTCAAGACTACACGCTAATTCTATAGGATGTGACCGATTTAGATTAACGTTACAAAGAAGTTGGGCTTCAAATGTCCCTTGTAAGCAGTGTATGTTTGGATACGGATTTGTGTGGACAATCAAGGGTGTAGAGGAAATAAATGCTTTTTTGATATATATATATATATTATATATATATTTATATATATATATATATATGTGTGTGTGTGTGTGTGTTGTGTGTGTGTGTTGTGTGTGTGTGTGTGTGTGTGTGTGTGTGTGTCTGTGTGTGTTACGCTCGATGTGGATAATTGCCTATAGTGCACATTAGGTACAATGACTTGCGTAATGTAAAATAGTGTCAAACTTAGGCAAAAAGATGCCTAATGTTCACATTATGCAGTTCAATTTTGCCGATGTGAATACGACTGCTAGCCACATTGTGAAGTCAATTTGCGTGATGTGAATAAGACTTAGATAGAGATAGAGATGCCCCAGAACAAACATGTAGAGACGTTTTAAGATATCTTAATGGAATTGCAATTTAATAGAAAAAAAACAATTGCAATCACAAAAGGACACAGGCATCCAAAAAAAATCTCAAATATTTATTATCCACATCGATGTGGCCAATTGCCCAAAATCAATGGAAAAACAATAAACAAAATCAATAAAAGAGAAAAAAAGTCAATCAAACAGATCTCAGGGTCCAGTCGAGTTTAGTTAAAAAATTTGCTGATCTGCCGGGTGACAGAGCGAGTTTTCATTTTTTTTTTAGGCAGCTACATCGTCTGATGTACATTGAGTTGTACATTGACACTTAGCATATCCTTGCCCACCCGTGGCCCTTGCTGTTGCTGTTTAATTGATAGACAGACATCAGGAACATCTTCTGACTTTATCAGGGGCTGATCGATTGCACTTAGGTCAGCAGCTGTAAATTTTGGTCCTAGAATTCCCTCCCGGCGACCTACAGTGTATAGCCCATCTTGTTCCTTAGGACGACCACTAACAGATTTTTTGGATCTGTTGGACCACGATCCACATCTGGGACACTCAGCGTAGCACACTGGCCAATGGACAATGGCCTAAGCAGGTGTTTGCCGCATCTTGTCATCCGTGCTGCTGCCTAAGATTGTCCTCAATCAGCCGAAGCACGATCTTTTGGAAAGTTGGATCTACTGCTTCTGTCTGTGCCTGTGCCTCTGCTTCTGTCTCTGTTTCTGCTTCTGCCTCTATCTCCATTGATGCTGCTGCTTCTGCCTCTGTCACTGCATCTGTCTCTGTCTCTGCTTCTGCCTCTGCCCCTGCAACTGCATCTGCCTCTGTCACATTTGATGCCTCAGAAGGAAGTTCAGTGTCAGCATTTTCAGCTTCCTTTGACTCCAGAAATGCCCCAAGGTCTTCCTCGGTCAATATCTCATGAAGAGCTGTACTTGGCAGGATAGATGATCCTAATCCAACCTGCGGATCTTGTCCAAATGTAACTTTGAATGGGCTGTGGCCGGTTGTTTCATGACGGCTGATGTTAACTTGCCACTGAACAAACTTGAGGCCTATTGACCACTTCCTGCTGTTGTTCTCTTTCATCCAAATGGTCAATTTGTCCTGGATGACTCCGTTCAGACGTTCAACAGCGCCCTGGCTTTGAGGATGACGTGGATGTCCAGTCAACAGCTTCAGCTCTGGCCAGAGCGCTGCAAGTTCAGCGACGATGGCATTAACGAACTTCCGTCCGTTGTCGGACTGCTAAATAGCAGGTGCTCCAAATGTCAGAAATATATCTAGAAGATTCGCTGCAACCTCTTCTGCTCTTTTTGTTGTAATTGGACGCAACACGCCAAATTTGCTGAAATGATTTACAATGTCATGATGTACTTGAAGTCTCCATCTGGTAATGTTTGAAAATTGATAAGATCAATCTGGCAACTTGAATGGATATGATGACTGCGTATTGGTTTCACTACAACCCTTTGGAATTTTTCTGGCTTTTTTCATGGCAGTGCTCACAGAAGAAAATATAGAGGTAGCATGCTTCTTGTGTGATGTTTGACCATTTCCGTTTCACTTCAGCAATTGCTTATTTACCACCTCCATGGCCAAGAGCTTCATTGGCTGCTTTATAATACCAAACACTTCTTCTAGAGACGCAACAAACTTGAATTCATCTTCATTTGGATCTTTTCTCTTGCGAATCAGTTGGTCAGCATTTCGTAGGACTTCGTAACGTTTCTTGAGGTTAAAGTCAAATGCAGACTTGGCTCCATCAGAATTAATCATTAACAAATCCTGTATCAGCTGATCACGCTGGTTGGTGGGTTGGACGACAACATTCTCTGCCTTGCCTTCCAGTGCTTGACGCAGCTTAAGTTCAAAGGCAGCTTGATCCATAGTGCGTGAACTAAAACAAAAAAGAGAAAGAAATAGAGAGAAAGAGACAGAGGCACAGAATGAGGAGAGAAAATTTGTAAAAGCTGTGATCATGGGCTCTTCCTCATGAAGTTCACCTTGGGCCCTGTGCACTGCAGCTCTATGTTCAGGAGGGACTTCCAGATTGCTGATGTTTTCATAGACGTCTATGAAGTGGTCTGCTGCTTTCTTTCCAGAGAGATAATTTCCATTCTCTTGTATTGTTATAGTGGTGTGACTTGTTGTTTCATTACAGAGGGTTCTAGCCAGTTTCCACAGCTTGCTGCCATCCCTGTCGAGATTTAGGCTTTCAGTTTTCTCTTGCCAGCTTTTTCTTGCAGCTTGTGCGCAGGACAGCTTGTATCTGGCAGTTACTTCCTTCAGCGCTATGTTATTCTCCAGTGATGGCTGCTTTTCTGCTCTGTCCCTGGCTTCCGTAACGGCATCTCCCAGATTCTGGAGTTCCTCCGTCCAGTAGGGCTTGTAGTCTTTATGTGCTCCTCTTGGGATGGATTCTGTAGCAGCTTTCAAGACGGCCTTTGTGAAGTTTCGAACCATCTTGTTTGAGTCCTTCTGCCTGATGTTGATTGGCTTTGTGTATGTATCTGTGAGGGTCTCGAAGAGAGTCCAGTCCGCCTTTCTATAATTCCAGCGGGGAAAACATTTTGCTTGTGGACACTGTAAGTTGAGGTTGATCGAGAGTTTGACGGGCTTGTGGTCACTTCCTCCAAGCTGGTTGAGGACTGTTCTTGTGGTCCTGACGAACAGGTCGTTGGTGGCGAACGCTAGATCTGGTGTTGATGTGGTCATCCAGCATCTAGGGTAGAAGGTGGGTTCATCATCTTCTTGGTTGATGAGATGAAGATGTGTGTCAATCTCCCAATCCTCAACTTCTTCGCCTCTCTTGTCCGTCTCCTCATAGCCCCATCTCTCTGAGTGACTGTTAAAATCACCCACCACCACACAGTTGTTGTCTGGGATATTCATGTATGTGAGGGAAATATCACGATCTTGAAGGCAATAGGCATTGTAGATCCTGATGTTGCGTTTCTTAAGGACTATATCAACCCCTTGGATCTCTGCCTGTTGATTGGTGTTGATCTTGAGTTATTGTGCGGCGATGGAATTCCGCACCAAGATAAGCACCCCTCCTTTGTTTCTTTCCTCATGGTCCAACCTGATGGTCTCGTAACCCTTACTTGAAGGCGATGGTTTACGGTCAAATGTGTCTCTTGGACACATGCGATATCGATATTTTCTTGATGCATCCTTTCTGCCAAGCCAAGTTTCTTTTTATGCACCCCTTCTGCATTCCACTGGAGAATGTTGAGCATTCTGGGTGGTACTGTTTGCTTGGCATCAGCAGGAGGATGAGGTCTCCTTCTTCGTCGCATTGGCATGCAGAATTTCTTTGTCTGACCACCGACCGCTTGGGGTGGGCCCCTTTGAGGCATAGGGCCCGGCTCCCGACCTCCCCGGCGGGTCTCCGAAGGTCGAGCGCCACATCGAAATTCTGTGGACTGCATCATCATGGAAGCGTGGATGCGTGGTATCGTGGTTTAAGTTGCGCCAGTGGCCCGATACCTCCGTCTTCAGCTGGAGTTTTCTGTCGGGGTGCCTCACCTTAGCTCATGGCCCGTACGTCCTGCCCTGTGAGCACAGGGGGGATTGTTTCTCCGAGGGTCCCACCCGGGGCTAGAGGTTATACCGCGCCTCTTGACCGCATGATGAGCCCGTCATAGAACACATGGGGTATTTCAGTGAGGACAACAGCGCCACCTGTTGACCCACCCCGTCCTGGTAGGAACATCGCCAGTTGTGACGTGTGTAAACGTGTTAACAGTGTGTTAACTGTAGTCAGTCAGCTGACAGCAGCGTGCCGACGGTAGTGATGAATTGTTAACTGATTGGTGTTCATTGTAAAATGTATATTGTCAGTTGTGAATCAGAGAGCATGTAGTAAAGACGTAGAAGCATTGCTCTGTCTTCTGAGTTGACTGAAGCGAGAACGAAACATGGTGTCAGAAATGTGAACAGAACTTTGGAAGAAGGAAAAAAATTTGAATTGAAGACGACGATAGAAGTGTAACATGGAAGACGAACAAGAAGAAAGAGAGCCAGACGACGGCATGCCAAGATTCCTCTGCCTCCTAAACTGGAGTGAAGGGAGGAAATCTTCAGAGTAACTGGGGAAAGTCAAGACGCTGTGGGACAGCTACGAAATCGTCACAAATCAGAATGAAGAAGACCAAAGTACAGGACAGCAGTTTTCCTTTCATGCATTGGTCTAGATGCTCTGGAACATCTATGAAGGTTTGTCATTTGCTGATGAAACTGAACGAAATGACATAGACACAGTTCTCAGAAAATTCGAAGAATACTGTGTGGTGCTCCATCAATGAAACTTGCGAAGCGTTCAAGTTCAATCGCCGACATCAGGCAGCGGAGAGTCCATGGAAGAGTTTGTGGCAGACCTGAGGAGACTGGTGAAGACCTGCAATTATGGTCCACTGGAAGACAGACTGCTGAGAGACCAAATCGTATTGGGCGTGCGCGATGAAGACTCTCCGATCAAAACTACTGGAGGTGAGAAAGCTGACATTGACTGCGTGTGTTGATATGTGCAGAGCGCATGAAACGAGTCAGCAACAACCCTTCAAATGATGAGAAAGCCTCAGGATGCCCAGGAAGTCCAAGCGTTTCGAGAAAAGAGAACAACTAAAACAAGAAGCAAAGGAAGCAATTCAGAGACCAGGGTGAAATGCGGATATTGTGGTGGAAATCACCCAAGAGGAAAAGAAAAATGTCCAGCATTGGGAAAAAATGCAAAGCCTGTGGGGCACATAATCATTTTGCACTGTGCTGCAAAACACCCAAGCAGTTTCAGAAGAAAACCAGAATTCGACACATCGAAGAAGAGACGGACACAGAAAGTGAGATGAAATTCTCAAGATTGATGACAGAACAAGCAAAAAGGAGAAAAACATACGAGCAAAAATGCTTATAAACGAAATGCCGGTAAGATTCCTTCTTGATACAGGAGCAACAACAAACGTAATGTCTGAGAGCCTGTACATCGAAGTTACTGGAGATGAAAGATGCTTTGACCTGCAGGAGACGAAAAAGAAACTGGTGATGTTCAACGGGACTGAAATGAAGCCTGCTGGTGAGATAGTGTTGCGAGTGAAAAATCCAAAGAACAGAAAGAAGTACAAGGTCAACTTCGTGATCACCAAAACAGACTGTAAGCCAGTACTGGACTGAAAGCTGTACAATACATGCAGCTGTTGACAATCAACGAAGAGAACATTGCAACGATAGCGTCAGATCAGAAAGCTGAAGAGGCAAACGCAACAGACATACTTACAAGATACAAAGATGTGTTTGAAGGAGAAGGAAAATTAGAAGGAAAACTCCATCTGAAACCGATCCCAGCACTGCACCAGTGAAGATGCCTTGCAGAAAGTGGCCGATAGCAGTCCAATAGAAGGTGAAGAACGAGCTGAAAAGGTTGGAGAAGCTGGATGTTGTCACCAAAGTAGACACCCCAACGGAGTGGATCAGCAGCTTGGTAGTGGCAACAAAGGGCAACGGGAAGGTCAGACTGTGCATTGATCCCAAGCCACTAAACAAAGCCCTAAGAGAAACGAAATACCCCATTCCAACTGTTGATGACGTACTGCCACTCCTCCAGGATGCCAATATTTCACACACTTGGATGCCAGAAACGGTTTTGGCACGTGGTACTGGACAAAGATAGCAGTTACCTGACGACCATTTGAAACGCCTTTTGGCAAGTACCGGTGGAAACGGATGCCCTTTGGAATTTCACCAGCCCCCAGAAGAATTCCAGAGGAGGATTGCACACGGCTTTGGCAGGACTGCCAGGCGTGGTAGCGGTTCATGATGACATTTTTGTTTTTGGCAAAGGAGCAACTGAGGAAGCAGGAGAAAAAGACCATGATGCCAACCTGAACCGTTTTCTTACAAAGATGTCGTGACAACCGGAATCAATTGAACAAGGAAGGTCGAGCTGAAACAAACGGAGATAATCATACTGGGGCACATCTTTTCAAGAGAAGGCTTGAAAGCCGATCCAAAGAAACTGGACGCTGTCCAACAACTCCCAGTCCCAGAAGACAAAGCAGCAGTGCAGAGACTACTGGGTGTAGTCGGTTACCTTTAGAAGTTCGCACCGAATCTTTCTGAAGCAGCAGTGCAGAGACTACTGGGTGTTGTCGGTTACCTTCAGAAGTTCGCACCAAATCTTTCTGAAGCAGCAGTGCAGAGACTACTGGGTGTAGTCGGTCACCTTCAGAAGTTCGCACCAATCTTTCTGAAGCAGCAGTGCAGAGACTACTGGTGTAGTCGGTCACCTTCAAAGTTCGCACCAAATCTTTCTGAAGCAGCAGTGCAGAGACTACTGGGTGTAGTCGGTCACCTTCAGAAGTTCGCACCCAAATCTTTCTGAAGCAGCAGTGCAGAGACTACTGGGTGTAGTCGGTCACCTTCAGAAGTTCGCACCAAATCTTTCTGAAGCAGCAGTGCAGAGACTACTGGGTGTAGTCGGTCACCTTCAGAAGTTCGCACCAAATCTTTCTGAAGCAGCAGTGCAGAGACTACTGGGGTAGTCGTTACCTTCAGAAGTTCGCACCAAATCTTTCTGAAGCAGCAGTGCAGAGACTACTGGGTGTAGTCGGTCACCTCAGATAAGTTCGCACCAAATCTTTCTGAAGCAGCAGTGCAGAGACTACTGGGTGTAGTCGGCACCTTCAGAAGTTCGCACCAAATCTTTCTGAAGCAGCAGTGCAGAGACTACTGGGTGTAGTCGGTTACCTTCAGAAGTTCGCACCAAATCTTTCTGAAGCAGCAGTGCAGAGACTACTGGGTGTAGTCGGTCACCTTCAGAAGTTCGCACCAAATCTTTCTGAAGCAGCAGTGCAGAGACTACTGGGTGTAGTCGGTCACCTTCAGAAGTTCGCACCAAATCTTTCTGAAGCCAGCATGCACCACTCAGACAACTGTGAGAAAGGACGTCCACTCAGATGGGATGAAGGTGTCCATGGTGAAGCCTTGAAGAAAGTGAAGAGAATACTTTCTGACCCGCCTGTACTTCGATACTTGACTCTTCAGGAAAGTGTACGACCACACTTCAGTGTGATGCTTCACAGTGTGGACTAGGAGCATGTCTCATGCAGGGGGTCAACCAGTACAGTAAAGCTTCACGAGCATTGACGGAAACAGAACAGAGCTACGCTCAAATAGAAAAAGAGATGTTGGCAATACTCTTTGGACTGGAAAGGTTGAAAGGTACGTCTACGGAAGAGACATCTTGGTAGAAACTGACCACAAGCCGCTTGAGACTATTCACAAGAAAAGCCTACTTTCAGCGCAAAGAGGATTCAGCGCATGCTACTCAGAACTCAGAAGTTTAGATACACAGTAGTGTACAAGCGCGGAGCTGAGATGTATCTGGGTGATACCCTCAGCAGAGCAGTCAGCGGAAAAGCGGATCAGCAAGTCACTCACAAAGAAGCCATCTTCAACACAGAAACTGGAGAACACTGATCCCCTTCAAGAACTGGCCATCAGCGAAAGAGACTGAAAAAGTCTCCAGCAAGCCACACGGGAAGACCCAACCATGAAAACTCTCAAAGCTGTCATACTACAAGGTTGGCCTGAGGAGAAACGATAACTTCCACTGCAGTTACAAGACTACTTCCCTTTTTAAGAAGAACGTCAGTCCAGAATGGTCTTGTCTTCAAAAGCCACAGAGTGATCGTTCCAGAAAACGAAAGAGAAGACGTCCTAGGAAACTCCATGCAAGCCACTCAGAATTCAGAGTTGCATAAGAAGAGCACGTGAGGTAGTCTACTGGCCGAGGATGAAAATTGGACATCGAAGACTTCATAAAGAAATGCAGCGCCTGCAACACATTCCAACGTGGCCAGCAAAAAGAACCCCTCATCAGCACAGCAATCCCTGACCTACCCTGGCAACACATTGCCTGTGACGTATTCGAACACAACAGCAACGAATACCTGGTTACGGTCGATCATTACTCTGACTTTTCGAGATGATCGTCTGCAAACGAGAGAATCTATAGAAGTCATCATCTGCCTGAAAAGACACCTGGCGAGACACGGAATCCCAGAACGCCTGACAACAGACTGTGGAACTCAGTTCACATCCATCCAGTTTGGGAAGTTCAGCAAAACATACGGATTTGAACATGTAACAAGCTCCCCACATTACCCACAATCCAACGGGACAGCAGAGAGCGCGGTGAAGGCTGCCAAGATGTGTATGAAGAAAGCAGAACACAACCATCAAGATGTCTTCCTCGCTCTACTCGAGTTGAGAAATATCCCCACAGAAACGATAAACAGTTCGCCTGCTCAAAGACTGTTTGGCAGGAGAACGAGAACTCAAGTGCCAGCATCAAAGACTTTACTGAAGCCTGCAATTGTATCATCCACGAAAGAGCTTGAAAAAAGAAAAATGAAGCAAGCCCATTATTACAACAGAAGTGCTGTAGAACTGACAGAACTTATCCCAGGACAGATTGTGAGATTCCAGCCACCAGGATCCAAAAAATGGGTCAGTGCCAAGGTAGACCGACAGGTGAATGTCCGGGCATACAACATTTGCACAGAGGACGGACGTCAGTTCAGAAGAAATCGCCGACAGCTACGGGACACAGCAGAACCAGAGCTTCAGCAAACGGTCCACACTGATGGACTAGTCCAGGGAAGGAAGAAGTCTGGAAGCCAGCAGCAAGACATCCCCTTTCAAGCAACAGCAAAACGTCATTCCATCAACACAGACGCTGGAAGAAACGTCAGTGGAGCAGCCTGAACAAAACGGGCAACAGCCGCCTGAGTCAGATCAACCATCCCCCAGGAGCCAGTCTGAGACAGCCAGCGACAAGGAACCCGACATGGCTGTAAAAGCCAACACATAAAAGGACAACCCGAACTTGTTAATGTCCCTTACCGAACAAGGTCTGGTAGACAGAGCAAGAGACCGGATTTTCTTAAATATGAATGAAACTGAAGACTACAACGCAATCAGAAAAACATAAAGCATTATGAAACATGGACATGATGATAATGGACTGTGTAACAATTAGACATAGGGGAATGAAAGAATGGGTTCTTTGGGAATAATGTGTGTATTTTGTTAACGTGGAGGTATTAGGAACAGAGACATCCAATTTGGTTGAAAGGTAGAACTGGAAAAAAGAGTTTTGTTTTGTTTTCTTAAAGAAAGGGGGATTGGTGACGTGTGTAAACGTGTTAACAGTGTGTTAACTGTAGTCAGTCAGCTGACAGCAGCGTGCCGACGGTAGTGGTGAATTGTTAACTGATTGGTGTTCATTTTAAAATGTATATTGTCAGTTGTGAATCAGAGAGCATGTAGTAAAGACGTAGAAGCATTGCTCTGTCTTCTGAGTTGACTGAAGCGAGAACGAAACACCAGTTGGTCCGGGACTGCTTATTCGCAGCTAACCCCCATATCTGAGGGCCGTTCCCCAATCCGCCACCATGGGACCCACCGGGTTGGGGATGGTCGCCCCACTACTGA
>CM031618.1:38576051-38578551 GCA_018398815.1 Conus ventricosus
AGTGCTCTTCTGTGGACACTGTTCAGTGCAGTTAGAACAAGTGCACGTCTTCCTCTACAGCAAGTTACCCAGGAATCGAGACAACGGAAAGTGACTTCACTGACTGTGACCTTGATTGCTACAAGTATTTCTTTTTGCCTTCTGACAGCACCAATCACAATATATAACTTGACTGTTCCATATGTGGATTGGAACGACCCGAGTCTGAGTGGTAAATATGAAGTCCTCTATGCAGCCGCTAACGTGTTGTGGTATTCCAACAGTGCCATCAACTTCTATTTGTATTGTCTAACAGGCAGCAAGTTCAGAGTAGTTTTAAATTGCAAATGTTCAGATTTTCAGGCCACTCTAAAGAACTGAAAGGCAGGTGCGCTCATGGACTCACTAATGACATTGAAGTCATCTATGCCAATCTACCATGTATGCAAAGATATAAAGAATGAGGAGAAGGATGCTGACATGGGTAATTTTCAGCATATCCTGCTTTTTTAAATAATCATGACTCTACCTAAACAGAACTGACAACGGCTGTTGAAACATACTTTGCCACGTTTAAATGAACCCCTTTAAATTTCTAGACTGATAACTTTCCATTACGGCTCTCTGTAACTAAGAAGTGTCAGATATGCTGTCGTTGAATACATGTACCCGTATCCTTTAGGCTTATGCCTAGAGCACTGTTTACATTTAGTTCAAATAGCAATGACCACTTGGAAGAGGGTGGAAACTGTATTTAGCATCTATCTAGTCAACAGTCATAAAGCATGAAAATACAAAGAAGGAAAGCCTGACTCTGTGAATGTATCTACAATTTGGTTATGAGTGAATATAATTATAAAAAAAGAAAAAAAATGGAAACATTCATTGTTTGCTTTCTGTATGAGTTATAACAGTCTGTTTTGTTTTAAGGGACTAGTTCTGCTCAAACACTGTGGACTTGTGACAAAATGTGTTTGTTGTTGCTTCTGTTGTTGTTGTTGTTGTTGTTGTTGTTGTTATTGTTGTCTTATTCTATGTACACGAATAGTTTCTGCCCCTGAATAATGTGGAACGCACTCACATTTTCAATTACTTTTAACCCTTCATTAAAAATAAAAACGTATTCACAGAGACTAAGATTCTTTTCTGTTATTATTTAACCATAGAGTACCTAAGGATTTCTTCTATTTTGCAGATCGTATGTGTGCGAGCGCGCGCGCATTCACACCCTCAACCATCCACACAAACACCAGCAAATTCACACGCGCGCGCACGCACACACACATACACATATACACGCGCGCGTGCGCGCGCGCGCACGCACCCACGTACACACACACACACCACACACACACACACACACACACACACACACACACACACACACACACACACACACACACACACACCACACACACACACACACACCGTTACGGATGTGTCTGTGCGTGTGTCTGTTTGTCTGACTCTCACTCTCAGAAATTTGGATGCGTGTACGGGTTCATTTAAACACACACACACACACACACACACACACACACACACACACACACACACACACACACACACACACACACACACACACACACACACACACACACACACACACACACACACACACACACACACACACCGGCACATAGACAGCCAGGCAGCAAGTCTCAATGCAACGGTTTTTTCCCCTTATGCTGCCCGAGCCATCGACACACAAATACACAAAACACAATAATATTATCAAGAGAGTAGAATTTTAACGTGCGCCGTAGCTCTAGGCGTACACTCTACAGAGGCATAAATAGATAATACTATTTCTACTACAGGTCACGTCCGGTCCAATACGACAGTTCCTCGGACGTCACAAGTCACTTGCAAGGAGCGCTGAAGAAAAGTCTTCTCCTGGGTCTCGCACCGTCAGGAGGAGCAGCTCGGAGAGTCCAACACCGTACCGAAGTGACGGCTATGTCCAACACAAGAGCGACGGCTCCAGCACACAAGACCTGCGGCTCTAACATAAATAGGAGCAGCGGCTCTAACACTGCGAATCGTTGGTTCTAACACCACACAAGAGCTGCTGCTCTAGCACAACAGATCGTTGGTTTTAACACCACAGAAGCGGCGGCCCTGGTACAGCATTTGAGAGCGACGGCTCTGGTACAACTGGCACAGCATGTCGCTGGTTCAAAAAAAACAACAACAACACCAGTGTCCGAATTGTTTTTACTAAGAGGAAGTAAACAGACATAGGAAGCAAAATTCTAGACAACACACATGAAAAAGACATCAACAAGCTGGAATACATAAAAACACCGTCATTTTTAAGGAACCAAATTGTTTTCACAAAAGCGTGAGAGCAGATCAGCGAAGACATTCGATGAAACTGGAACTGGTTTCACTTCGAACGAGAATTCCTGCAAAGACAATGCCCACCGCATAGTTCTGGAATTCTTGAAATTTGACGTTCGAAGATACGTCAAAGGGCGATGATCCTTTTTTTCAGTAACGCCGCAGTTTGTTTCATTTG